>CM074727.1:11752220-11914144 GCA_037306005.1 Rhinophrynus dorsalis | reverse complement strand
AAATGAAAAAAAGGGCACTTCTCTCACCAGCCCTGTCACATCCAACGGCAGCATCCCCGCGGCGTGCAAGGCGTAAGCGGAGAGGATCCGACACTGAAGAGAAGAAGACCCGGCAGCACGTAAAAAGGACCCAGGCCAGCCGGCATGTTAAAGGGACCTTACACTTAAAAAGGACCTGGACGTAAGAGGTGAGGAGAGCAGTCCCCCCCGGTAATCAAATTGAAAAAAGGGACTGGGATAAGATAATATCGGGCTGATTATTTTTATTTTTTTGTTAAAAGGGCATGAACGAGGACACTTTGGGCAGGTGCTCAAGTTCCCCTTGGTGTCTATGTGTGTACATGCCTGGAGCATGCTTTACAACACCAAAGCAGCGGTATTTTGTCCCTCTGCACAACTCGTACGGTGCCGGGACTGGATTTCATTTCTGAGAAACGGAGAGGTGATGTAGTGAAAAGGGGCGGGTGGGATAAAACTACAGATTTCTAAAAAACTATAGAGGTTACAGACGAGAGACATGGATCGCATTGCTAACCCTTTCATTCTGTGATTATATATTTTCCCTTTTAAGTCATATCAAAACAGAGACAATTTACATATCTACTTATGAACGTTACACAAAAAGAAGTTGTGTTTTAGAATTACTGTCCCTTTTAACCCCTTGAGTTCAAGAGAGGTACACAACGCATTGCATTGGGTACCTCTCTGTCACTCAAAGGGTTAAAGCAGAGACATTAAAGGGATAGTAATGTTTCATAATAAAAGCAGCTCTAATTAATCATCATAGTATTTGGACTTTGGAGAGTGTTATATCAATTCTGTCAGAGTTGTAGTACAAGAGTAATTGAATGACAAAGTATCCTCCTCCCACCCCTTTTACTGATGTAACACTGCTCAGCCAGATCAGAAGGGAGGTGCCCAGGTAGACTGCAGAGAGGGACAATCTTCAATTAAGATAAGGGAAAAACCTGAAAAACTTGTCAAGGGGGCAGGGCTTTCATTGTTCTCATAGGAAGAAGATTGCCCCATGCTGTTATCTGTCTGGTCTATGGACTGGATTCCACATCTGAGAAGAGATGGCTTACACTAGGTAAAAGGGGCGGGGAGGGGGAACTTTGCTTGTGAATATCTCTCAAACCATAAAGGTTTGAGAGATAAGACTTATATCGTTCTTCATGTTTTTTTAATGCCTACAAAATAAAATAAAGATAAAACGAAGTATTACTGTCCCTTTAAAGTGACTTGAAAATTCATTCCTTTCTAAACTATTCCAAAACACCACTGTATCCATCTGGGGGGGGGGCCCTGTCACAATCGTGCAGGTCTTATCTGAAGCAAAAAATAGAATTTGGCAGAAGATAAAAACAAACGTCTTGAAATTTCCGCCTTCTTCCTTATCATTCCTACATGTTCACTGCAGCCTAATGTCTGTGTCATTTCATTTTACTTTCTATCTTTCAGTCTGAGGACCTGATCCCTGAAGTCCTGTTCTCAGTTTATTAGTAGCGCTGCCTATTTTCCTGGGCGTACCCACATCCAGCGAACCGCGTCTCAGATTACCTGCAGGGCTGCTTCTCACCTGACTCCACCTTTCTGCATACCTCCCAACATTTCACATGGACAAAGAGGGACACTTGTGTTTTAGGTGGTATTGCTGGGGGACACTTGGGAGGCTTGGAGCCCTAATATCTCCTAAAGAGAGACACTTGGGAGGTATGGACCTCTAATATCTCCTAAAGAGAGACACTTGGGAGGTACGGACCCCTAATATATCCTAAAGAGGGACACTTGGGAGGTATGGACCCCTAATATCTCCTAAAGAGAGACACTTGGGAGGTACGGACCCCTAATATCTCCTAAAGAGGGACACTTGGGAGGTATGGACCCCTAATATCTCCTAAAGAGGGACACTTGGGAGGTATGGACCCCTAATATCTCCTAAAGAGAGACACTTGGGAGGTACGGACCCCTAATATCTCCTAAAGAGGGACACTTGGGAGGTATGGACCCCTAATATCTCCTAAAGAGGGACACTTGGGAGGTATGGACCCCCTAATATCTCCTAAAGAGGGACACTTGGGAGGTACGAACCCCTAACATCTCCTAAAGAGGGACACTTGGGAGGTATGGACCCCTAATATCTCCTAAAGAGGGACACTTGGGAGGTACGGATCCCTAATATCTCCTAAAGAGGGACACTTGGGAGGTATGGATCCCTAATATCTCCTAAAGAGGGACACTTGGGAGGTATGGAGCCCTAATATCTCCTAAAGAGGGACACTTGGGAGGTATGGACCCCTAATATCTCCTAAAGAGGGACACTTGGGAGGTACAGACCCCTAATATCTCCTAAAGAGGGACACTTGGGAGGTATGGACCCATAATATATCCTAAAGAGGGACACTTGGGAGGTATGGACCCCTAATATCTCCTAAAGAGGGACACTTGGGAGGTACAGACCCCTAATATCTCCTAAAGAGGGACACTTGGGAGGTACAGACCCCTAATATCTCCTAAAGAGGGACACTTGGGAGGCACGGACCCCTAATATCTCCTAAAGAGGGACACTTGGGAGGTACAGACCCCTAATATCTCCTAAAGAGGGACCCTTGGGAGGTATGGACCCATAATATCTCCTAAAGAGAGACACTTGGGAGGTACGGACCCCTAATATCTCCTAAAGAGGGACACTTGGGAGGTATGGACCCCTAATATCTCCTAAAGAGGGACACTTGGGAGGTACGGACCCCTAATATCTCCTAAAGAGAGACACTTGGGAGGTACGGACCCCTAATATCTCCTAAAGAGGGACACTTGGGAGGTATGGACCCCTAATATCTCCTAAAGAGGGACACTTGGGAGGTATGGACCCCCTAATATCTCCTAAAGAGGGACACTTGGGAGGTATGATCCCCTAACATCTCCTAAAGAGGGACACTTGGGAGGTATGGACCCCTAATATCTCCTAAAGAGGGACACTTGGGAGGTACGGATCCCTAATATCTCCTAAAGAGGGACACTTGGGAGGTATGGAGCCCTAATATCTCCTAAAGAGGGACACTTGGGAGGTATGTACCCCTAATATCTCCTAAAGAGGGACACTTGGGAGGTATGGACCCCTAATATCTCCTAAAGAGGGTCACTTGGGAGGTATGGACCCCTAATATCTCCTAAAGAGGGACACTTGGGAGGTATGGACCCCTAATATCTCCTAAAGAGGGACACTTGGGAGGTATGTACCCCTAATATCTCCTAAAGAGGGACACTTGGGAGGTATGTACCCCTAATATCTCCTAAAGAGGGACACTTGGGAGGTACAGACCCCTAATATCTCCTAAAGAGGGACACTTGGGAGGTATGTACCCCTAATATCTCCTAAAGAGGGACACTTGGGAGGTACAGACCCCCTAATATCTCCTAAAGAGGGACACTTGGGAGGTTTGGACCCCTAATATCTCCTAAAGAGGGACACTTGGGAGGTACAGACCCCTAATATCTCCTAAAGAGGGACACTTGGGAGGTATGGACCCCTAATATCTCCTAAAGAGGGACACTTGGGAGGTACAGACCCCTAATATCTCCCTAAAGAGGGACACTTGGGAGGTACAGACCCCTAATATCTCCTAATGATGGACACTTGGGAGGCACGGACCCCTAATATCTCCTAAAGAGGGACACTTGGGAGGTATGGACCCCTAATATCTCCTAAAGAGGGACACTTGGAAGGTACAGACCCCTAATATCTCCTAAAGAGGGACACTTGGGAGGTATGGATCCCTAATATCTCCTAAAGAGGGACACTTGGGAGGTATGTAAAGTGCCTCTGGTACTCAAAGGGTTAAATGGAGCAGACGATGAAACAGAACTTATCTGATGGGGTATGTAATCTGCCAAGTGCGCTGTGGGCCAGGGCCTTGATTTCCCAGTAGGCAACTGATCCAAATTTTGTGACCCCACCTCATCTGTGCTGACCACACCCACATTGTGAATGGTGGACGTGGCCCGGGTGATCACATTGCCCCTGTACCAGTTTTATACATCTTTACAGGCTATTATTTAACCCATTGGGTGCTAGCGAGATCTCTAAAGCACTGCGAAACAATGAGTTGGAGATCCCTCTAGCAACCAAGGGGTTAACCTTTTCAAGACCAGGGGCTTTGTACACCGGAGGACCAGAGCCATTTTATTTGCATACATGAGCGATCACGTGTGCCGGCTAGCCGAGGAAAAGGCTGAAACTGACCGCTCGGGTCTTGGAGAAGTCAATTACAGTCTCCCCACCATGACCACAGAGCTCCCTGAGGCACACTGCTAGGGTTGCCACCTTTTCTTCAAAAAAATACCGGCCATTAGACTTAACATTAGACAGAAGCCAATTTTTTACCGGCCTGCCGATAAAATACCGGATGGGTGGTAACCGTACACACTGCGAACATGACGTTTTTCACGGGCCAGGATTGTCATCCTTCCTTAAAGGACGGAAATGTGTGATGGACCTGTGTAACGGACAGTCGGCTGTTACTGTGGGCACTTTTAAGTGTCAGGGACATGACCCCCAAAAGACTGGGCAACACTCCCTGAAATCCCAGCTCCGGGAGGCTGGGTATCACAAGGTCAAATTCCCCGACACCAAGCTTAGAAAGTAGAGACTTGCTGACTGGCCGCTTACCGTGTATTAGTAGGTAGGCGGCCTTCTGATTGGATGCCTACTGTTTTATGGGGAAAATAGGATGTCAGTATATAATCGTGTAATGTTGATGTGCAATTGTGTGTTCGAACAGTAGGTGGCTCCCTGTAAAATATGTGATGTTGAAGTGTTAATAATGTGTTCAACAGGTAGGCGCTGCTCTCATTGGTCGCCTTTTGTCGAGCAATGTCCGGACAAGCGTGGCATTGCTTCGACAAGTAGATGGCTCTGTGATTGGTCGCCACCTGTCTCCATCTAGTCTCTCCAGTTCCCATTGGCTGGAGAGCCTGTGCAATGGGATGGATTTAGTCTGTCGGGCCAGGGTAATTCAATCACACTTTGAATACAATAGCCCAGGCCCAGATTGGTAGCCTGTCCCTTGTCGCTCCATTCCCCATTGGCTGGAGATCGGAGCGGCAAGACTAAATTCTATTTTTTGTTCCCTTTATGTTTTCACTGTTCACAATGTCCCCAGTGTCACCAAATAAACTATTAGTGGTATTGGACTAAAAGTGCGTCCAGTTGTTTTATTTCTGAAAGTGCTGGATACCTCTCTGGTACTCAAAGGGGTTAAATTAAATTGGGTTATTAACCCCTTGAATGCTAGAGAGGTCTCCAATGCATTGCAAAGCAACAGATAGGTACATTAAAACATTTTGGATGATATAACTAGTCAGATCCTTTTGAAAAATCTTCTGTTGGAAGAAAGAGCCTGTGTGCCACCTACTGGATGGTTTTAGTAGGACAGCTTTTTCTGTTATTTTAGGTGGTCGATGGTAATGAGTATCTACACAGCGATAATGATCACACTGCACTGTATAATGGTACTGAGTATCTACATGCAGATAATGATCACACTGCTCTGTATAATGGTACTGAGTATCTACACACTGATACTGATCACGCTACTCTGTATAATGGTACTGAGTATCTACACACTGATACTGATCACACTGCACTGTATAATGGTACTGAGTATCTACACACTGATACTGATCACATCGCTCTGTATAATGGTATTGAGTATCTACACACTGATACCGATCACACCGCTCTGTATAATGGTACTGAGTATCTACATACTGATACTGATCACACTGCACTGTATAAAGGTACTGAGTATCTATACACTGATACTGATCACACCACTCTGTATAATGTACTGATATCTACACACAGATACTGATCACACTGCTCTGTATAATGGTACTGAGTATCTACACACTGATACTGATTACACCACACTGTATAATAGTACTGATATCTACACACTGATACTGATCACACCGCTCTGTATAATGGTACTGATATCTACACACTGATACTGATCACACCGCTCTGTATAATGGTACTGAGTATCTACACACTGATACTGATCACACCGCTCTGTATAATGTACTGATATCTACACACAGATACTGATCACACAGCTCTGTATAATGGTACTGATATCTACACACTGATACTGATCACACCGCTCTGTATAATGATACTGATATCTACACACTGATACTGATTAGACTGCTCTGTATAATGGTACTGATATCTACACACTGATACTGATCACACCGCTCTGTATAATGATACTGATATCTACACACTGATACTGATCACACTGCTCTGTATAATGGTACTGATATCTACACACTGATACTGATCACACCGCTCTGTATAATGATACTGATATCTACACACTGATACCGATCACACCGCTCAGTATAATGATACTGATATCTACACACTGATACTGATCACACTGCTCTGTATAATGGTTCTGAGTATCTACACACTGATACTGATAACACCACTCTGTATAATGGTACTGAGTATCTACACACTGATACTGATCACACTGCTCTGTATAATGGTACTGAGTATCTACAGACTGATGCTGATCACACTGCTCTGTAAAGTGGTACTGGGTATCTACACAGCGATAATGATCACACTGCACTGTATAATGGTACTGAGTATCTACATACTGATACTGATCACACCGCTCTGTATAATGGTACTGAGTATCTACACACTGATACTGATCACACCGCTCTGTATAATGGTACTGAGTATCTACATGCAGATAATGATCACACTGCTGTGTACAATGGTTCTGAATATCTACACCCTGATAATTATCATGCTACTCTGTACAATGGTACTGAGTATCTACACACTGATACTGATTACACCACACTGTATAATGATATTGAATATCTACACTCTGATACTGATCACACCGATCTGTATAATGGTACTGAGTATCTACACACTGATACTGATCACACCGCTCTGTATAATGGTACTGATATCTACACACTGATACTGATCACACCGCTCTGTACAATGGTACTGAGTATCTACACACTGATAATGATCACACCACTCTGTATAATGGTACTGAGTATCTACACACTGATACTGATCACACCGCTCTGTATAATGGTACTGAGTATCTACACAATGATACTGATCACACCGCTCTGTATAATGGTACTGAGTATCTACACACTGATACTGATCACACGCTCTGTATAATGTACTGATATCTACACACTGATACTGATCACACCGCTCTGTACAATGGTACTGAGTATCTACACACTGATAATGATCACACCGCTCTGTATAATGGTACTGAGTATCTACACACTGATACTGATCAGACCGCTCTGTATAATGGTATTGATATCTACACACTGACACTGATCACACCACTCTGTATAATGGTACTGATATCTACACACTGATACTGATCACACCACTCTGTATAATGGTACTGAGTATCTATGTATACTGATCGCACTGCTTTGTATAATGATATTGAGTCTTTATGCAATAATAATGATCACTACTCACTACATAAACTCATAGTTTTATTTTTTTAATTTACTGATACCAGTTACATATGCATATAAAGAACAAATTATGATGCGTAATAGATAGAAAATGTCTCTACAGGAGACACAAGTTCAGTTTTCAAACAGAGTGCCAGCTCTCCCAGCACTACATATGGTAGACATCCCAGTATGTCAATAACATGGACAAAAGAGATAAACAAATGAACGAACATCAAATATCATTTCCGTAAAGCAGAACGCCCCCTCGTCTGGTTCATACAGTGTATATAACATCCATTTTGTAACAGTCCTTAATGGTTAAACATATGTTTAGTTTGCAAAGATTGTGAGCACATTGGCTTCACCCACAAACTTCTTTCTTGTGCTGCCAAGTTGTTTGTGACGGTGACCTTTGCCCTCTCCTCTTCACTATGATAAACCAACAGCGAGACTCCTGGGGCCATGCGGCTGTCGTCCTGTTTATGGGATCACCAAACACGTCATTATCAGCAGGGCCGGAGTTTATAGGGCCAGCAAAGCAGTGACTGATGTTATACGTCCGCAATGTGGATTTGTCATATTGTGAAACTGGTGGCAGAGATGGGCCACCTCACTTCTCTCTCTCGGCCTGGCCAACTCACTAATAAGGCTAGGGACTCAATTGCTTTTAACCTCTTGGGTGCTAAAGATGTCTAAAATGTATTGCATACCTCTCTGGCACTCAAAGGGTTAAAGGCAAAGTATGGGAGGGATCAGTGGAAATTTTGAGAACTTTTGTCCGCTTTGGTGCAACTGGGTGGCCACAGAATATTGGGTGATATTAAAAACAAAAAAATAATCGCAGCGTTTAACCTGCTGAGTAAAACAAGGGTATCCCCACTGCCAAGAGATGTTTTGAATATCCTTGTTGCAGTGCACCTCCACGGCCTGAAGTTTTACAGTGGCGCTGTTGCTACAGCTTGGAGGGTTATTATTATCATAGACAACAGCTCTCAATAGACAGGTGTAGCAACAGCGCCAACAGCAAATCTCAGGCCACTAAAGTATTGCACCCAAATATATATTTTGTTCCAGATCAGCTGATACTTTCACTTCTTTGGCGACTCAACTGCACCATACAGAACAAAAAAAATCCCAAAATTCCCATTAATTTAAACATAGATTTTTAAACATTTAGATGCTAGAAGGTGGGAATGTGTATTTGGTACCTTTGGTGTGACTGTTTTGCCTCCCAAGAGCTGCAATTTGTGAGTGCATATGCCTCACGGTATTATTACCAGAGATGAAGTTGAAAGGGATTGTAATGTCTCATTTTAAGGTTTTTTTAATATTGTAGGCATTCAAATAAATAAAAATAAATAAAAGTCTTATCTCTCAAACCTTTATAGTTTGAGAGATATAACCTGCTAAAGTTCCCTCCTCCTGGCTATTTAGAAACAAATACTTCATTGGAACAGTCTACAAAATGCTCCTGGTTTGAAAGCACATTTTGTAGACTGCTCCAATTAAGTATTTATTTCTAAATAGCGATATTTTGGCTCTGCTGAAGAGCCAACGGCTGATCCTGGGACTGGAATCTCCTGCCATCCACTAGATGGCAGACTTGTCTGAAACAGCCTGGAGGGGGGAACTTTAGCACGTTATATCTCTCAGACCATAAAGGCTTGAGAGATAAGGCTTACTCTGTCCAGAAAATCCTAATGACCCCTATGAATGACATATCAGCTCTCTGACCATTGGAATATGTGAGTACTTTTTTGTTATTATTGATTACGAGATCCACTGATGTTATCACACTATCTGGCACTTTCTTCTATTTTGGCATAATTTTAAGATTACCAGGTGCAGTGGTTGGAGATTATGTCCTGGAGAGGGCTCATGTGCTGCATCAAGGGGGATGTAAGTGACAGGATTTGCTTCAGAAGGGGTGGGTCTTAAATGAGTGGGAGTTGTTTATCATTCCTGTGTCATAAAGTGGGCAGAATAAAGTGGGAAGAAGGAGAAGTGGGTGGGAAGTGTGAGGAACAAGGAGGATAAAGAGGAGAAGTGGGCGGGAAGTGGGAGGAACAGGGTAGGGAAGGAGGAGAAGTGGGGAGGAACAGGTGGGAAGGTAGGAGAAGTTGAGAGGAACAGGATGGGAAGAAGAAGAAGTGGGAGGAACAGGATGGGAAGGAGGAGCAGTGGGCAGGAAGCGGGAACAACAGGGTGGGAAGGAGGAGAAATGGGAGGGAAGCTGGAGGAACAGAGTGGGAAGGAGGGGAAGTGGGAGAAAAGCTGGAGGAACATGGTGGGAATGAGGAGAAGTGGGAGGGAAGTGGGAGGAACAGTGTGGGAAGGAGGAGAAGTGGTAGGAACAGGGTGGGAAGGAGGCGAAGTGGGAGGGAAGTGGGAGGAACAGGGTGGGAAGGAGGAGAAGTGGGTGGAACAGGGTGGGAAGGAGGAGAAGTGGGTGGGAAGTGGGAGGAACAGGGTGAGAAGAAGGAGAAGTGGTGGGAAATGGGAAGAACAGGGTGGGAAGGAGGAGAAGTGGGTGGGAAGTGGGAGGAACAGGGTGGGAAGGAGGAGAAGTGGTGGGAAATGGGAGGAACAGGGTGGGAAGGAGGAGAAGTGGGTGGGAAGTTGGAGGAACAGACTGGGAAGGAGAAGAAGTGGGAGGAACAGGGTGGGAAGTGGGAGAAGTGGGAGGGAAGTGGGAGGAGAGGATGGGAAGGAGGAGAATTGGGAGGAACAGGGTGGGAAGGAGGTAAAGTGGGAGAAACAGGGTGGGAAGAAGGAGAAGTGGGAGGAGAATTGGAGGAAGACAGTGGGAAGAAAGAGAAGTGGGTGGGAAGTGGATGGAAAAGGGTGGGAAGGAGTAGAAATGGGCGGGAAGTAGGAGGAACTGGGTGGGAAGTAGGAGGAACAAGGCGAGAAGAAGGAGAAGTGGGCAGAGTTTCAGAGGTAACTCACCACCGGAGAATCATTCTCTGTCTCCAGAGACCCGGTAATTCAGTCTAAAAACCGTAGTCTCCGTGGCAGATAAAGAGAATTCCCAGGTGAGGTCCTGTGGTTCTACTAGCAACTGTCATGTCCGCCTCCATGGATTGACTGAAGTTGTTATCTCTTGAAGTACGAGAAAAATGTAAATGGACTCATTAGGATCTTTTTGGCCATAATAAGTTATGTGGGACGATTATAATTGAGAGGTGTTACTTCTCCTTTAAGACACCCATGGAATGCTTTCCACCCTGACATTTAACTACTGAATCTGGATGATGTTTTTGGCTACCACGTCTCTTAAATTACTTTTTATAAATTGCTCTTAAGTTTAAAATCAAACGTTCAATTGTAAATTAATAATGGAAAATGCATTTTAAGTGCAATGGGGACATGTGCTTTGGCCCCAACTTCAAACAGCACTGAGCTGGCACGTGGGTCAGATAAACATTACCACACTTTGGGTTATAAATGCGAGGCTACCTGTAGTGTAAGTGTACAGCCTGGACTGGCTGCGGGCAACAGGTACAAATTCAAAAAGGCAGCAATTCTGGAGCAAGTAAATTGAACCATAGAGGACACATCAAAATCTCCAATGATTTAAATAAGCCATTTAACCCCGTGAATGCTTGAGAGTCACACCTCCCAAGTGTCCCTCTTTAGGAGATATTAGGGGTCTATACCTCCCAAGTGTCCTTCTTTAGGATATATTAGGGGAACATACCTCCCAAGTGTCCCTCTTTAGGAGATATTAGGGGTCCATACCTCCCAAGTGTCCTTTAGGAGATATTAGGGATCCCTACCTCTCAAGTGTCCCTCTTTAGAAGATATTAGGGGTCTGTACCTCCCAATTGTCCGTCTTTAGGAGATATTAGGGGTCCATAACTCCCAAGTGTCCCTCTTTAGGAGATATTAGGGGTCCGTACCTCCCAAGTGTCCTTCTTTAGGAGATATTAGAGGTCTGTACCTCCCAAGTGTCCCTCTTTAGGAGATACTAGGGGTCCTTACCTCCCAAGTGTCCCTCTTTAGGAGATACTAGGGGTCCTTACCTCCCAAGTATCTCTCTTTAGAAGATATTAGGGGTCTGTACCTCCCAAGTGTCCCTCTTTAGGAGATATTAGGGGTACATACCTCCCAAGTGTCCCTTCTTTAGGAGATATTAAGGGTCCATACCTCCCAAGTGTCCATCTTTAGGAGATATTAGGGGTCCGTACCTCCCAAGTATCCCTCTTTAGGAGATATTAGGGGTCCGTACCACCCAAGTGTCCCTCTTTAGGAGATATTAGGGGTCCATACCTCCCAAGTGTCCCTCTTTAGGAGATATTAGAGGTATGTACCTCCCAAGTGCCCCTCTTTAGGAGATATAGGGGTCCATACCCCCAAGTGTCCCTCTTTAGGAGATATTAGAGATACATACCTCCCAAGTGTGCCCTCTTTAGGAGATATTAGGGGTCTGTACCTCCCAAGTGTCCCTCTTTAGGATATATTAGGGGTCTGTACCTCCCAAGTGTCCCTCTTTAGGAGATATTAGGGGTCCATACCTCCCAAGTGTCCCTCTTTAGGAGATATTAGGGGTCTGTACCTCCCAAGTGTCCCTCTTTAGGAGATATTATAGGTTCATACCTCCCAATTGTCCATCTTTAGGAGATATTAGGGATCCTTACCTCCCAAGAGTACCTCTTTAGGAGATATTAGGGGTCCATAACTCCCAAGTGTCCCTCTTTAGGACATATTAGGGGTCTGTACCTCCCAAGTGTCCCTCTTTAGGAGATATTATGGGTTCATACCTCCCAATTGTCCATCTTTAGGAGATATTAGGGATCCTTACCTCCCAAGAGTACCTCTTTAGGAGATATTAGGGGTCCATAACTCCCAAGTGTCCCTCTTTAGGAGATATTAGGGGTCTGTACCTCCCAAGTGTCCCTCTTTAGGCGATATTAGGGGTCTGTACCTCCCAAGTATCCCTCTTTAGGAGATAATAAGGGTCCATACCTCCCAAGTATCCCTCTTTAGGAGATATTAGGGGTCTGTACCTCCCAAGTGTCCCTATTTATGAGATATTAAGGGTCCATACCTCCCAAGTGTCCCTCTTTAGGAGATATTAGGGGTCCGTACTTCCCAATTGTCCATCTCTAGGAGATATTAGGGATCCTTAGGGATCCTTACCTCCAAAGTGTACCTCTTTAGGAGATATTAGGGGGTCCATACATCCCAAATGTCCCTCTTTAGGAGATATTAGGGGTCTGTACCTCCCAAGTGTCCCTCTTTAGGAGATATTAGGGGTCCATACCTCCCAAATGTCCCTCTTTAGGAGATATGAGGGGTCCATACCTCCCAAGTGTCCCTCTTTAGGAGATATTAGGGGTCTGTACCTCCCAAGTGTCCCTCTTTAGGAGATATGAGGGGTCCATACCTCCGAAGTGTCCCTCTTTAGGAGATATTAGGGGTCCATACCTCCCAAGTGTCCCTCTTTAGGAAATATTAGGGGTGAGGTCTCTAACACATTGTGAGCAATGCTTTAGAGACCCCTTTAGTGTGCAAGTGATTAAAATCAATTAGAATATGTATTGTGTGTGCGTGTGTGAATGTGTATATTAGATATGCGCACGGTAAAAAGAAGTCATGTTGTCCAAATCATCCTGTAATTTTTTTTTAACCCATTCAGAGGAAACGAAGTGAGTTTACCATTACGGTCTGTTATTCATAATTTCAATGAACAATTTTGTTCCCAGAAGAAATTCGTTTTAACTCTAAACTGCACCATTATTCTTGCACTCAAAGGGTTAATTCTCCCCACCCGGACCTAACACAAATCTAGGCCCCATTCTCACTTGTTACGTATTAAATCATGTACCACCTCTGATGAATTAAAACCACCCAACACCCTCCTTAGTCCGCTCGAGCTGTTGTCCAAACCAAAGTGAGCAAGAAGTGAACAGGGATTGTCTTTCATATGGTCAATGCCCGTTCAATTTATTTCCCACAATTCCATTGGCTGGGAGGTGAGGTTACCCCAGGGCACATTTTTTGTGCCCTGCGTAAACCCACTTCACAGCTAATGGGAGCTTGAGAAATAATTTGGCCATAAAGAAGCCAGTTCCTGTTCATTTCCTGTTCACAATGGATAGGACAACAGTCTGGTCAAGCATACGGGGGGAATTTTTTTTTTTTTTTATCTATCAGAGACGTCAGCAGTGATAGCAGCAGGGTATTAATTCCTATGTTGGTGCTGAAGGTGGTGGTGGAAGACGTGAGCATTGAGGCCATCGCTGGACTTCTGACATCAAAGTAAGTGATTTACTTGTGTAACACGTGGTGTAAGCCTGGAACTAAACAAATGGGGAGATGAAGAAGAAAGAACAGGATCTGTTGTTTATCTGAATGTCACAAAACATGTACATGTCAACTGTGTATGTATACGTGTGCATGTATTTATGTAAATATGTGTGTGTGTGTGTGTGTGTGTGTGTATATATATATATATATATATATATATATATATATATATATATATATATATATATATATATATATATATATACACACATATACATATACAGGGCTTATAATTTTAAAGGAGCAGTAAACTTTTTTTATGAAAAAATATATATTGTAGGGATTTTCCTACTGAGTAAAATAAGAGAGATTTATATTTCCAGAGTTATTACAGTTTAAACCCGTTTTTTTTTTTACATTAGCAGTGCCCTCTAGTGGTCAAATTCTAATTAGATTTCCTGTTAGATTCTAATGGAAAAGAAAGTCAGAAAAGTCAGAGACATACAGTTCTCCATAGAATGTGATAGAAACTGCTGAGCCACTTCCTGTCAGTTAGGACTATCAGGAAGTAAACACACAGTAAATTCACTTCCTGTCAGTTAGAACTATCAGGAAGTAAACACTGTAAATTCACTTCCTGTCAGAACTATCAGGAAGTAAACACAGTAAATTCACTTCCTGTCAGATCTATCAGGAAGTAAACACAGTAAATTCACTTCCTGTCAGTTAGATCTATCAGGAAGTAAACACAGTAAATTCACTTCCTGGTTATTTAAACTGCTATAAATTTTGAATAAAACATCTGACAGCGATGGGAGTGACCTTGTTTTATTCAGCAGGAAAAGCTCTGTAAAATACGTGTTTTCATGAATAAAAGTTTACTGCTCCTTTAAGTCATTTGCTACTATATATATATATATATATATATATATATATATATATATATATATATATACATACATACATACACACACTAGTACTGAAGGCCCATGTGCACGGGCCAAAGTCCACCCAGCGGCTCGGAAGCGGAGACAGGTGGTGGGCCGTTCGGAGTGCCCCGCCCTGGATCAGCCGTGCTGCCACTCTGACTGGAGGCCGGCGCGTTCGGCCAGTCTCTACTGCGCATGACTGCATTGTTCCGGTATTCACATGTGTGTGTTACACACTGAGGGAGTGATGCATTCTAACAAATTATATATGTTGATGTGTGTGTGCGCATATTATTTATCTATTTTTACACAGAGGTGTGTGTGTGTGCGCACGCATATTATTTATCTATTTTTACACAGGTGTGTGCGTATATTATTTATCTATCTTTGCACGGGTGTTTGTGTGTGTGTGTGTGTGTGTGTGTGTGTGTGCATATTATTAATCTTTTTTTACATGGGGGTGTGTGTACGAGCATATTTATCTATTTTTACACAGGTTGGGGGGTGTGTGCACATATTATTTATCTATCTTTACACGGGTGGGTGTGTGCGTGCGTGCATATTATTTATCTATTTTTATACGGCTGTGTGTGCACATATTATTTATCTATTTTTATACGGCTGTGTGTGCACATATTATTTATCTATTTTTACAAGGTGTGTGTGTGTGTGTGTGTGTGTGTTGCAGTGCTTTGATACCCTTGATCAAATGCAGAAGTTCTTAAAATAAAAATAAAAAAACACAAAACAAAAAAAAACAAAACAACAATCCTTTGGACAGACAGACATTCTCACGTTCATGCCTGGATACAATGTTGCACGTCTCACTAGAATATCTGAATGCTGTAGTCACAACACGAGTGGGGCTGCCAAGTCTAATCAGGGATTCATGGCGGGACAGACTGACCTTCCCACCCAGCTTGTGAGTGAGACAATTCCGGCAGAACGGTAAGTGTTTGTGTACACGGGTCAGTAGAAGAATGACCACCCAAGTCAGTGTACACGATCGGGTCCTGTTCGGCCTCCAGAAGTAATTGGAAATGCTGGATTTTACTCACTGATGGTTGAAAGTATCTCTTGGCTTTCTGGTCAGTAATAACACTTACAGATAGACAGTTGGACATTTCTGGAGAAATTATCTTCTCATTCTTGGATCCCACTTGTGCTGGATTGTTGGATATCTTTGTAGGTGACTCACATAATTAACACTTTGAATGCTAGGATGTTTTACAGTCCATTTCTCAATGTGTTTGTGAACTTTCTAGAATTCAGTAAATGTTTTATTGAAAAAAATGTAAGGCCTTTTCCTGAGCATAAAACCTAAATAATTCTAGCTGGTGGGAATGCTGCATTCAAAGGTCCTTCCAGCTCAAACTTGTCTGGTGGTTGTTTTTCTAAATCAAACTCCCAAGTGTCCCTCTGTAGGAGATATTAGGGGTCTGTACCTCCCAATTTTCCCTCTCTAGGAGATATTAGGAGTCCATCTCTCTCAAGTGTCCCTCTCTAGGAGATATTGGGGTCCATAACTCCCAAGCCCTCTTTACTCAGGACAGTGGCTCTTTCTTACCCCTGTATCCCTCTTTTCAGGAGATGAGACTGTGTGGTGTGTATACAAATATATCACATTGTTCCTCAGCAATAGAATTCATATTAAAGGAATAGTAATAATTCGTTTCATCTTTATTTTATTTTGTATGCATTAAAAAAACATGAAGAACGATATAAATCTTATCTCTCAAACCTTTATGGTTAGAGAGATATTCACAAGCAAAGTTTCCCCTCCCGCCCCTTTTACCTAGTGTAAGCCATCTCTTGTCAGATGTGGAATGCAGTCCATAGACCAGACAGATAACAGCAGGGGACAATCTTCTTTCTATGAGAACAATGAAAGCCCTGCCCCCGTTGACAAGTTTTTCAGGTTTTTCCCTTATCTTAATTGAAGATTGTCCCTCTCTGCAGTCTATCTGGGCACCTCCCTTCTGATCTGGCTGAGCAGTGTTACATCAGTAAAAGGGACGGGAGAGGGAAACTTTGTCATTGAATTACTATTGTAGTACAGCTCTGACAGAATTGAAATAACACTCTCCAAAGTCCAAATACTATGATGACTAATTAGAGCTGCTTTTATTATGAAACATTACTATCCTTCTAACGTGTGTTTATACATTAGTCTGTATTAATAAAATTCTTTGCTCTTGCTCTAAATCATTTATTCAGTTACACACAGATATGTCAATAGGTCATGAAATAACCTAAAAATTCTTGGCGATACCCGCCCACTGCCACACATCAGGCAACACCCCCTAAAACACAAGTGTCTTTCTTTGGTCGCTTGCAATGTTGGGAGGTATGCGTTGTTTCTCCAACATTTATGAATAGGGGAGCTGAACAGAGGATTACCCATCGGAAGGGACACTACCACCTCATAATATAAACCTGCAATTACCTTGATTTGGGCATAAGATCCTAATGGACACTATGAATAAATTCTGTGTGGACTTGTTCTCCAACATTATCTGTAATTATTACGGAATATAATGTCTGAAGAGGCAGAATTCTATGTTGCGGGACTGTAGCATGCCAAGATCCAATCCCCAACGGGTTCAGTAATGTATCCGTAATGATTTAAAGGGGCAAAATAATTCTCAAATTAGCACAAAATGTCCCCATGCACTCAGACTACAGCAGAGTTTAAATGCAAACACAGAATAGATATTCCTGACTGCTGTGTGATGGACTCCTACCTAGGTAAGTGCTTCTGTTACACACAGTAATTATATAGATACACCTGACTGCTGTATGATGGACACCTACCTAGGTAAGTGCTTCTGTTACACACAGTAATGATATAGATATGCCTGACTGCTGTGTGATGGACTCCTACCTAGGTAAGTGCTTCTGTTACACACATTAATGATATAGATACTCCTGACTGCTGTGTGATGGACTCCTACCTAGGTAAGTGCTTCTGTTACACACAGTAATTATATAGATACACCTGACTGCTGTATGATGGACACCTACCTAGGTAAGTGCTTCTGTTACACACAGTAATTATATAGATACACCTGACTGCTGTATGATGGACTCCTACCTAGGTAAGTGCTTCTGTTACACACAGTAATTATATAGATATACCCGACTGCTGTATGATGGACTCCTACCTAGGTAAGTGCTTCTGTTACACACAGTAATTATATAGATACACCCGACTGCTGTATGATGGACTCCTACCTAGGTAAGTGCTTCTGTTACACACAGTAATTATATAGATACACCCGACTGCTGTATGATGGACTCCTACCTAGGTAAGTGCTTCTGTTACACACAGTAATTATATAGATATACACCTGACTGCTGTGTGATGGACTCCTACCTAGGTAAGTGCTTCTGTTACACACAGTAATTATATAGATACGCCTGACTGCTGTATGATGGACTCCTACCTAGGTAAGTGCTTCTGTTACACACAGTAATTATATAGATATGCCTGACTGCTGTATGATGGACTCCTACCTAGGTAAGTGCTTCTGTTACACACAGTAATTATATAGATACGCCTGACTGCTGTGTGATGGACTCCTACCTAGGTAAGTGCTTCTGTTACACACAGTAATTATATAGATACACCTGACTGCTGTATGATGGACTCCTTCCTAGGTAAGTGCTTCTGTTACACACAGTAATTATATAGATACACCTGACTGCTGTGTGATGGACTCCTACCTAGGTAAGTGCTTCTGTTACACACAGTAATTATATAGATACGCCTGACTGCTGTGTGATGGACTCCTACCTAGGTAAGTGCTTCTGTTACACACAGTAATTATATAGATACATCTGACTGCTGTATGATGGACTCCTTCCTAGGTAAGTGCTTCTGTTACACACAGTAATTATATAGATACACCTGACCGCTGTATGATGGACTCCTTCCTAGGTAAGTACTTCTGTTACACATAGTAATGATATAGATACACCTGACTGCTGAATGACAGACTCCTACCTAGGTAAGTGCTTCTGTTACACACAGTAATTATACAGATACACTTGACTGCTGTATGATGGACTCCTACCTAGGTAAGTGCTTCTGTTACACACAGTAATTATATAGATATGCCTGACTGCTGTATGATGGACTCCTTCCTAGGTAAGTAGGTAGGTAAGTAAGAGACCAAATCAAAGCATACAATTTCTCTGAAAACCTATCCATCAGCTAATTCTGTTTGTTCTGAGTGACACGTCCACCATATCACGTATCACACACAAACCATCAGCCCTCACATCTCAGATTTTTGTCTGCTCAGAGATGCATTAAATCTGCAGTCAGCCCAGCGCAGCCTGGGAACATGAAACTCACACTTTACAACTGGCAGTCGCACAACTAATTTATTCACACACTGTCGGCCCTTAGCAAAACGATTTGTGTTTCCACTAAATGTTTGTGAATTGAACAGGGACAGGAGACTGGTCTGACTGTAGGGGCGCAGGAGAGTACAATGCAATGTACCTCTGTGGTACTTAAAGGGTTGAAAGCTACTTTTAACTCCATATACCTTCCAACATTTCACATGGCCAAACAGCGACACTTGTTTTAGGTGGTGTTGCTGGGGGTGTGGCTGGTGGACGGTGCATTAGTGAGAATTTTAGGTTATTTTGTGACTATTGACATCTCTTTTGTGTAACTGAATAAAATATTTAGAACAAGAAAATGTTTATTTACACAGACTTATTTATATACACCTATACTGAAGTTTAAATAAACAATGTGAGTTTTATTGCTGTGGAGCAGTGTGATACACTTATATACACACCACACAGTCTGATCTCCTAAACACAGGGACATCAGGGTGATACACTTATATACACACCACACAGTCTGATCTCCTAAACACAGGGACACCGGGGTGATACACTTATATACACACCACACAGTCTGATCTCCTAAACACAGTGACACCAGGGTGATACACTTCTATACACACCACACAGTCTGATCTCCTAAACACAGGGACACCAGGGTGATACACTTCTATACACACCACACAGTCTGATCTCCTAAACACAGGGACACCAGGGTGATACACTTCTATACACACCACACAGTCTGATCTCCTAAACACAGTGACACCAGGGTGATACACTTCTATACACACCACACAGTCTGATCTCCTAAACACAGGGACACCAGGGTGATACACTTATATACACACCACACAGCCTGATCTCCTAAACACAGGGACATCAGGGTGATACACTTATATACACACCACACAGTCTGATCTCCTAAACACAGGGACACCAGGGTGATGCACTTATATACACACCACGCAGTCTGATCTCCTAAACACAGGGACACCAGGGTGATACACTTCTATACACACCACACAGTCTGATCTCCTAAACACAGGAACACCAGGGTGATACACTTCTATACACACCACACAATCTGATCTCCTAAACACAGGGACACCAGGGTGATACATTTATATACACACCACACAGTCTGATCTCCTAAACACAGGGACACCAGGGTGATACACTTCTATACACACCACACAATCTGATCTCCTAAACACAGGGACACCAGGGTGATACACTTCTATACACACCACACAGTCTGATCTCCTAAACACAGGAACACCAGGGTGATACACTTCTATACACACCACACAATCTGATCTCCTACACACAGGGACACCAGGGTGATACACTTAAATACACAACACACAGTCTGATCTCCTAAACACAGGGACACCGGGGTGATACACTTCTATACACACCACACAGTCTGATCTCCTAAACACAGGGACACCAGGGTGATACACTTATATACACACCACACAGTCTGATCTCCTAAACACAGGGACACCAGGGTGATACACTTCTATACACACCACACAATCTGATCTCCTAAACACAGGGACACCAGGGTGATACACTTCTATACACACCACGCAGTCTGATCTCCTAAACACAGGAACACCAGGGTGATACACTTATATACACACACCACACAGTCTGATCTCAAACACAGGGACACCAGTGTGATACACTTATATACACACCACACAGTCTGATCTCCTAAACACAGGGACACCAGGGTGATACACTTCTATGCACACCACACAGTCTGATCTCCTAAACACAGGGACACCAGGGTGATACACTTCTATACACACCACATAGTCTGATCTCCTAAACACAGGGACAGCAGAGTGATACACTTCTATACACACCACACAGTCCGATCTCCTAAACACAAGGACACCAGAGTGATATGCTTCTATACACACCGCACAGTCCGATCTCCTAAACACAAGGACACCAGAGTGATATGCTTCTATACACACCGCACAGTCTGATCTCCTAAACACAGGGACACCAGGGTGATACACTTCTATACACACCACACAGTCTGATCTCCTAAACACAGGGACACCAGGGTGATACACTTCTATACACACCACACAGTCTGATCTCCTAAACACAGGGACACCAGGGTGATACACTTATATACACACCACACAGTCTGATCTCCTAAACACAGGGACACCGGGGTGATACACTTATATACACACCACACAGTCTGATCTCCTAAACACAGGGACACCGGGGTGATACACTTCTATACACACCACACAGTCTGATCTCCTAAACACAGGGACACCGGGGTGATACACTTATATACACACACCACACAGTCTGATCTCCTAAACACAGGGACACCAGGGTGATACACTTATATACACACACCACACAGTCTGATCTCCTAAACACAGGGACACCAGGGTGATACACTTATATACACACACCACACAGTCTGATCTCCTAAACACAGGGACACCAGGGTGATACACTTATATATACACACCACACAGTCTGATCTCCTAAACACAGGGACACCGGGGTGATACACTTATATACA
The DNA here is from genome assembly GCA_037306005.1 of Rhinophrynus dorsalis. Taxonomy (NCBI): domain Eukaryota; kingdom Metazoa; phylum Chordata; class Amphibia; order Anura; family Rhinophrynidae; genus Rhinophrynus; species Rhinophrynus dorsalis. Next base: position 11,892,511 of record CM074727.1, on the reverse strand, counting down.
CACACCACACAGTCTGATCTCCTAAACACAGGGACACCAGGGTGATACACTTATATACACACACCACACAGTCTGATCTCCTAAACACAGGGACACCAGGGTGATACACTTATATACACACACCACACAGTCTGATCTCCTAAACACAGGGACACCAGGGTGATACACTTATATATACACACCACACAGTCTGATCTCCTAAACACAGGGACACCAGGGTGATACACTTATATGCACACCACACAGTCTGATCTCCTAAACACAAGGACACCAGTGTGATACACTTATATACACACCACACAGTCTGATCTCCTAAACACAGGGACACCAGGGTGATACACTTCTATACACACCACACAGTCTGATCTCCTAAATACAGGGACACCAGGGTGATACATTTATATACACACCACACAGTCTGATCTCCTAAACACAGGGACACCAGGGTGATACACTTCTATACACACCACACAGTCTGATCTTCTACACACAGGGACACCAGGGTCATACACTTATATACACACCACACAGTCTGATCTCCTAAACACAGGGACACCGGGGTGGGAAAGAGAAACTGTTCCGACTAAAGACAGACACTTGGGAGGTACAGACCCCTAATATCTCCTTAAGAGGGACACTTGGGAGGTACAGACCCCTTAATATATCCCCTAAAGAGGGACACATGGGAGATACGGACCCCTTGCATCTACTAAACAGGGACATAGGAGTCAGTGAGAATTTTAGGAATCTCAGGTTATACTGTGAAGGGTAAGAGAAAAGGGGCTTTGTATAAAGGGCCAGTGAGTTGATGAATCGTAAGCAATGCATGCTAAGTTAACCAGAAGGGTGCCAATCAAATTGCTTTGTAATGTGTTGTGATACTTCTCTCGTGCTCAAGGTGTTAATTAAAGTGATAGTAATGTTTCATAATAAAAGCAGGTCTACTTAATCATCATAGTGTTTGGACTTTGGAGAGTGTTATTTCAATTCTGTCAGAGTTGTAGTTCAAGAGTAATTCAATGACAAAGTATCCCCCTCCCGCCCCTTTTACTGATGTAACACTGCTCAGCCAGATCAGAAGGGAGGTGCCCAGGTAGACTGCAGAGAGGGACAATCTTCAATTAAGATAAGGGAAAAAAACCTGAAAAACTTGTCACGGGGGGGGGGGGCTTTCTTTGTTCTCATAGGAAGAAGATTGTCCCCTTCTGTTATCTGTCTGGTCTATGGACTGGATTCCACATCTGAGAAGAGATGGCTTACACTAGGTAAAAGGGGCAGGAGGGGGAACTTTGCTTGTGAATCTCTCTCAAACCATAAAGGTTTGAGAGATAAGACATATCATTCTTCATGTTTTTTTTTAAATGCCTACAATGTAAAATAAAGATAAAATGAAGTATTACTATCCCTTGAAAAGGCTGCAGCGTATATGAGTGTATGAAAGAATAGTCTTTTTGAACTATATAGTGGACTAAAACATGTCAAGACTAATACTTAGGAGGTGGTTGTTAATTTATATCAGATCAATTCATTAGTTCTGGAACTTGCAGTATATATAAGTTTTTATTGATTTTATATCCCTACCCAATTTAATATTCATTATTGCTGTTTATTGCCTCTTACCCAATCTATCGATTTTCTGATTTTCCAAGCACCCCAAGTTTTCCTTAAAGTTTTGCTCCATCCTTCCACAGGTCAACAATGACCAGTCGGAATCAATCACGTAGAAGTCACCATTCTGCTCCTCTTTACACTCCAGAGTGACATAAAGCAAATCTTCACAGCTATATTATTAGTTCACAGGATTTGACCCTAAGAATTAGGTAAATAATTCTTTATCAGAGACTGGTTCTCAACTCCATTTCTTGGGGTGCATCAACAGCTCAGGTTTTTAGCATATCCCCAATTAAGCACAGACAGCTCCATTACAACACCAATTACTCACCTGTGATTAAGTAGGGATATCCCAAGAAGCAAACCTGTTAATGTGCACCTAGGATGCACGTTAAGGAACACGGCTATAACTCCTTGGGGGAGATGTACTAAGGTGTGATAAAGAGGAGATAACTTCTCCAGTGAGATAAACTCTCCAGTTCCTATGTTATTCTATGGGAGATCTTTAGTTATAGACTACAGGGGAGATGTACTAAGGTGTGATAAAGAGGGGATAACTTCTCCAGTGAGATAAACTCTCCAGTCCCTATGTTATTATATGGGAGAGATTTAGTTATAGACTATAGGGGAGATGTACTAAGGTGTGATAAAGAGGAGATAACTTCTCTGGTGAAATAAACTCTCCAGTTACTATGTTATTCTATGGAGATCTTTAGTTATAGACTACAGGGGAGATGTACTAAGGTGTGATAAAGAGGAGATGATGTGGTGATAACTTCTCCAGTGATATCACTTATCCAGTTCCTACATTATTGTAAGGAGCCAATGCACTAAGATTTCTCCATCTTTAGAAGATCTTCGTGCATAGACTCCATACAATAATACAGGAACGGGAGAAGTGATATCACTGGAAAAGTCATCTCCACTTTATCACGACTCCGTGTATGCAAAAGTGGTCTTCAAATTATTCTTAAAAGGAACAATAAACTTTTTTTTATGAAAAATATATATTGTAGGGATTTTCCTATTGAGTAAAATAAGGGTACTCCCATTGCTGGGATATTTATATTTCCAGAGTTATTACAGTTTAAACCCATGGGGTTTTTTTTTTTGTATTAGCAGTGCCCTCTAGTGGTCAAATTCTAATTAGATTTCCTGTTAGATTCTAATGGAGAGGAAAGTCAGAGACATACAGTTCTCCATAGAATGTGATAGAAACTGCCTGTCACTTCCTGTCAGTTAGATCTATCAGGAAGTAAACACAGTAAATTCACTTCCTGATAATTTGAACTGCTATAAATTTTGAACAAAACATCTGACAGCGATAGGAGTGACCTTGTTTTATTCAGCAGGAAAAGCTCTATAAAATACATGTTTTCATAAAAAATAAGTTTACTGCTCCTTTAAGCCATGTATGGAGACCGCTTTAGCTTTCAAAAAGTTAAATATATGCTTGAAGAGGAACCTTGTAGTGCCATCTGTGACAGAAAGCAGTGTGAAATGTTGGTATCTGGCTGGCAGGCAGGGATTGGTGGGAGGGAAAGCAGGCTAAAGAAGCCTAGACTGCCTTGTTTGTAGGAGCCAAAGATGCAAATCCAGCCTTGATCATCAGCAAAGATTGTAACTCAATATCAAATAAATTATTGAACATTACAGTAAAAGTTATATTCCATCTCTTAATATTTTAATGTTAGATTTCATCAATGCAACATAATTTTGTTGTTTTTTTTTGGTAAAGAGATATTTCACTATATTTAAACAGGATTCTTAAAATAAAAAGGGGAAAAAAAATTCAACCAACACTCTCGGGAACGTAAAATAACTATGTAGCAGAAAAGAATTATTTAAAATCATTAACTCTTTCTCTGACAGAGGGACCAAATAAAATAAAAATAAAATTTAAAAAGAAAAAAAGAAAGTGTCCAGAATATGATCTGTCACAGGACCACCTGGCGGAGAATTGGTTAATCTATTGCACTTTGTGAAGAAAAAACAAAAAAACAAAAGAAATTAAAAATAATAAAAAATATATATATTTATATAATTCATATTCTTTGCCTCGCCCCCTCCTGGAGAGGAGGGGCGGCCGTACGATGATGCACGCTCTCTCTTCTCAAGTCAAGACAAAACCACTTTAGTGAGCCGTGCAGCATCCACGTTGTGTTTTAAATAGGACCGATGGGGTAGTCCATCGAAGCTTTCCAGTCGCACCGAGCTCCACTGATCCGGACAAAACGGAACGGAGGGCGCTCTTCTGTCCAACAGTGCCGTGTGACCAGCTGTTTAAAGGGATGCGTTTTTACAAGTGACTATAGCATACAGACACGATGGAAAAGTAAAGTATCAAACACCGATCTTATTGCACGTGGCGCTGGAGCGGGGTGGGGGAAGATCACGATGATTTTTCTGCATCTTGTTCGCTCGCAGCCCTTTTCGCTAGAGTTTTGGGTGGCAGCAGGGTCAATCGACATACATTGGGGAGCTGGGGGTAGCTGGCATTTGATCCAGAATTTTACTGACATATCCCGCCACGTCCACTGTGCGCTCTTCATACATCATAATAAAAGAATGTTTCTGCGCCAAAAAAACAAAAGCAAAAATGTTAAAATCGTTCCAAGGTATGCAAAGAGCCCCTAGGGCAAGGGAGGCCACCATATGGCCTTTGATCTGTTGTGGACCACAAATTCCATCATCCTCGGTGAGTCATTGGCTGGCTAAGGATGATGGGCATTGTAGTCCACAACAGCTTGTGAGGAAAAAAACAAAAACAAGTCCTAATAATATACACACACACTTTCTTGTATTCCTCTCTCTGTATCCAGCTTGGGTACATATGCGTGCATGTTTATATGTGTGTGTGTACGTATGTGTAAAAGTGCACGTATGTATGAGTGTCAGTTTAATGACCCTCTGATCGGCTGATGTGAGCAGTCAAACTAGGCATTTAAAGTGATCGTAATGTTTCAGATTCAAGAACGCAGTAACCCTCTCTCATAGCGCAGACAACCGATCAGTTATGTTGGTAACGCCACATTCGGTATATATCTTGTGAAGTAATATTATAAATGATCCCCCTCACGCCCCTTATACTCACGTTGTCCTTCGAGCCTCGGAGCTGCAAGCGGATGCCAACGTAGGACAATCTTCCTTCAGTATACAGGAAAACCTGCCCTCCTTCGTCACGGGAGGGAGCAGGGTTTTCTGTATACTGAAGGACTGTGGTTTGTGCCTTGTAGCTCTCTCACTGGTCAAGCGACACGACTTCAGAGCTATGGGGAGGCGGCCTGGATTCATGAAAAGGGGCGTGAAGGGGATAATTCATAATATCTCACAAGATATACAGCGACTGCAGCATTACTAACATAACTGATCAGTTTATGAACTATAAGAAAGGATTACATCGTTCTTGAAACAAACATTACTATCCCTTTAAATCCATGGCAATTTTTATTTGCCTGCTTCCCCCCCCACTCCACAATTGGTCCAACCCAGTCCCGCTCCTCTTTTCTGCAGCGCACAAAGCTCCTGATCTGTAGAACGATCAGATTATCCGCTAAATAAAGAGATTTTCTCTACAGCAACCTGTAATATTCCCACTCACCAGAAGTTCTTTGTACTTTGGCCTTTTTGATTCGTCCTTTGTAAGGCTGCAATGAAAAAGAGAAAAATGTATTAACCCTCCAAGAACCAGGCAGGCAGGCAAGGCATCGATATTACATTACACGCCCTCTGACACTCAAACTGTTAAAGCCTATATGGACAGTACAACTCTAAACTGCCGGTCTGTGACTTACACCACACTCTTATGACTATGCAATGCGTTGTATACCCATCTGGCACTTAAAGCGTTAAAGGCCTTATACATAATGTACAGTGGAGTAATCTTGCAGCAAAAGCAACTGCAAATACAAAACCCAACTGATCTGAACAGACGTTTTATTGCCATTTGACCCTCTGAGTGCCAGAGAGCTATCCAGTGCATTGCTGCTTTGCATTGTTCTAAATCGCTTCTCAATGCACTGGAGGCCTCCAGCAGTAAGGAGTTAAAGTGAAACTTTCATCTTATACAACGTCGCCCCGCAATAATTAAGCAGGTAACGGCTAACTTTATAATATATCTATTACCTTTCAAAGGTAGCTGATTATAAAGAAATCCTTAACCCTTTGGGTGCCAGATGGGTACGCAACGCAATGCGTTGCTTACCCCTCTGGCACTCAAAGGGTTAATCTTCGGAGACCGATGGCCAGGTTAGTGCAGTTTGCGCGCCTGCGCCGTCAGTCCTTCCGGTTACCTTGTGGTCACTGCAGTGCTTCTCAATGAAGACCGCGAATGATAGTGCAGACGCGCAAACAAAACGTCTGTGCTGATGCCTGCCTTCTGCTCTCCTACAATAAAAGATTTCTTTACAACGGGCTACGTTTCAGAGGTAACATATCTATTATAAAGCTAGTCGTTACCTGCTTAATTATTGCAGGGCGACTTTACACAAGATGAAATATCCGCTTTAATAATCCCATAGAATATATAAATAAAAAAGGGAATTTGTGGATTTTTTTAATATACACACACATATAATATACATACACATACACTTATTAGGTTTACAATCCAGTTGCTGTGCCTAAGAATTAACCCACATTTGCATTCTGCATACAGCCCTCCTTCAGTGGCCCGTGACCCAGTAGTTTCCCCTTAGGAGAGGATTGGGAACCACTGCTCTATATAGTGATGGACAACTTGAGGCCCTCCAATGGCTGGCTGAGAATGATGCGAATCGTAGTCCTGAACAGCTGATGGGTCTCCAGTTGAGCACAAATGCTTTATATTAGGGATTCCCAACTGTCTCCTCTAGGGGCACCAGGCATTTATGGTTTTTAATTAAAATGACTGCGCCCATGATTAACTCACCTGTGCACCAACAGGGAACCCCTAAAAACCTGACCCGTTATGCGCCCCCTAGTGGAGAGTGTTGGAAACCATGCCCTTTATATCAGAGTGCAAGATTACAGCATTGCAGAAGCTACAACATATTCTTTTTAATTTTCTATTTATTATGTGTGTATATTGTTTCTCCAGTTCTGTCAATATGTAACGCTCTGCTGTAAAAGCACTCCTAGGCAGACCTGAAAAGGAGAAAAGTCTCAATGCATTCTTCCAGGTAAAACATTTTATATCTAAAAAGTGTACAATAAAATATGCATTTCTTCCTTTCACCAGTAGGTGGCAGCATGAATCCATTTATTTAGAATTACAGTGGTTTCCAGTGAATACAAGGTACAGATATTCATTTCTACTACTGTACAGCAGGTGGCACTAAGACCAGGAAGTTTCCAGGTTCTGCAAAGGGACTTCCAATCTATGGAGTGCAACAGTGATGCACACAAACCCAAATCTATGGATTCCCCAAGGATAACCCATGGGCCTTAACCCACTGAGCGCCAGAGAGGTATACAATGCGATACCTCTCTGGCATTCAAAGGGTTAAAGTTATAGTCAACATCCCTTTTGTCTTTACATATACTACACTTGCGAATTAAGTAAAGTCATTTTCCTATGCTCTGATAGTTGGCTGCCTGAATTTCTACTGCCAGGGAGCTTTCTGTCACGGACTGTGAATGCAATGTAACACTACCCCTGCAGTACTGTGCGTTGTGTGCTGTAGTGATGGAAGGCTTTTGTGCTACGGCGAAAGTGTTACACATTGTATCCCACCGACTGACTTCACAGCCCGTTACATTGCGTCCCTCTGCCTGATTTCACAGTCCGTTACATTGCGTCCCTCTGCCTGATTTCACAGTCCGTTACATTGCGTCCCTCTGCCCGATTTCACACAGAGGTACACAGAGGTATGAGAGAAAGACTTACATTGATGAAAATCTTTTAATGCCTAAAATATTAAAGGAGCAGTAAACTTTTTTTTTTTATGAAAACACATTTGACAGAGCATTTCCTGCTGAATAAAACAAGGGCACTCCCATAGCTGTCAGATGTTTTATTCAAAATGTATAGCAGTTCAAATAACCAGGAAGTGAATTTACTGTGTTTACTTCCTGATAGTTCTAACTGACAGGAAGTGAATTTACTGTGTTTACTTCCTGGTAGTTCTAACTGACAGGAAGTGAATTTACTGTGTTTACTTCCTGATAGTTCTAACTGACAGGAAGTGAATTTACTGTGTTTACTTCCTGATAGTTCTACTGACAGGAAGTGACTCAGCAGTTTCTATCACATTCTATGGAGAACTGTCTCTTACCTTCCTGACTTTCCTCTCCATTACAATCTAACAGGAAATCTAATTAGAATTTGACCACTAGAGGGCACTGCTAATGTAAAAAAAAAAAAAAAACATGGGTTTAAACTGTAATAACTCTGGAAATATAAATCTCTCACCAGTGGGAGTACCCTTATTTTACTCAATAGGAAAGTCCCTACGATATATATTTTTTCATAAAAAAAGTTTACTGCTCCTTTAAAGCCAAGCCACTTAAAATTAAACATTACTATCCCTTTAATTATCAATTTAGTTACTGAGAAACCCTTAACCCTTTAAGTGCCACAAGGGTGAGCAACACATGGTAGAGCAATGCGTTTGCACATCACTAAGACACTTGAAGTGTCAAGCAGACATAACCACTTTGTGATTAGGACCCACCAGGAATACGATTATATTGCTGCAACAGATTAATCCGTATAAATTAAAAAGTCACAAAGTCCTGGAGCTCTGGACCCTAAGGATTTGCCCAGGCAGTTACATCATAAACAGGACATCATTCCCCCATTTTACCACCAAGCCAGGGAGCTTACTAGTCTGATTTTATTTAATCGTCTTTAAAGCGCTTACCACAGATTGACAAAGTTGATAAAGCTTGGTGAAAACTCGCGCTCCTCTGAGTTGCTCAGCTGTGGCGGTTCGCCTTTAACTACCTGCGTCAGCTGATCGAACACGCTGTTCCATTTGGGATATGGAAACCGTCCTGTGGCCAGTTCGTACTGCGAGATAAAGCAATGATGTGTTGTGTTATTAGGGCCGTATGCATGAAGTGGAGTAATTCAAGATCAAGCCAAATGCACCTAAATTAAGTGTTAAAGGGATAGTAATACTTCATTTTAACTTTATTTTGTAGGCATTAAAAAAACATGAAGAATGATATAAGTCTTATCTCTCAAACCTTTATGGTTTAGGAGATATTCACAAAGTATCCCCCCCCCCCCCGTTCAACCAGATCAGAAGGGAGGTGCCCAGGTAGACTGCAGAGAGGGACAATCTTCAATTAAGATAAGGGAAAAAGCTGAAAAACTTGTCAAGGGGGGCAGGGCTTTCATTGTTCTCATAGGAAGAAGATTGTCCCCTGCTGTTATCTGTCTGGTCTATGGACTGGATTCCACATCTGAGAAGAGACGGCTTACACTAGGTAAAAGGGGCGGGAGGGGAAACTTTGCTTGTGAATATCTCTCAAACCATAAAGGTTTGAGAGATAAGACTTATATTTCATGTTTTTTTAATGCCTACAAAATAAAATAAAGTTAAAACGAAGTATTACTATCCCTTTAAGTCAAACACTTAAAGGGATAATGTTTAATTTTAAGTTTACATAATATTGTAGGCATTAAAAAAAAAAATTACATCCATGTAAATTTTTATCTCTCAAAACTTTATGGTCTGAGAGATATAACTTGCTAAAGTTCCCCCTCCAGGCTGTTTCAGACAGGTCCGCCCTCTAGCTGACAGCAGGAGATTCCGGTCCCATCCAGAGGCCCTTCAGCAGAGCCGAAATCTTGCCATTTAGAAACAAATATTTAACTGGAACAGTCTACAAAGTGTGCATGCAAACGAGGCAGACTCTGTAGACCATTCCAATGAAGTATTTATTATATTTATTTTGATGTAATTCTTTTTTTAAAATGCCTACAATATTAACCGTTTGAGTGCCAGTAGGGTAGGCAACACATTTCAAAGCGATGTGTTGCATACCCCTCTGGCACGCAAAGGGTTAAATAAGCTTAAAATTAACATTACTATCCCTTTAATTGCTTTAAATACAGCTTATAACCCTTTGAATGCTAGAGCTGGCTAGCAATGTGTTGGAAACCTTTCTAGCATTGAAGGGGTTGAACGATCCATTTTAATTCAGCAGTAAACTGTATTAGTCCCTTGGGGCTGTTGATTTGACGTTGAATTGCTGTACATGACTCTTAACGTTAAAACAATACCATATACTTTCGCCTGCATTTCATGTCTCGATGACATCTTTTACTCTATAATTTTAACCCCTTTGAGGTTAGAGACATCGCCAATGCATTGTATGTTGCCATCCAAGGATTAAATGGATAATAATGTGTCATAATAGAAGCATCTCCAATTAATCTTCATAGTATTTGGGCCATGGAGAGTGTTATATCAATACTGTCAGAGTTGTAGTACAAGAGTAATTGAATGATAAAGTATCCCCCTCCCGTCCCTTTTACCTAGTGTAAGACACCTCCCCTCAGATGTGGAATCTGGTCTCTTGACCGGACAGGTCACAACAAGGGACAATCTTCTTACTGTGATCAGAAGGAAAACCCTGCAATCCATCCGGACAGTCTTGCTGCTCTGAGGTGAGCAGTGTTACATCAGTAAAAGGGGATGGAGGTGGATACTTTATTATTCAATTATCTTGAACTACAGCTCTGACAGTACTGAAATAACACTCTCCATGGCCCAAATACCATGAAGATTAATTGGAGCTGCTTTTATTGTGAAACATTACTATCACTTTAAAAAAAAAAAAAAAAAAAATTATGTGGAGTAAATCCCATCTCTCAAACCTTTATGGTTCTTTTGAAACATTACTATCCCTTTAATGTTTACAAGTTTTCATTTTAATTTGTTTCATTTACATTAGAATAAATCATTTAGTTTAACGCCATCCCTTCATTCAGACTTACGTGATTTGGGTTTTTAAAGATAAAAAAGGCATGACATTTAACAACTTAGGTGCTACAGGCTTCCAAATTATATTTTATATTTATATATTTATATATATATATATATATATATATATATATATATATATATATATATATATATATATATATATATATATATATATATATATATATATATAAAAAAAAAAGAAGATGATTTTAGTCTTGCCTGTTAAATCCTTTTCTCTTAGTCCATACAGGTGACTGGTAACTTTGGATAGGCGATCCGCCCATTTAATTAGGCAGGAACAATTCTAGAACTGTATGCAGGGGGTGGAGTCTACCTTCTCTCCTTGGCTGCAGCTAGCCAACCAGCTCCAGAAAGATTTGACACACTAACTATTGACTAGATAGAAGAGAAAGAAGACTCCTGTGAGTATGACCCTGAATGACCCACATGGTCTGCCACAGGAGAGCCAAGCATGGTCCCTTGACAGGGTGGGTAACAAATAACCTGTATGGACTAAGAGAAAAGGATTTAACAGGTAAGACTAAAATCCTCTTTTCTCTGTCATCCAATACAGGTTACTGGTACCTTTGGGATGTCCAACCATTGAGTTTCCCAGAGGCGGGAAGTAAGGCAAGGACCAGGCGCAAGGCCCCAAAAGTCACCAGAGCAGATATGAACCATCAGATCAGAGATAGCCCAACAAAACAATGACGTGTCAACGGACACTGAACAGGGGTAACACCACCCCAAAACTGTTACAAAGCACATTGAACTAGAGCCAACAGGGCTCAAAAGTGAAGGAAGCACCAAGAACCGAAGAAGATCCTAGACAGGCAAGACTGCCTCCAGGATCTTCCTCCCAAAGCTGGCATCCGATGCCAGCACATAACACGGTAGTGCTTCGAAAAGGTGTGCACCGATGACCAAGTGGCAGCCTTGCACAACTGATCAGCGGATGCCTGATTCTTAAAAACCCAAGAAGCCCCAATAGATCTAGTAGAGTGAGCAGTGACCAGAAGGGAACAGGCTTCTTCCTGAGCTCGTAAGCCTTACGAATAGTGGACTTGATCCAGGACGCAATAGTCACTTTGAATGCAGGTCTTCCGGCCCTGGGATCCTCAGGAATGACGAACAGAGTGTCAGAATGCCTGATAGACTCAGTGCGATGGACATAAAACTTGAGACAATGCACCACATCTAACAAGTGGAGATCCCTCTCCTTGTCAGAGGTGGGGTCAGGGCAGAAAGAAGGCACCACAATCTCCTGATTGATGTGGAACTCCGAAACCACCTTCGGAAGAAACTCCTGAGAAGTGCGAAGCACCGCCTTTTCCTTGTGAAACAACCAAAAAAAGGTGGTTTACAGGACACAGCATGCATCTCCGCAACACGGGGAACGGACAGGAACGCCAGGAGAAAAGCCATTTTCCATGTCAACAGGCGTAGAAGAAGTTGCCACGGACTCAAAAGGAGGGCAATGAAGAATGCCCAAAACCAAGTTAAAGGGATAGCAATACTTCGTATTATCTTTATTTTATTTTGTAGGCATTAAAAGAACATGAAGAACGATATAAGTCTTATCTCTCGAACCTTTATGGTTTGAGAGATATTCACAAGCAAAGTTTCCCCTCCCGCCCCTTTTACCTAGTGTAAGCCATCTCTTCTCAGATGTGGAATCTGGTTGTAAGACCAGACAGATAACAGAAGGGGACAATCTTCTTTGTAAGAAAACAATGAAAGCCCTTCCCCCCCCTTGACAAGTTTTTCCCTTATCTTAACTGAAGATTGTCCCTCTCTGCAATCTACCTGGGCATCTCCCTTCTGATCTGGCTGAACAGTGTTACATCAGTAAATGGGGTGGAAGGGGGATACTTTATCATTGAATTACTCTTGAACTACAACTCTGACAGAATTGATATAACACTCTCCAAACTTCAAATACCATGATGATTAATTAGAGCCGTTTTTATTATGAAACATTACTATCCCTTTAAGATCCCACGGAGGAGTGGGATTCTTGAAGGCAGGATGAGTAAGAGCAACGCCCTGGAAGAAAACCTTGACATCAGGAAGAATATATCAATGCGCCTCTGAAAGAAAACAGAGAGCAGAAATCTGAAACTTAAGGGAACTCAGACTGAGGCCCTTATCCACACTGTCCTGCAAAAAGGCCAGGACAGTAGGCAGATCAAATTCCTGAGAGAGATCCCTATCAGCACACCAAGATAAAAAGGTTGACAAGACATGATGGTAGGCCTTAGAAGAAACAGGTTTGCGGGCACTGAGCATAGTAACCACCACACCAGAAGAAAAACCTCTCTTCTTCAATATTGAGGATTCAATTTCTAAGCCGTCAAAGCTAGATGATGAACATCCTCCTTCCACATGTAACCCTGTAGAAGAAGATCCAGACGGCGAGGGAGCCGGAATGGCTCCGCCACTGACAGATCCAGGAGCTCCGGAAACCAAGCCTGTCGAGACCAGTACAGAGCAATCAGAATGACCGGACAGAGCTCCAGTCTCAGTTTCCGCAACACCCTGTGCAACATGGGGAGGGGAGGAAAGACGTAAGCCAGAGGAAATAACCAAGGAATGGACATGGCATCCACCGCTATAGCTAGAGGATCCCTCCAGTGAGAGTAGAACTTTGGAACCTTCCGGTTGTGTCTTGTCGCCATCAGGTCAATGCAAGGAAGACTCCACTTCTGAACAATGAGGGTGAACACCTCTGGGTGAAGTTCTCACTCTCCGCTGTCCACCGTGTGTCGACTGAGGAAGTCTGCCATGGTTTTGTCTACGCCAGGAATGTGCACTGTGGATATGGCAGGAACGTGTTCTTCTGCCCAGGACAAAATAGCCTTGACCTCTAACCAAGCAGCGAGAATTCTTGTTCCTTCCTGTTTGTTGATGTAAGCCACGGCCGCGGTGTTGTCGGACTGTACCCGAACTGGGCAGTCTTCCAGCTGGGGTGTCCAATGACGAAGAGCATGAAATATCGCCCGAAGCTCCAACACGTTGATGGGAAGGAGATTCCTCTGGAGACCACAGACCCTGAGCACTCAGGCGACCCAGGACCGCTCCCCAGCCGGAGAAGTTGGCATCTGTCGTGACCGTGGTCCAGAAGGACACCAGGAAGGACTTGCCCTTCAACAGATTGGAGAGGTCGAGCCACCATGATCCACATGAAGAGGAAGGGATACTGACATCGTCAGAAGGTCCGTTTGCCCCCTGCACACCTGGATCACAAACCTCTGGAGTTCCCTGGTGTGAGCCATGACAAATGGGACCGCTTCTATGGAGGAGATGAATTTCCCCAATAGAGGACAGTATCTTGGCTGGAACTGGATCATGAGCCAGAACAGCAGAAACCCTGTGGGCGATCTGGTGAGCTACCTCGTCCATGAGAAAAACCATGCTCTGCTGAGTGTCGAAGAGAAGGAACAGGAAGACCAGACGCTGGGATGAGACAAGATCCGACTTGTCCATGTTGATGATCCACACGTGATGGGTGAGAGCGTGAATGCACTGCTGAACCTGCTGATGAAGAAGTTCCACAGAGGGGGCTTTCAGAAGCAGGTCATCCATGTATGGAGTAACTCTGATGCCGTCCCGGTGGAGGACGGACACTAAGACTCCCAGGACACGGTTGAAGACTTGAGGAGCTGTAGTCAGACCAAAGGGAAGAGCTGAAAACTGAAAGTACCCTTGGTCGCAGGCAAATGTGAGATACTGCCAGCTCTCTGGATGAATGGCGATGTGTAGATACGCCTCCTGAAGATCAAGAGCGACAAGGAATTCCCCCCCAGGGACACAGCAGCAATCACCATCCTTTGGGACTCCTGGGGATAATGAGTCCTGATCACGAAGGAATTGAGATTCTTCAAATCCAAAATGGGATGACAACCGCCGTCCTTCTTGGAGACCACAAAGAGGTTTGAGTAAAAACCCATACCTCTGTCCTGAACTGGAACAGGTTCTAGAACATACTTGTCCAGAAGGGCGCCACTGAATCCTCCCAGACGCTGTGGTAGTGACGCAGACAGCCACCCACAGCAAAGTGGGGACCCTGGGTTCGGACAGTCATGCAGGAGGAAGCTTGGAAGCCTTAGGCTTGGAGAGACCTTGGGCTTCCATTGGTGTTTGGGTTTGGAGGAGGCACAAGAAGCTGAGGGAACCACCTGGTTCGCCGGACGTGTCTCAGTCTGGAAGGAACGAAAAAAACGATTACACTTGAGAGGCATTTTCTTCCTGGGGACCAAAGGCAGAAGGGTACTTTTACCCCACCCCGTGGCCTCACTAATCAGATCTTTGAGATCTGGCCCAAACAATGAAGTGCCTTGAAAAGGCAAGGATAGCAAGGCTTTCTTGGAATCAGTGTTAGCAGACCAGATCTTGAGCCAAAGAGCCCGTCTGGCAACCACAGACATGGTGAAAACCATGGCCACCAAACATATGGCATCAAAAAAAGCAGCAGAAACACAGTGCTGGGCCTCAGAAATATTGGCAAGAAGCCGCAACACATGCGAAGTAGGAGCACCCTGACGGACAGCCAGGGTGAGCTGTTCAGTCCAGACTGCAATGGCCCAGTTAACCCATGCCGTAGCGAACACTGGACGCATGGCAGTACCAGCGGTGGCAAAGATGGACTTGAGGGACACCTCAAGTTTCTTGTCAGTCCAGTCCTTCAGAGATGACTCATCAGAAGCTGGCAAGGCAGTAGACTTAGATAGCCTGGAGATAGGAACATCCACTTTGGGGATGAACCCACTGAGCAAGCTCCGCCTCAAAGAAGGGGTAAAGCTTGGCAAATTTCTTGGAAACAGAAGGTTTCCTGCCCGGAGATTTCCACTCATCAGACTTAAGGAAGTCAAGAGTGGGATTAGGTATAAAACAAGTAAGGGGCTTTTTAGGCTCCTGAAACACATCAGAGGGATCTGCAGAAACCTCCTGAACTAATGGAATGTTTAGGGTAGTCAAGACAGCCCTGATCAGGCCCTCAGCCAAGGGCTCAGAATCAGCCTCAAAGGGGCCCCGAAAAAAACTGAAAGAAGCACACAGTAGAACATTTCTCAACATCGGAATCCACCAACAGTTCCTCCCCAGAGGAATTCGATACGTCAAGTACTCCCTGCAGTTTTGGCAGGGAAGATCTGACTGAAGAAGGGGTCTGCCATGACCCTTATAGACCTAAGGTCCCCAGTAGAAGCCTTGAACTCTTGCACCCAAACTGGCTCTAATGCATGGCTGGAGGTCCCCAGGAGAGACTCAGGGACAACAGAACATGCTGGGCATAAATGACCTGAGAATTCTCTAGGTAACCCTGAATGACATGAGGAGCAATGCGAAATAAGGGACACAGACCCCAGCGTCTGTAGTCTTAGGCCTGGCCCCAAGTTCCAACAGATTAGACATTCCCACAGCGTCAAAAACATTTAGAGTATAAGGAATCACCCAAATACAGTGTGTTAGATTAAAATTTCAGCCCAGAAATCGCTAAAATACACTTATCTGGCAGGCGAAAGGTTAATCTGCAGAAGAAAGAAGGAGAGTCCAAGTCCTGCATAGCATACTTGTTCTGGAAAAGGCACAAAATGGCTGCCGTGGCGGGAGCCAATCAGAAACGAGCGCGTGAAACAAGCGCTCATGGGAAATGTAGTTTTCCCAGAAAATGTACCCCAACAGTGCCCGAAGCCCTCTGAGCCCCCCAACACACTTAAAACGTTAACCATCTGATAGAGTAAGGGCAGACAATTTAAATGAACCATCTCTGAAGTCGCTACGTTAAGCGGTTGCAGAGATATGTCCCAAACTGTACAGTCCCATAGAAGTGAATGGAGCAATGGTGTCTATGTGGTAAAGGAACTCAAATTTTTGCAAAGTTGAAACCGTAAAATAAAAGTACATGAAACATCACTAGAACATGATAGAAGACCCCAAAAAACACTGAACCCAGTAGTGAAAGTGTCAATACCACCCCTAAAGATGCAAAACCACCCGGTAAAGGGTTAAGTTACCACATAAACCTGCTCCAAAACACCCAACAGACATACAGATAGACCCAATGAGTGCAGGAGTATGTAACAGGAACTCCAAATGAAAACACCCCTGTGTGGAGGGGCACTGTGGGACATGTGGACCTCAGCACTCAAAGGGTTGCTCACCTTACCTGTAGATCTTCTGTCTGCAGATTACCATGTATCAGGAAGAAGCCTCGGTGGGCAACTCCTGAGGAAAGAACTTGTACCCAAGATTTTCCCCCCAGGGCTTAAGGTCCACAAAAAGCACCTGGTCACTGAGCTAGCCACATCTAAGGGCATTGTCAGTCATGGTAATCCGCCTAATGGTATTACATTTCTAACAGAAAAATAAAAATTTTTCTAAAACTATAGAACTGTTCTCTTGCCTGTGTCTTCATCAAGGAACAAATCTTACTGGGGCTGGTTGACTAGCTGCAGCCAAGAAGGGAAGGTAGGCTCCACCCCCTGCATACAATTCTATAATTGTTCCTGCCTAATTAATTAAAGGGGCGGATCGCCTACCCAAAGTTACCAGTAACCTGTATCGGACGACAGAGAAAAGATACCTCAACAGCATACAGATCAATCAGTACTGCAGGGAGATTTGCAACATTGTATAAATATCCTCAATTCCTTTGTCAAAGACAGAAAACTCCCAGAATTCAGAAATTTAACATTTATTCAACTTACTGACGTGTGTGCGTGCGTAGATTCCCAGGGTCGGACATTTTCACAGGAGTGTGTGTGTGTGTGTGTGTGTGGGGGGGTGCACCCAAGTCCCCAGCCCACTCCTGTGAAAATTTCTACGGTGACTCACCATCACTGCAGTAGGTCCCTGGGCTGCATGGCGTGCCCAATAGTATGGGCAACATTGTGCATCGTCACTAGTGTGTATATGGGCTGGCACTCATTAAGAAGCTCTTCACTAAAGGTTTCTGATGAGTGTCAGTTAATTTTTGCCAATATATTGTTGCTCTCCAATGTGTTTATTATATCGCCACCTCTGGGATCTTCCAATTTTAATTTTATTTGGATAGGGCTTTATAGGTGTACTAGTTGGAGAGCCCGTGTACATGGGCCGCAGTGGCAGGCAGCAATGGTGCAGTCATGTACAGTAGAGAATGCCTGCGCCGCGGCTGATAACGGAGGGGGGGGGGGGTGTGCTCCGAATTCAGACCGTAGCCCTCTCTGCGCACCTTCTGTGAGCAGAAAGAACTACGGTCTAAATTTGGAGTGCCCCGCTCAGTTATCTGCCGCGGTGTGGGCAGACTGTACTGCGCATGACAGCTTCTGACAAACATACATTAGCGAATTATTATATAGGACTAGAGTAGATCTCACTTATTTACCAAGAAATATTATACATGCCCAATACAGGGCACACACTTGTTCTTTATATAGAGGAGCGCAGGTTTGTCTGTGTTTTGGGTTTTGGCCTAATGTTTGGGGGACTGGAGAACCTTCCCATTCCTAGCTGCCTTCTATATAGCTAATATAGAACGTCAAAATAAAAAGGTTACCCTTCCTTTAATAAACCACTCCGGATGGAAACTTACCAACGTAATGCCCAGACTCCACACATCCGATCGCACATCGTATCCTTGCCGTGACGCGCTCGGGTCTATCCTTTCTGGCTATAAAAAATAAATTAAAACGGTGTAAAAAGATTGCAATACCGAAACATTCCAGCCAAGGTAATAGGGTTGTTAGCCTTCTTCAACAATGGTATAAACTGAGTTGTCTTCTTCGTGCAGATTTACACCCTTCAATGCTAGAGAGGCCTTCAGCATATTGTGTTGCTATTCGGCAGACACCTCTTTAGCATTCAAAGGCTCAAAAACCAAATTTTAAAATCAATGGAAAGCTATATTACTTTGCAATGCTTTGTGTACCCTCTTGCACGCAATGGGTTAAGTACAGATGGTTGTAGAGTCCCCTCTACTTGTAATGGAGGGCAATTAGCACTTAAAGAGTTAAGAGTAATTAAAACTGGGAGTGCTTCATCTGCTACTGCATGACATTAACCGTCTCTGTGCCAGGCTGCTGACCTTAGAACAGAGATTGTGAATTCCAGAGTCAGCTTTTCAGGATATCCTCAAACCTTGGTGGACCCATCACAACCACTGAGCCCCCGATTAACCACCTGTCATTAAAAGGAGACACACGTAATAATCACCCTCCCTTATCCAACTTACTCTGAGCGGAAAATCCAAATGGCCCCTACCAATATCAAGAAGTAACATTTTCAAATTGGTCCTTAATGTCACGTCCATAGAGGCGGCCATGACAGCTGCTAGCATGACCACAGGACCTCACAATCTGCTCACTGCACAAGGCAATATTAACTCTATATGGCACAGGTGTCCAAGTTTGTTTTTTTTTTGTTTTGTTTTATTTTACTGGGGAGCCACAATCAGAAATCCATTCTTGGGAGGGTCGTATTATTGTTTTTGATTGCAATAGCTTATTATAACCAGTTCGCTTTTGATCAATCCAACACTAGGGCTTAACCCTTTTTGAGTGTCTGGCAATCAAAGGGTTAACATACTGAACTACTTTGGTTGTGTATCTGACAGTTCTCCAGAGAGTCAGGCAGATGGTAAGACCCTACTAGGACACGTGGGCAAGTGAATTGGGCGGGTGGGGGTGGCATTTTCTTGAAAGTGTTAGTAATGTCCCATAAAAAAATATTTATAGTTTTGTAGTGCTTAACCCCTTAAGGACCGGCGCGCACACGTGTGGCTGGCACTTGAGGACCACGGGGCTTTTTCTTTCTGCACTTCCGGTTCAGGGCTTCCAGAGCGGTGTGCACCTGTGCCGGGAGCCCTGAACTCCATGACGTACCAGGACCGTCACTGGAGGTAAAGTGCCGGACCGCCGTGACGGTCCTGGTATGGCAATGGTCCTTAAGGGGTTAAAAAGTTCAACTATATGAAACAAATCCTCTCTCTCAATCTGCTATCGTTTGAGAGATATTCGCATTGAAAGTTTGCTGTTTCCTGCTGTCAGCTGTAGAGAGAGAGAAAAAAAAAAAAAAAAAAGAGAGAGAGAGAGGAGAAAAAGTGTTCGTTCCGTTAACGTTCTCAGTACTAAACTGCTCGCTTAAGAACAGCGATTTTTTTTGCACCAGAGTTAGGTATACACCAACAGGTAGAGTTTCAGGTTTTCCTTAATTGAGCACAGATAGATCAATCACGATGACTAAGCCTCTGACAATCACATGGGAGCTACGGGATATCCTGAAAACCTGACCTGTTTGCACACCTGGAGAAAATGCTGTCTCACAGGGAACACAGAATTGCTGTATCCAGATGTAGTGCCAAAAGACAACACCTCACTGTCACAGATCAATACTTGTAAGGACATCATGAATGTCTCCTGAGCTGGAGGAACAGCAAAGCCCAGTAACGAGGCCACAGTCCACGGCGATGACATCATCCCTGTGCTGAATAATTTATGAAATGCTCCGGCCCTGACTAAGCTCCTTATAATGACAGGGATGCCGATGTCGTCACCCAAATTCTTCAGTGGTTTCGGCTGAGAAAATACCTCTGCTTACTCACTCGGAAGCAATAGGGAAGGGGGGGGGAGAGATGATGTTCCAGGAGTGTGTGCGACTTCTGCAGGATAAATTTAGACCATTACATCACTTGGTGCATTGCCCGCACTGAATAGTTTCTACTTCCAGAAGCTGAACTCATGTCTAAGGTTAACCCTTTGGGGGAACTCCAACAACCACAGGGGTTACGTAATGCCAGATCGACATGAACCTCCCATGCCATAATACAACTGTCCACAAGACAGATCCCTTGGGTTATAAAAAAAAAAGACACCACCGCTGCCCATTTGTTCTTATTAACCCTTTGAGTGACTGCTTTGCAGTGCGTTGCGTACCACACTGGCACTCAAAGGGTTCAAGCAATCTCTCGCTCTACAGCTGTTGAAGACAAATTCCCCATAATGGTCAGTCAATGAAAGGCCTGGATGGGGATGACCAGAACTGTAGTCCACAACAGCTTCGAGGTCCAACAATTGACTACTCTCTGTTTAAAGGGATAGTAATGTTTCACAAAAAAAGCAGCAGCTCCAATAGTACTTGGGCCATGGAGAGTGTTATTTCAATACTGTCAGAGTTGTAGTACAAGAGTAATTGATAAAATATCCCCCTCCTGTCCCTTTTTCCTAGTGTAAGCCACCTCCCCTCAGATGTGGAATCTGGTCTCTGGACCGGACAGATCACAGCAAGGGACAATCTTCTTACTGTGATCATAAGGAAACCCTGCCCCCTTGACAGGTTTTTCAGGTTTTCCTTTATGATCACTGAATATTGTCCCTCTCTGTGATCCATCCGGACAGTCTTGCTGCTCTGAGGTGAGCAGTGTTACATCAGTAAAAGGGGCGAGCGGGGGGATACTTTATCATTCAATTACTCTTGTACTACAACTCTGACAGTACCGAAAGGGATAGTAATATTTAAATATTACTAATCCCCATATTGTAGCCATGTTAAAAAGAATTTAATTGTCCCCGGGTACATCTCTCAAAACCTTTATGGTTTGAGAGATAACCGCACGCAAAGCTCCCCCCTCCCTTCCCTTTCCCTGAAGTCAGAGTTGTAGTTGACTCCAGGGATATCCAGTCTTATTTGCATAAGGCGGCTCTGCAGCAGAGCCAAGATCGCGTTAGTTATATAAAAAAAAAAAAAAAAAATTATTTCACTGAAACAGTCTTCTACGTGTGCTTGGTTTTCAGTGTGCTTGGTTTGCAAGCAAACGTAGAAGATAGTAAAAAAAGAATTATTTCACCGAAACTAACGCGATCTCCGCTCTGCTGCAGAGCCGTACGACAGGCTTCCCGACACTGACTTCATGGGGAGGGGAGGGACGGGGTAACTTTGCGTACGGTTATCTCTCAAACCATAAAGGTTTGAGAGATGAACCTGGGGGCTATTAAATTCTTTTTAACATGGCTACAATATGGGGATTAGTAATATTTAAGTATTACTATCCCTTGAAATAACACTCTCCATGGCCCAAGTACTATTAAGATTAATTGGAGCTGCTGTTTTTGTGAAACATTACTATCCTTTTAAACCAAGTAACGGTAGTTGTATATACACAAAATAAAACGTATATATCTCAAGTATACGGAGACTGGGGAGAGGCGCACTAAAAAGGAGTACAAGGAACAATATTCATCCAATCAGAACTCAGATCACTCACAGCAAACCCAGATCACCTACCAGCACACATCAATAGGAAAAGAGAAACAAATAAATCTGACAGTAGATAAGAACCCATTGGCTTATCTAGTTTGCACATTTCTCAACCTTTTTAACTCCTTAAGGAGATAGTAATACTGAATATATAAAAATACGTAAATATATTTTGTAGTGTTTATTTCCCTGAGTAAAACAATTGAAATCCCACTGCTGAAAGGTGTTTTACTCAAAAGTTATTAAAGCTCCAATATGGATTTTTTTTTTAACCCTTTGAGTACCAGAGGGGTACGGAACGCATTGCGCAGCAATGCGTTCCGTACCTCTCTGGCACTCAAAGGGTTAAGACGCAGTATCACAGTGGCCTGAATCTGTACGGGGGCGCTGATGCTACACCATCCTATGGACAGCTCTGGTCAGTTGTTCCTAAATCTCCATAGGATGGTGTAGCAACAGCACCACGGTACAATTTCAGGCCACTTGAGATACTGTGCAAAAAAAAAAAAAAAAAATTACATTTGAGCTGTAATTAGTTTTGAATAAGACGCTTTTCAGCTGTTGAAGAAGTTCTTTTGCATTACTCAGGGGGATAAACACTACAACTTTTTTTTTTTTTTTTTTTTAAACACATTTTAAGTATTACTATATTACTATCCCTTTAAAGCGGAACTTCCACCATCAGTAAAGCCGCCCTGCAATAATTAGGTCAGGTGGCGACTAGATTAAAGGGATAGTAAACCCCTCCCCAACAATCTGATGGCAAAATACAGCAATGATAGAAACATTCCGAACGCACTTAGTCCCATCTCTCAAACCTTTATGGTTTGAGAGATGTAAGGCAAGACAGACCTCCGCTCCCTCCCCCTTCTGCCTGACGAGCTGTAAAGCTGTCAGAGGCAGAATCCAGTCGGCCGACTTTCGGCGGTTCTGCAGGAGCACTGACATCTAGATATCTCCGTATAATTACTTCATAGGAATGGTCTACAACATGTGCTTGCAAGCCAGGCACATGTTTTAGACCATACCCATGAAGTAATAATACGGAGATATCTAGATGACAGCTCTCCTGCAGAGCTGCAGTCTGGTGCTGGAAGCCGGATCTCATGACATCCGCTATACAGCTGACACATGAGAAGGGGGAAGGAGTGGAGGTCTGTCTTGCCTTACATCTCTCAAACCATAAAGGTTTGAGAGATGGGACTACGTGCGTTCGGTATGTTTCTATTGTTGTTGTATTTTGCCGTCAAATTGTTGGGGGAGGGGGGGGGGTTTACTATCACTTTAATAATAGTTATATTACCTCTCAGAACGACATGATTCTATAGGAATCCTAAATCTTCCTAGACCAGAAGCCAGGCATCAGTGCAGACATCTTGTCTGCGTGCCTGCGCTGTCAGTCCCGGTCTCCCTTCAGAAGCCTTGCATTGTCCCGAAAGGCACCGGAAGGGACTGACAGCCGTCACTAAAGATTAAGGTTTTCTATAGAATCGTGTCGTTCTGAGAGGTAATATAACTATTATGAAGCTAGCTGCCACCTGCCTCATTATTGCAGGGCGACTTTACCAATAGCGGTAGTTCCGCTTTCACCCTTTAAGTGGCAGTGGCGTACGCAACACATTGCAAAGCAAATGTCTTGTGTACCACTCTGACACTCACAAGGTAAATGACCAGTGGCGTGCATTAGGGACCGGTGACTGCCCTGACACGTTAAGACTTTTTTTTGATCAGAGACAGCGTGATTAGCCTGTTTCACCGACGGTCCTTAAGGGATTAACCCTGGTGCCAGAGGGGAAGACAATGCATTCATTTGGAATATGCTGCGTATACCTCTGACATTCAAAAGGTTTAAATAGCAGTAAACAATGATGAATATTTATATCGTACAGCTTTTTCTGTAGAGTAACAAGAGGACTTCTACTGTTCTGAGATGCTTCAGCCAAAAGTTATTAAAAAGCAACCAGATTTCTATTAAGATTTTTCAAATCCAGGTGGCGCTGTTGCTATTAAAGCCTGTGAAGAGCCGACTGTTGCAGACGTGAGCTTCCCAAACGTGGATGTAGCAACACAGCCACCTATTTTGGGTGTTACCTCTTCTGCTGGCAGGCTATTCCATGTATCCATCACCCTTTCTATAGAGTCATCTCCCACCCCCGCACTTACATTGTATGATGGACTCCTACCTAGGTAAGTGCTTCTGTTACACACAGTAATTATATAGATACACCTGACTGCTGTGTGACGGACTCCTACCTAGGTAAGTGCTTCTGTTACACACAGTAATTATATAGATATGCCTGACTGCTGTGTGATGGACTCCTACCTAGGTAAGTGCTTCTGTTACACACAGTAATTATACAGATACACCTGACTGCTGTATGATGGACTCCTACCTAGGTAAGTGCTTCTGTTACACACAGTAATTATATAGATACACCTGACTGCTGTGTGATGGACTCCTACCTAGGTAAGTACTTCTGTTACACACAGTAATGATATAGATATACACCTGACTGCTGTATGATGGACTCCTACCTAGGTAAGTGCTTCTGTTACACACAGTAATTATATAGATACACCTGACTGCCGTGTGATGGACTCTTACCTAGGTAAGTGCTTCTGTTACACACAGTAATTATATAGATACACCTGACTGCTGTATGATGGACTCCTACCTAGGTAAGTGCTTCTGTTACACACAGTAATTATATAGATACACCTGACTGCTGTATGATGGACTCCTACCTAGGTAAGTGCTTCTGTTACACACAGTAATTATATAGATACACCTGACTGCTGTATGATGGACTCCTACCTAGGTAAGTGCTTCTGTTACACACAGTAATTATATAGATACACCTGACTGCTGTATGATGAACTCCTACCTAGGTAAGTGCTTCTGTTACACACAGTAATTATATAGATACACCTGACTGCTGTATGATGGACTCCTACCTAGGTAAGTGCTTCTGTTACAGACAGTAATTATATAGATACACCTGACTGCTGTGTGATGGACTCCTACCTAGGTAAGTACTTCTGTCACGCACAGTAATTATATAGATACGCCTGACTGCTGTATGATGGACTCCTACCTAGGTAAGTGCTTCTGTCACACACAGTAATTATATAGATACACCTGACTGCTGTATGATGGACTCCTACCTAGGTAAGTGCTTCTGTTACACACAGTAATTATATAGATACACCTGACTGCTGTATGATGAACTCCTACCTAGGTAAGTACTTCTGTTACACACAGTAATTATATAGATACACCTGACTGCTGTATGATGGACTCCTACCTAGGTAAGTACTTCTGTTACACGCAGTAATTATATAGATACACCTGACCGCTGTATGATGGACTCCTACCTAGGTAAGTGCTTCTGTTACACACAGTAATTATATAGATACACCTGACTGCTGTATGATGGACTCCTACCTAGGTAAGTGCTTCTGTTACACACAGTAATTATACAGATATACACCTGACTGCTGTGTGATGGACTCCTACCTAGGTAAGTGCTTCTGTCACACACAGTAATTATATAGATACACCTGACTGCTGTGTGATGGACTCCTACCTAGGTAAGTCCTTTTGTTACACACAGTAATTATACAGATACATCTGACTGCTGTGTGATGGACTCCTACCTAGGTAAGTGCTTCTGTTACACACAGTAATTATATAGATACACCTGACTGCTGTGTGATGGACTCCTACCTAGGTAAGTGCTTCTGTTACACACAGTAATTATATAGATACACCTGACTGCTGTGTGATGGACTCCTACCTAGGTAAGTGCTTCTGTTACACACAGTAATTATATAGATACACCTGACTGCTGTGTGATGGACTCGTACCTAGGTAAGTGCTTCTGTTACACACAGTAATTATACAGATACATCTGACTGCTGTGTGATGGACTCCTACCTAGGTAAGTGCTTCTGTTACACACAGTAATTATATAGATATACCTGACAGCTGTATGATGGACTCCTACCTAGGTAAGTGCTTCTGTTACACACACACAGTAATTATACAGATACGCCTGACTGCTGTGTGATGGACTCCTACCTAGGTAAGTGCTTCTGTTACACACAGTAATTATACAGATACATCTGACTGCTGTGTGATGGACTCCTACCTAGGTAAGCTCTTCTGTTACACACAGTAATTATACAGATACACCTGACTGCTGTGTGATGGACTCCTACCTAGGTAAGTGCTTCTGTTACACACAGTAATTATACAGATACATCTGACTGCTGTGTGATGGACTCCTACCTAGGTAAGCTCTTCTGTTACACACAGTAATTATACAGATACATCTGACTGCTGTGTGATGGACTCCTACCTAGGTAAGTACTTCTGTCACACACAGTAATTATATAGATACGCCTGACTGCTGTGTGATGGACTCCTACCTAGGTAAGCTCTTCTGTTACACACAGTAATTATACAGATACACCTGACTGCTGTGTGATGGACTCCTACCTAGGTAAGTCCTTCTGTTACACACAGTAATTATATAGATACACCTGACTGCTGTATGATGGACTCCTACCTAGGTAAGTGCTTCTGTTACACACAGTAATTATATAGATACACCTGACAGCTGTGTGATGGACTCCTACCTAGGTAAGTGCTTCTGTTACACACAGTAATTATATAGATACACCTGACTGCTGTATGATGGACACCTACCTAGGTAAGTGCTTCTGTTACACAAAGTAATTCTATAGATACACCTGACTGCTGTATGATGGACTCCTACCTAGGTAAGTGCTTCTGTTACACACAGTAATTATATAGATATACCTGACAGCTGTATGATGGACTCCTACCTAGGTAAGTGCTTCTGTTACACACAGTAATTATACAGATACACCTGACTGCTTTGTGATGGACTCCTACCTAGGTAAGTGCTTCTGTTACACACAGTAAATATACAGATACACCTGACTGCTGTGTGATGGACTCCTACCTAGGTAAGCGCTTCTGTTACACACAGTAATTATATGGATATAAATGACTACTACATAGGCAAGCCCTTCTATTAACCCCCAAAATGTGTAGTTTTCATAAGTCCATTAAATTAATCAGTGAAACCACATTTAATGTTTAAAGGACCAGAGTGCGTGCAACGCATTTTATTTTCTTAACTGGTTAAACAAAGTAAAAAAAACACTTGTAGTTTTATTTCCCCATTAAAGTGTTCGGCCTGCAGGAGAACAGTAAGGGGTTAACAGCTCCCAGATGAACTCTCTCAGTCCCTGCCAGACGTCAGCTCCTATTTTTACTGTGGTAGGAAGCCCTGGCGCATTCCTACTCACTTAGCTCACCCTGGGAATGACCCAACACAGTGACGCGCAGAAGAAAATCTGACACTGCAGCTCTTGCACTTACCTCCCAAACTTGGCTTGGAAACTGAGCGATAGCGGATACACATAAGGAGGCGAGGCCTCTTATGGAGCACGAGTGTAAATACAGCAGGCATGCCTTAAAGGGATAGTAATACTTGCAAATTACTAATCCCTATATTGTAGCTTTGTTAAAAAGAAACTTATTGCCCCAGTGTCATCTCTCAAACCCTTATGGTTTGAGAGATGATAGCGCTCAAAGTTCCCCCTCCCTCCCCCTTCCCTGACTGAACGCTGACTGCAGGGATATCCGGTATTACTTGCATCAGGCGGCTCTGCAGCATTGCCGAGATCGTGTTTATAAAAAAGAAATCTCTCTAAAACGGTCTTCTACGTGTGCTTGCAAACCAAGGACACTGCAAACCAAGGACACGTAGACCATTTCAGTGAAAAATTGTTTTTTATAAACGCAATCTCAACTCAGCTGCAGAACCACCTGATGCACATAAGACTGTCGTACGACAGCTTCCCCTGCAGCCAGCGTTCAGTGAGGGAAGGGGGGGGAACATTGAGCGCTATTATCTCTCCGACCATAAGGATTTGAGAGATGACACTGGGGGCAATAAGTTTCTTTTTAACAAAGCTACAATATGGGGATTAGTAATCTGCAAGTATTACTATCCCTTTAAAGGGTTTAGTGTATCCCAAAAATAAAAACATGGAACTTAACTCTTTCAGTGCCAGGGGGTGCCCAATGCATTGCTATCCGTTGGGCACTCCCCTCTAGCACTGAAATTTTAAGGGGCAGTATACTTTATAAAGAGAAAAACATTTTTTTTTTTTTTTTTTTTTTAATAGGGCAGCAGTAGTCGATTGTTGGACTACCAGCTGCTGGTGGAATACTGGGATTGTTTACATTAGAGAAGAGACGTCTAAGGGGCGATATGATTACCATTTACACATATATTCAAGGTCAATATCCAATTAATTATTCACCCAAAGAGCCGAGCTAAAAACAAGAGGTCATCCATTAAGACTAGAGGAAAGGCCTTTTCAACTAAAACAAAAGGCAGGGATTTTTTACAGTAAGGGCAGTAAAGCTATGGAATTCCTCGTCTCGGGATGCTGTGCTTGCAGATAATGTAACTGCTTTCAAAAGAGCAATGGATGCCTATCTAGCACAGAGCAATATTGATAATTATGACATTTGGCTTCAATGCAGATAGGATGTTGATCCAGGGAAATACCTGACTGACATTTGGAGTCAGGAAGGAATTTGCTTCTCCACTTGGGTCTTCACTGGAAATGGCTTCAGAGAATTGTTATATTTTTTTGCATTCCATTGGATCAACATTATGTGATTTGGTATGGGCTGGACTTGATGGGACATGTGTCTTTTGTCAGCCCTAACTACATTACAAATTCGATCATCTACAAACAGACAGCCAGAGAAGTCTATGGCTTAACCCTTTATGTTCCAGAGGAGCATGCAATGCATTGTGCACCCTTCTGGTACTTCAAGGGTTAAGCCAAGAACTTCAAAGAGCAATGATTTATTAAAACAAAACAAAAAAACAAAACAAAACAAAACACATGCTTTAACCCCTTAACGACCAGCGGTCGCGGGGTGAGTGGTCCTTTAAGGACCAGATAGAGAATTTCGGCGTGCCGCCCCACGTGACTGATCACGTGGTGCGGCACGCCGAACTGAGGGACTGAAAGAGATCGCTCTGGTCTTGGAGCGATCAAATTCAGTCCCCGGTATTACTCACCGCGCTCCTGGAGGAGCGCGGTGAGTAATAGTACGTGATGTACCAGGACCGTCACTGGTCCTTAAGTGCCGGACCAGCGTGGCGGTCCGGGTACGTCACCGGACTCTAAGGGGTTAATGGCCAGAGGGTTGCTTACACTTCTGGCACTCAAAGGATTAAAGCATGTTTCCTGCAGCGTACAACAAAGATACTCAACACCGATATGTTCCAAAGTTGTTACAGCTCAAGAAAAAAAAAAAAAAAAAAAAAAAAAAAAAAAAAAAAAAAAGGGAGGACTGAATCTGACCTGGCGCGTCCAGGTCAATGTGTCTGAATAGACGGAGCACGTTCACGCTCTCCATCTTTTATAATGAGTGCCAGTCTGCTTGCCAAAGTGGCAAGCGGACTGGCACTCAAAGGATGCGCTCCGTCTATGCCAGTGTTTCTCAAGCTTTTTTTTTGCTCATGGAGCACCTAACACGCAGTCTGGCATTTTTGCGGCACCCCTAATATTTTATGTCATTTCTCAAGGTTGTAATGAAGGTCACAAATACATAAAATACAGAGTTATTCTTAAACCTCACAACCAAGCAAACATATTGAAACCCAGGCACACGTTTTAGACCATTCCAATGAAGGGATGCGTGGTAAATAATGAGATCGCAGCTCTGCTCAAGCGCCTCCGTGTCGGCCAACACAGATCTCCTGCTGACAGCTTCACAGCTGTCAGTAGCAGAAATCAAACTGTAAACGCCTGTATCTCTTAAACCATAGCGGTTTGAGAGATAGGTTTTTTTGCATTTAGCTCAGCTTTTTAAAGGGATAGTAATACTTCGTTTTAACTTTATTTTATTTTGTAGGCATTAAAAAAACATGAAGAATGATACAAGTCTTATCTCTCAAACCTTTATGGTTTAAGAGATATTCACAAAGTATTCCCCCCTGTTCAGCCAGATCAGAAGGGAGGTGCCCAGGTAGACTGCAGAGAGGGACAATCTTCAATTAAGATAAGGGAAAAACCTGAAAAACTTGTCAAGGGGGGCAGGGCTTTCATTGTTCTCATAGGGAGAAGATTGTCCCCTTCTGTTATCTGTCTGGTCTATGGACTGGATTCCACATCTGAGAAGAGATGGCTTACACTAGGTAAAAGGGGCGGGAGGGGAAACTTTGCTTGTGAATATCTCATAAACCATAAAGATCTGAGAGATAAGACTTATATTGTTCTTCATGTTTTTTTTAATGCCTACAAAATAAAATAAAGTTAAAACGAAGTATTACTATCCCTTTAAGCTCTTCTAAATGCAAAAAAAATTTTGTGGACATTACTAACACTTTAAGTTTGTCCCTTGCTGCATCCATCTGGTACCATGACCGGATTACAGATTCAGTGGGAGGCGGCCAGAAGGGGCGGGAGGGGAATCTCTCCACTTAATTTTTGAACTACAGACAAGTAAGGTTCTACACATAGAACTATGTGTTACTTTTAATATAAAGACGACTTGGGAAACTAATTTATAACAGACATTACTAGCACTTTAACATCATCTGTGCACATTACTGTAACTTTAAAACAAGGTTTCAGCGAAATAAAAGGCCGTCATAGCCTACAGCCAAGGCCATTCTAATTTATTTATGTTCCCCTATGCCAAACACAAATCAAGCACTGTAGACTGCATTCAACCCTTATGTTCTCTGTGTCTCACTTTACCATCTTGATTGTAAGCTTTCAAGCGGGAACCCCACTCAGGGTTTCATTTTGTTAAAAGTCTGTGTAACCCTGTATTGTCCAAACCCTTAAATTGTAAAGGGCTGTGTACACTTGCTGCACAAAATAAACATTCCTACAAGCGATTATTCATTAGCTCAGTGATTGTGGTTAAAGGGTCAGTAATGCCCCCCAAAATATTTAGCTTTAGGTAGATGTTGAAAAAATAAAACATTTGCAAAAAACCCTCTCTCTCAAACCGCTACGGTTTGAGAGATATAGGGATTCAAAGTTCTCCCCCTCCTCCTGACGTCAGCAGGATGCTCTGCAGCAGAGCCGAAATCGCTGTGCTTAAAATTAATTTATTTATTGGAAAGGTCTACAAAGTGTGCTTGGAAACCAGGCACACTTTGTAGACAGTTCTAAAGAATTATTTTTTAAGTACAGCGATTTCGGCTCTGCTGCAGAGCCTCCTCGAGTCATACGACTCTATTCTCCTGCTGTCAGCTTTACAGATGATATCAGGAGAAGGGGAGGGGGGGGGGACTTTGAATCCCTATATCTCTCAAACCATAGCGGTTTGAGAGATCGGGTTTGCTGCAAATAGTTTATTTTTTTTTCAATATCTACCTAAATCTAAATATTTTTTTTATGGGACATTACTGTCCCTTTAATTCATCTGTCTTTAACTAGGGAGATCATGAAAACCTGACCAGTCTGCTCCCTCCGAGGACTTGAGCGGATAATCACTGGGCTAACCATTCAAAACTATGGCATCTTAGCAGTAGCACAGACAGCTGAAACAAGGAGGTAAATAAAGTGATTTATTCACTTTGCAAGAAATAGGATATTTGGGAAAAGATTTCATTAGTCACTTATATAACAGTTTGGAATTTTTATGAGCTGTATTGGGTGGCAGAACAGTGTGGAATATTAGTATCTGTATGGCAAAGAGTGGCAGGTGTGAAGGAGCGCAGTGAGGAATGTTAGTATCTGTATAGCAAGGAGTGGCAGGTGTGAAGGAGCGCAGTGAGGAATGTTAGTATCTGTATGGCAAAGAGTGGCAGGTGTGAAGGAGCACAGTGAGGAATGTTAGTATCTGTATGGCAAGGAGTGGCAGGTGTGAAGGAGCGCAGTGAGGAATGTTAGTAGCTGTATGGCAAGGAGTGGCAGGTGTGAAGGAGCGCAGTGAGGAATGTTAGTATCTGTATGGCAAGGAGTGGCAAGGTGTGAAGGAGCGCAGTGTGGAATGTTAGTATCTGTATGGCAAAGAGTGGCAGGTGTGAAGGAGCACAGTGAGGAATGTTAGTATCTGTATGGCAAAGAGTGGCAGGTGTGAAGGAGCGCAGTGAGGAATGTTAGTACTGTATGGCAAGGAGTGGCAAGGTGTGAAGGAGCGCAGTGTGGAATGTTAGTATCTGTATGGCAAGGAGTGGCAGGTGTGAAGGAGCGCAGTGTGGTATGTTAGTATCTGTATGGCAAAGAGTGGCAGGTGTGAAGGAGCACAGTGAGGAATGTTAGTATCTGTATGGCAAGGAGTGGCAAGGTGTGAAGGAGCGCAGTGAGGAATGTTAGTACTGTATGGCAAGGAGTGGCAAGGTGTGTAGGAGCACAGTGAGGAATATTAGTACTGTATGGCAAAGAGTGGCAGGTGTGAAGGAGAGCAGTGTGGAATGTTAGTATCTGTATAGCAAGGAGTGGCAGGTGTGAAGGAGCGCAGTGAGGAATGTCAGTATCTGTATGGCAAGGAGTGGCAGGTGTGAAGGAGCGCAGTGAGGAATGTCAGTATCTGTATGGCAAGGAGTGGCAGGTGTGAAGGAGCGCAGTGAGGAATGTCAGTATCTGTATGGCAAGGAGTGCAGGTGTGAAGGAGCGCAGTGAGGAATGTTAGTAGCTGTATGGCAAGGAGTGGCAGGTGTGAAGGAGCGCAGTGAGGAATGTCAGTATCAGTATAGCAAGGCGTGCAGGTGTGAAGGACGCAGTGAGGAATGTCAGTATCAGTATAGCAAGGAGTGGCTGGTGTGAAGGAGCGCATTGAGGAATGTCAGTATCTGTATGGCAAGGAGTGGCAGGTGTGAAGGAGCGCAGTGAGGAATGTCAGTATCTGTATGGCAAGGAGTGGCAGGTGTGAAGGAGCGCAGTGAGGAATGTCAGTATCTGTATGGCAAGGAGTGGCAGGTGTGAAGGAGCGCAGTGAGGAATGTCAGTATCTGACTGAAAGGGAGTGCAGGTGGGCAGAAGAGCAATGTGGAATGTTGGTATTTGGCTCAAAAACTGTCAAACAAAGAAAGCAAAGTATATCAAACTATTGTTTCAAGCTAAACATAGTACAGGAGATTTCAAAAATATCTATTTGTTGCAAAGTGACAATTCCACTTTAATCAGAGCACACTGCGGAAAGACAAGGCAAGCGAGTTTCAGGGATGTCTACGACATATAAAATACTATAATAAAGCTCTGGCTCAAATCAATATGAATGACTTACTGCCATATATGGTCGACAGCCGGCGTCCCTGGTCTTGGCGATGGAATCCACTAACTGTCCGCTGATCCCAAAGTCACAAAGTTTAATGTTACCATTTCTGTCCAGAAGGATATTGGAAGGTTTGATGTCTGTAAAACAGCAACACGTGTGTTTATGTGAATCTAAACAGGTCTCTAGCGCAGTGGTTCTCATCCCGTGCCCTCAGTGGCTACCAACAGGCCAGGATTTTAGAATTTCCTTTTAAGAGCACAGGTGAGTTAATCAATACAACTGAGCCTCTGATCAACACACTTGTGTTCTAGAAGGGAAATTCCTAAGTCCTGGCCTGTTAGTGGCCACTGAGGGCATGGGTTGAGAGCATCTGCTGTATAGTATACACTCTGCATGTGTCTGTGTATAAGGACTGGCACTATACAGTATAGGAGGGACAGTCCCTGTTTGACACCTAAATCCCTCTGCTCCTCTATTTAGGAGATCACACTGTGTGGTGTGTATACCAGTGTATCAGATTGCTCCACATCAATAAAACCCACAGTAATGTTGCTATAAACGTCTGTATATATCTTATTAATTAGTCTGTGTAAAAAAATACTTTCATCTTCTTCTAAATCATTCACTTACACAAAGAGTAACTTAACCATTTCAGTGCCAGAGCTGGCACTCAAAGGGTTAAAAATTCTCTACAAATGGTCTGGCACTGTATAGCAGTGGTTCTCAACCCGTGCTCTCAGTGGCTATTAACAGCCCAGGATTTTAGAATTTCCCTTTAAGAGCACAGGTGAGTTAATCAATACGACTGAGCCTCTGATCAACACACTTGTGTTCTAGCAGGGAAATTCCTAAGTCCTGGCCTGTTAGTGGCCACTGAGGGCACGGGTTGAGAACCTCTGCTCTAGAGTCAGCGAAGACCAACTACTGCTTGGAGTCACCTAACAGGCTAGAGTTTAAGGCAAGGATGGCAGTGAATTTTAACCCCTTAATGACTGGCCGACCGTTAAGGACCACAGGTCAAATTTTTTTTTTTTTTTGTCTTAATGGATTCTGGGGTTGCCGAGCAGCATGCAGCCATGTGACAAGCCAGAATTTCATGACGTGCCAGGATCGTCACCGGTCCTTAAGTGCTGGAACTGCCGTGACTGTTCTGGCACGTCAAGGGTCATTAACAGGTTAAAGCAACATGTTGGGTGCCCTCTACAGCATTTAAAGAGATAACGACTCTCACCCAAATGTAGAAAGATCACTCACCTCTGTGAATTATTTTCAAGTTTTCTTTTAAGTGGTTTAATGCTTTCACAGTCTGAAAGGACAGGCGGGAGGGAGAAGTTAGGAGACAGGTTTAAAGAACAAAAGGGGAAAAAAAAAAAAATACAACTTATCACACTGAAAAATATCTTTAAAATATTTGAAGAGATGTTCATTCCTTGACAGAACTTTGGACATATGATTTTGTATGTGCAGTTTTTCAGGAGGCTGGGGGACGAAACTTTCCTTTGCACGCCACAGTTCCTGCTGCTCCTTAAAGGGGTAGTATTGGTTAAGTTTAATAGTGTAGCTATTAAAAATATAAATGCAATGACCTACCTCCCATCTCTCAAACATTTATAGTTTGAGAGATATAAGCTGCTAAAGTTCCCCCCTCCCACCCCTTTCACAGACCTCAGTGCTCTGACAGAAGGAGATTCCGTTCCAGGGACCAGCCGGCAGCTCTTCAGTAGAGCCAAAACAGCTATATCTAGAAATAAATACTTCATTGGAACGGCCTACAAAGTATGCCTGGTTTGCAAGCATACTTTGTAGACCGTTCCAATTAAAGAGATAATAAAGTATTACTATTACTATCCACCATATTGTACATACTTGCAAAATAATTTAACAGCCCCCAGGCTCATCTCTCAAACCTTTATGGTTTGAGAGATAACCAAAGGCAAAGCTCCCCCCCTCCCTCCCCCTTCCCTGAAGTCAGCGTTGCACTGACAGCAGAGATATCTGGTCTGACTTTCATCAGGCGGCTCTGCAGCAGAGCTGAGATCCCATTAGTGACAAATAATTATTTCACTAAAACGGTCTTCTCCATGTGCTTGGTTTGTGATTGGTTTGCAATCACATGTAGAAGACCGTTTCAGTGAAATAATTATTTTTCACTAACGCGATTGCAGCTCTGCTGCAGAGCCACCCGATGAAAGTCAGATCGGATATCCCTGCAGTGAGCACAACACTGACTTCAGGAAAGGGGGGACTTTGCCTTCGGTTATCTCTCAAACCATAAAGGTTTGAGAGATGAACCTGGGGGCTAATTAACTTATTTTACAAATGGCTACAATATGGGGGATAGTAATAATAAAGTATTACTATCCCTTTAAGTATTTCTTTCTAGACAGAGCCATTTCGGCTATGCTGAACAGCCACAGGCCGGCCCAGGACCGGAATCTCCTTCTGTCAGTTACAGCGTGAAGGTCTGTGAAAGGGTGGGAGGGGGGAACTTTAGCAGCTTATATCTCTCAAACTATAAATGCTTGAGAGGTGGGAGGTAGGTCATTGCATTTATATTTTTAATAACTACACTATTAAACTTTCTTAAACGTAACCAATACTATCCCTTTAAGGAGCAGCAGGAACTTTGGCATGCAAAGGAAAGTTTCTTCCCCCAGCCTGCTGAAAAACTGCACATACAAAATCACATGTCCAAAGTTCTGTCAAGGGATGAATATTAGGGTTGCACCGATACCGATACTGGTATCGGTATCGGTGCCGATACCAGCATTTGCGCGAGTACTTGTACTCGCGCAAATGCGGCCGATGCCAGCACCGATACCCTGTGTCAGGGTCGGTGCTGCAGTGAGGGAACCGGGGAGCTGCTCACAATGCTCCCCGGTTGCCTCTCTCCCTCAAGTAGCGTATGAGCGTTGCCGCGGGTTACCATGGCAACGCTCTGACGCTGACTTCTGCCGGGGCTAGCGAGAGAACAGCGAGCACCCGGCAGAGGAGAGTATGGGAGGCTAGATGGGAGCGGGTGGTGAGAGGCAAAGAGGGAGAAAAAAGGGACTAAGAAAAAGGGGAAAAAAAAAAGGCAAAAGGAGTAAAGATCAGGAGACAAAAGGAGGGGAACTAAGAAAAGGCAAAAGAGAGGGGGGATCAGGAGAGAGCAAGACAGGCAAAAGAGTGGGATCAAGAGTCAAGGAGGGGGACAAAGGGGGATCAAAAGGAAGAGAAAAAGCCAAGGCAAAAGCTGAAGAGGGGGAGAATGAAGTAAAAGGTAGGAATCAAGAGGGGGAGAAAGAGGCAAAAGGGGACAGTCAAGAGGTGGTGTGTGTGTGTGTATAATATTATATTTCAAGTACTCACCAATACTTTTTTGAGGTCATTTGCCAGTTTTCCAAGTACCTAAAGCATATATATTATAAATATAATATATGCGCTTTAAGTACCTGGAAAACTGGCAAATGACCCCAAAAAAAGTATCGGTAATTGGTATCGGCGAGTACTTGAAAAAAGTATCGGTACTTGTACTCGGTCTTAAAAAAGTGGTATCGGTGCATCTCTAATGAATATCTCTTCTAATATTTTAATTTAAATACTTTAAGCAGCACTGTACAGCCTTCTGACCAAGAAGTGGCATGTATAATGGAAAATAGCTTCCCCGAGCATGCTTTTATAATAAAATCTGCCTATAAATCCTTTGACAAATTAATCTTTATGTTACAGTATAGAACAATATCGGAAGTGGAGAAGTTATCCCCTCTTCATCACAACTTAGTGCACAAACCCCACCTTGCAGATCAGAATGTTGAGCAACACATTGCAACAGTGTTTAGCAAACCAGTTAGTAGTAGCATTCAACGACAAAAAGGAAAATAATCACACATATGCACTTACAGCTAAAGTGATTTTTCCTAATATTTCCTCTGGAATAACGTCATCTAATGAACTATATACATATTTGTAAAACTTGTCGAACGAGGTAGACATGAGCTCCATACAGATCCAGCAGTCGCCCTGAAAAGAGAGAGGGAAATGACGTAAGTCACGATACAAATCTGCCCGCTGCGCCTTCGGGTGAATGAGACCCGGTTCAAACCATAGGACTGCGGGAAGAACGCTGAAAAACATTGCTAGATGGGCGACAAAACAATTATGGAATTAAATGGGGATTTTAACAGCTGCGAATTCCCTGGAACATTTTTTGCCCCAATAAAAAAAATGGAGAGAGGATTTTAGTCTTACCTGTTAAATCCTTTTCTTCGTTCATACAGGTTACTGGTAACTTTGGGTAGGTGATCCGCCCCTTTAATTGTAGGCAGGAACAATTCTAGAATTGTATGCAGAGGGTGGAGCCTACCTTCCCTCCTTGGCTGCAGCTAGCCAACCAGCTCCAGAAAGATTTGAGACACTATTGACGACTCCTGTGATCATGACCCCGAAGGGCCCCCACATCTGCCACAGGAGAGCCAAGCATGGTCCCTTGACAGGGTGGGAGACCAGTAACCTGTGTGGACTAAGAGAAAAGGATTTAACAGGTAAGACTAAAATCCTCTTTTCACTGTCGTCCAATACAGGTTACTGGTAACTTTGGGATGTCCAACCATTGAGTTTCCCAGAAGTGGGAAGTAAGGCAAGGACCAGGCGCAAGGCCCCCAAAGTCACCAGAACCTGTATGAAACAACCGGTCAGAGATCCCAACAAAACAGAAGTGTCAACGGACACAAAACAGGGGTAACACCACCCCAAACTGTTACAGAGCACACTGACCTAGAGCCAACAGGGCTCAAAAGTGAAGGAAGCACCAAGAACCGAAGAAGATCCTAGACAGGCAAGACTGCCTCCTGGATCTTCCTCCCAAAGCTGGTGTCAGCCGATGCCAGTACATCAACACGGTAGTGCTTCAGACAACCAAGTGGCAGCCTTGCACAACTGATGAGCGGAGGCCTGATTCTTGTAAGCCCAAGAAGCCCCAATAGACTTATCTGGCAGGTGAAGGGTTAATCAGCAGAGGAGAGAAGGGGAGTCCAAGCCCTGCGTAGGATACTCGTTCTGGAAATGGCACAAAATGGCTGCCACGGCGGAAGCCAATCAGAAACAAGCGAGTGACGCAAGCGCTCACGGGAAATGTAAATTTTCCCAGAAAAAGTACCCAAGCAGTGCCCGAAGCCCCCCAACACACTGGAAGCATGAACTGGATGATAGAGCAAGGACAGACTAGAAAAAAAAAAGCCATCTCTGAAGTCGCTAGGTTAAACGGTTGCAGAGATACCTCCCAAACTGTACAGTCCCATAGGAGTGAATGGAGCAATGGTGCCTATGCTGTAAAATGCACCTTGAAGGCGCGGAACTCAAATTTTACAAAATTGAAACAGTAAAATAAAAATACATGAAACATCACTAGAACATGTTAGGAGACCCAAAAAACACTGAACCAGTAGGAAGTGTGTCAGAAAACCCCCCAAAAGACGCAAAACCAGCAGCTTAAGGGTTAAAGTACCACATAAACCTGCTCCAAAACACCCAACAGACATACAGATAGACCCGATGAGTGCAGGAGTATGCAATAGGAACTTCAAAGGAAAAAACCCCTGTGCGGAGGGGCACTGTGGGACAAGGGGACCTGCAGCACTCAAAGTGTTGCTCACCTTTCCTGCAGATCTTCTGTCTTCAGATCACCATGTATCAAGGAGAAGCCTCGGTGGGCAACTCCTGAGGAAAGAGCTTGTAGCCAAGATTTTCCCCCCAGGGCTTAAGGTCCACAAAAAGCACCTGGATATGGAGCTAGCCACATCTAAGGGCATTGTCAGTTATGGTAATCAGCCTAATGGTGGTATTCCATATCTAACAGAAAAATAAAAACATTTCTAAAACTATAGCAGAACTGTTCTCTTGCCTGTGTTCTCTTCACCAAGGAACAAATCTTTCTGGAGCTGGTTGGCTCACTGCAGCCAAGGAGGGAAGGTAGGCTCCACCCCCCTGCATACAATTCTAGAATTGTTTCTGCCTACAATTAAAGGGGCAGATCACCTACCCAAAGTTAACAGTAACCTGTATTGGACGACAGAGAAAATAGGATTACTTCTCAGAGTTTTTGTTTACTAGTTAGGGATATTAACCTGAGAGTAGCCAGGTTTTGTCCTAAATAATCACTTACCCACCTGTAAGCCACCTCCCCTCAGATGTGGAATCAGGTCTTAAGACCAGACAGATCACAGCAAGGAACAATCTTCTTACTGTGAGAACAAAGAAAACCCTGCCCTCTTTACAGGTTTTTCCTTATGATCACTGAAGATTGTCCCTCTCTGATTCATCAGGACAGTCTTGCTGCTCTGAGGTGAGCAGTGTTACATCAGTAAAAGGGGCGGGAGGGGGGATACTTTATCATTCAATTACTCTTGTACTACAACTCTGACAGTATTGAAATAACGCTCTCCATGGCCCAAATACTATGATAAATTGGAGCTGCTTTTATTTTGAAACATTACTATCCCTTTAAATAATCTCACTCATGTGGCTACCAGAAGGTATTAGTGTTCACCAAAACGGCGTTTTAAATTAATGGGGCGGAACAGTCATGCAAATCTTGCCAAGATGGATGTTCCCATTTAGGTGAGAATTTGGAATGGTGACAAGTCAATCTAACGTTTGCAAATGTGTCACTAAGGAGCCATCAGAGAAGGGGTTAAAATGCTAATTTGGTAAAATAAACACCCATTAACCAAGATGAAGTCATTAGGAACTAATATTCCCAAGAGCCTCTTAACTGTGCAGAGATGAAACATCCAAATGCCAATGGAAAGATTTCCCTTAATGTGATTTTGTGACACGAGAGATTTGGATGCATCTTACAGAGTAAATCTAATCTTATACAATTCATTAGTGTTCCCAACATAAAATCACAGGGCCATACGCACAGAATAAAAATGGATCAACTCTTGGGTAAACCAGCTGTAGGGAACAGACCACGGAGTCAAAATAGGCTTTAAATCTCACACACTCAATCACAGTCAAGCTTTCTAATAAAGCAATTCGTTATATATTATAAGAGATTGTGGGGTTAAAAATGATCTCGTGACTCTCCGTGCTGTACAAGTTGTACCGCACAGCTTAAAGGGATAGTAATGTTTCATAATAAAAGCAGCTCTAATTAATCATCATAGTATTTGGAGTTTGGAGAGTGTTATTTCAATTCTGTCAGAGTTGTAGTTCAAGAGTAATTGAATGATAAAGTATCCCGCTCCCGTCCCTTTTACTGATGTAACACTGCTCAGCCAGATCAGAAGGGAGGTGCCCAGGCAGACTGCAGAGAGGGACAAACTTCAATTAAGATAAGGGAAAAACCTGAAAAACTTGTCAAGGGGGGCAGGGCTTTCATTGTTCTCATAGGAAGAAGATTGTCCCCTCTGTTATCTGTCTGGTCTATGGACTGCATTACACATCTGAGAAGAGATGGCTTACACTAGGTAAAAGGGGCGGGAGGGGAAACTTTGCTTGTGAATATCTCTCAAACCATAAAGGTTTGAGAGATAAGACTTATATCGTTCATGTTTTTTTTAATCCCTACAAAATAAAATAAAAATAAAACGAAGTATTACTATCCCTCTAAACTCTATACAGGTCTCCAAAATATCAGCCTCTGCCGTTAAAGAGGTTTAAAGACCATTTTAAATGAAATCATGGGCATATATAACATTTTTATTTCTCCCATTTGGTGCGGCTGGTTTGCAGCAAAATTGCTACTCATTTGGTTCCAGGATTTTGGTCCTAAGAGGGCCATTTGCGTTAATGAACCCTTTGCAATGCGTTGCGTACCCCTCTGGCACTCAAATGGTTACAAGTGAAGCAATTCCCAATAATATTTTTTTGCCATTGCATTGGTCAACCCCTGTTGCACTGAAAGGAGTTAAGGGCTGGTTGGAGGATGCTGGAAGATTACTACGACAGCCCTGACATGCCATAGGAAGCCGCGCTCACCTCTCTGAATAGCGCCCCGTAAAACTGAACAATATACGGACAATCGCTGCTCCTCATGACCACATCGAGGTCCATCAGGAGCTGTTTCTGTTCCTTCTCGTCCACCGTAGATCGATCCGCTGTGAAACAGATACAAACGTGGATATTTACAGAAAGGAAAAGGCTAGGGTATCTGTAACAAAAACGTTTTATTATGCTCAGAGAGACCGTAATGTTTTATATAGAAGTGCAAAAATGCCTATACATTTTCCACCTGGTTTCAGCTACATTTTTAAGTGATAGTAATACTTTAAAACTTTTAAATTTAATTCGATATTTTAAAAATACATAATTGCGTCATATCCGATCTCCCAAACCTTTATGGTCCTGGGAGATATAAGTCTGCAAAGTTCCGCCTTTCCTCCCCTTGT
Organism: Rhinophrynus dorsalis; assembly: GCA_037306005.1. Classification (NCBI taxonomy): domain Eukaryota; kingdom Metazoa; phylum Chordata; class Amphibia; order Anura; family Rhinophrynidae; genus Rhinophrynus; species Rhinophrynus dorsalis. The sequence continues at coordinate 11,851,079 of CM074727.1, read as the reverse complement.
GCTGACGTCAGCTTTCAAACTCAGAGACGGAGATCGCAGTCCATAGACTGTCATGCGGCTCTTCAGCAGAGCCGTGATCGCTGGTAGTTACAAAGAAATACTTCATTTGAACGGTCTACAACTTGTGCCAGGTTTGCAAACCAAGCAAACACAGAAGACCATTTCAGTGAACGATTTCTTTTTTTCTTAATATGATCGTGGCTCTGCTGCAGAGCTGCCTGATGATCTAAGACCGGATTTCCCTTCAGTCAGCTAGATGCTGACTACGGGGAAGGGGGAGGGAGAGGGGAACTTTAGGAGCGATTACCTCCAAACCATAAAGGTTTGAGAGATGACACTGGGGGCAACACATTTATTTTTAATATGTCTTAATTATTACTAATCCCCATATTAAAGTATTACTATCCCATTAAAGTAAACATTTCACCTTACATTTTCTTTACATATTTGAAAATTTCATTCAAAACTGCCTATTTGTTCATGGTAACCAAATATTCTAGCAAATATCTAGTTTTGGAGATATTCACACTTATCTCTGGGGAAAATGAAAGTTACCTGGTATGGCACAGAGCTTCATTAGCATATGGAATATCACAGAAAAGGCTTCATTAGCATATGGAATGGTCACTGGTACCGTAATTAGCATACAGTGACATGTATGAATAATATCTCTTTAACTGTACATCTGCTGGTCTTTTAACTAACAGGACGTATGAGCAGTTTTTAATGCAGTTTTCAGATATGCAAACTTGAATTAAAGGTGAACGGTCCGCTTTAACCTTTGATGCAAGATAGGTCTCCAACAAATTTTAAGACCAATTCAGCAGGTGTTAAAAGTGGCCGTACTCACCTTGACTGCCATTATCTGCTCGCTGGGATTGTGAATCATTTTGTTCACGGATCCGTACGCGCCTCTCCCGATCTCACCCAGTCCTTAAGGTCTTCTGCTGTGAAGTCCCAGTGCTGCTCGGAGAAAGCTTTAATTTCCCTGATGATTCGATGCTGTGCGTCCGTAACCTCTCTCTGTCAAAGATAACACTGATCTTTTATTACTCATCCTCTCGTAATGGCATGCAGACAAACAGACAGTAATGTAGAGCTAAATAGGAGCTACCCCACAATTCTGGTAGCGGCACAAGAAATGGAAGGCCTCAGGTTAGACGTGTGTATCGGGTGTCCACGAAAATCATTTCTAAAAGCGGGGAGAGGGAAGAGAAACACACAAGAGAGAAAAAAAACACACAAGAGAGAAAAAAAACACACACGAGCGAAACACACACACACACGAGCGAAACACACACACACACAAGCGAAACACACACACACAAGCGAAACACACACACACACAAGCGAAACACACACACACACACACACAAGCGAAACACACACACACACAAGCGAAACACACACACACAAGCGAAACACACACACACAAGCGAAACACACACACACACACAAGCGAAACACACACACACACACACAAGCGAAACACACACACACAAGCGAAACACACACACACAGCGAAACACACACACACACACACGCGAAACACACACACACACACAAAAACACACACAAAAACACACACAAAAACACACACAAAAACACACACAAAAACACACACAAAAACACACACAAAAACACACACAAAAACACACACAAGAGAAACCAGAGTTTTAAAGGGATAGGTCTAATTTAATCCTTTGAGTGCTAGAGGTGTATGCTACACTATATATTATATAGTAGGGTTTATCCCCCTGAGTAAAACAAGGGTACTCCCACTGCTGAAAGGTGTTTTATTCAAAAGTTATTACAGATCAAAGTTGAAATTTTTTTTAGGTGCAATATCACAGTGGCCTGAAATTGTACAGTGGCGCTGTTGCTACACCAACCTATGGAGATTTATGGTCCCGGGACTACAGCAGTCCATAGGATGGTGTAGCAACAGCGCCACTGTACAATTTCAGGCCACTGTGCTATTGCACCTAAAAAATTCATCTTTGAGCTGTTATAACTTTTGAATAAAACACCTTTCAGCAGTGGGATTACCCTCGTTTTACTCAGGGGGATAAACCCTACAATATATATATATATATATATATATATATATATATATATATATATATATATATATATTTATTTATTTATTTATTTTTTTTTTTTTCTTCTTTACATTTTAAGTATTATTAACCCCTTTAAAGAATTACAGATTGGACACAATAAACCAGTAGCATGTGCGTGCTGTACAACTAAGGCTCTTTTCCTTCAGGAAGCTCCCACAATTCCTCCCTCCCGCCCCTGCGTCCTTCAGGATTCTTCCTTCATGTGCCTCCCCATTGCTCCTCCCACAACTGCACTGAAAGGATCATTGATGGTCATTGGCCAGAACAAATCTAAGCAAAATAACGCACCAATCCACAATGGGAAACCAGAAGCCAATCAACACGCAGATACATGTCCACCCTTGCAATGAAACAATGTGGCTGGTATTAGGTTTGTAAGATGAATGATCTAACATTTAGTCACTTTCAGTAGTAACCAGGCAGCCATCTTGTGTCCAGGAAAGACGTTGTGATAATAAAATTACAAGTCATTTTACAAGGCTGGGCAACTTGTAGCTCTGCAGCTATTGGACTACAACTCCATCATCTCTTGGCTGGTTGAGGATGAAGGGAATTGGGTTACTGTTTAAAAGGATACCAGGAGTAAGCAAACCTGGGGTTTTTCAGCTGCATGGGGCTAGATCTCCCATTTTGGCTGATGGGGATGATGGGATTTGTAGTTTTTAATCCATTCAGTGCCAGAGGACTATGCTTCTCATTTGCAAACCTCACTGGCACTGAATGTGTTAATCCCAAGAAAGCCAAAGGTATCCTACACCTTGCACTTTTTGTTTTTCAAGCAGTGTAATGGCTGTGCAGATTTTTGGTTTCCTAGTTAGGGACATTATATGGATAGTAATACTTAAGTATTACTAATCCCTATATTAAAGTCTTATTTAAAATAATGTATTGCCCCCAGTGTCATCTCTCAAACCTTTATGGTTTGAGAGATGATCGCTCCTAAAGTTGCCCTCTCCCTCCTCCTTCCCCGTAGTCAGCATTCTAGCTGACTGCGGGGAAGCCTGTTGTGCAGCTCTGCAGCAGAGCCTCGATTGTGTTAATAAAAAAATAAAACTTTCACTGAAACGGTCTTCTACATGTGCTTGGTTTACAAGCACACGTAGAACACCATTTTAGTGAAATAATAAAATAAATAAATTAAAAAAAATTAACGCTATCGCGGCTCTGCTGCAGAGCCGCCTGATGATCTATGACCAGATTTCCCTTCAGTCAGCTACAACGCTGACTTCAGGGAAGGGGGAGAGAGGGGGCAACTTTAGGAGCGATCATCTCTCAAACCATAAAGGTTTGAGAGATGACACTGGGGGCAATACATTTATGTTTAATAGAACTTTACTATAGGGATTAGCAATACTTACGTATTACTATCCATTTAACCTCAGAGCAGCCTGGTTCCGTCCTAATTACTTACTTACCCACCTGTCCTTAAATCATCACGTGGCTACCAGAAGAGATCAGTGTTCACTAGGCTGACCAGACCTCACCTTTATCCGGGGACGCATAGGAAAAATGCATTCTGCAGGACTGCATCGATTTCAGTGAAGTACTGAAATATTCCTGTTTCCTACGTGTCCCCGGTTAAAGGTGAGATCTGGTCAGCCTAGTGTTCACCAAAAGGGGCGCATTATTGTAACGGGGCAGAACAGTCATGCATATCTTTCCTAGATGGATGTTCCAGTTTAGGTGAGAATTCGGAATGATGACAAGTCAATCTAACGTTTGCAAGTGTGTCAACTAAGGAGCCATCAGAGAAGGGGTTAAAATGCTAATTGAGTAAAATAAACATCCATTAACCAAGATGAAGTCATTAGGAACTAATATTCCCAAAAGTCTTTTAACTGTGCAGAGATGAAACATCCTAATGCCAATGGAATGATTTCCCTTAATGTGATTTTGTGACACGAGAGATTTGGACGCATCTTACAGAGTAAATCTAATCTGATACAATTCATTAGCGTTCCCAACATAAAGTCACAGGGCCATACGTATATCAAATAGGCTTTAAACCCATTAAACGCTATATAGTTGTCCAGGGAGGTTTAAATTATCAATGCTGCATTGTTAAAGGGATAGTATTGATAGATTTTTATAAAAATTAATATTGTAGACATTAAAACCATGAATAGAAAGAGCCATGTTTTATCTCTCAAACTTATAGTTTGAGAGATCGAAGCATGTGAAGTTCCAGTTTCCCCAGACGTCTGCCATCTAGCTGATAAAAGCACAATCCAGTCCCAGGAACCATGCAGCGGCTCTTCAGCAGAGCCGAAATATTGCGATGTTGGAAGAAATACTTCATTGGAACGGTCTACAAAGTGTGCTTGCAAACCAGGCACACTTTGTAGACCGTCCCAATGAAGTATTTCTTCCTGTATCTGCTGAAGAGCCGCAGGACGGTCCTGGGACCGTATTGTGCTTTTCTCAGCTAGATGGCAGACGTCTGGTAAACTGGAACTTTACATGTTTAGATCTCTCAAACTATAAAAGTTTGAGACATGGAAGATAGCTCTTTCTATTCATGGTTTTAAGGTCTACAATATTTTTTTGTAAAAATCTAGCAATACGATCCCTTTACGGCTATTTCCCTGTCCTGCGCAATTATTGACCCCACAAACTCCCTGTATCTTGCTTGAGAGACTGACACAGCAAGACTGCACACACAGCCAAGGAGACTGCGGCTTACCGCCACATATTTCTCACTGAGAGGGCGCCAGATAAGTGGAATAGCCTACTAGCAGAAGTGGTAGGGGTTAATACAGTGAGGGGAATGTAAGCATGCATGGGATCAGCACAACGCTGTCCTGAACACAAGACAAGACCAAGGACCAGATAAGGTTTGAGGTTTCTACAGTAGGAAATATGGGCAGGCTAGATGGGCTGAATGGTTCTTATCTGCAGTCAAATTCTACGTTTATGTTTTTTCTATGGGTTGCTTCCGAGTCAACAGTCAAGTTTTCTGGCCCCCAAGCAGAAAAAGAAAAAGAAAAAAAAAAAGAAGACGACGAACAGGACCGCAGTCTGCAGCCCCAAAACTGCTTCAAAGACTGTTATCACCAGAGCAGCCTTAGGAAAATTTGATAATGGTAATTTTTTTAGCCTTGTGATGTTTTAACCCTTCGAGTGTTAGAGGGTAGGCAACACATTGCATTGAGTACCTCTCTGGCACTCAAAGGAGTAAAGAGTAAGTTGCAATATTCTAGTGTAATATACAGGATGATGTATGTGCTGGTTACCAGCAGGCTGGAGGGGAAGCAATTTTCTTTTGATCTCTTGTCTCAAGAGGTTGTGCTGAGCGATATGTAAGACACCACAGGAAGGAAATCGTGCAAAAGAAAATTTCTTCCCCACAGCCTTCTGAAAAGTAGAACACGTAGTTGGAAATATCTTGAAGGGATAGTAATCTTTCAAAATAAAGCAGCTCCAATTAATCTTCATAGTATTTGGCCCATGGAGAGCGTTATTTCAATACTGTCAGAGCTGTAGTTCAAGAGTAATTGAATGATAAAGTATCCCCCTCCCGCCCCTTTTACGGATGTAACACTGCTCACCTCAGAGCAGCAAGACTGTCCGGATGGATCACAGAGAGGGACAATCTTCAGTGATCATAAGGGAAAACCTGTCAAGGGGGCGTGGTTTTCCTTATGATCACAGTAAGAAGATTGTCCCTTGCTGTGACCGGTCCGGTCAAGAGACCAGATTCTACATCTGAGGGGAGGCGGTCTGAGAGATATTCACAAGCAAAGTTTCCCCTCCCGCCCCTTTTACCTAGTGTAAGCAATCTCTTCTCAGATGTGGAATCCAGTCCATAGACCAGACAGATAACAGAAGGGGACAATCTTCTTCCTATGAGAACAATGAAAGCCCTGCCCCCCTTGACAAGTTTTTCAGGTTTTTCCCTTATCTTAATTGAAGATTGTCCCTCTCTGCAGTCTACCTGGACACCTCCCTTCTGATCTGGCTGAGCAGTGTTACATCAGTAAAAGGGGCGGGAGGGGGATACTTTGTCATTGAATTACTCTTGAACTACAACTCTGACAGTAGTGAAATAACACTCTTCATGGCCCAAATACTATGAAGGTTAACACTTTGAATGCCAGAGGGGTACGCAAAGCAATGTGTTGTGTACCCCTCTGGCACTCAAAGGGTTAATTGGAGCTATTGTTTTGTGAAACATTAACCCTTTAAGTTTTACCAAGATACGGAAAAAGATAAAAGTATATTATATAAAGGAAATATTAACCACATAAAGTTATACATTTTACAGACCTGCGAGTGAAGCATTCATCACACGATTACATATGAAGATTTTCCTTGGCACCCGGCTATTGCTTTGTATGCATGCGTCTGCGTATGTTACAACATGCTCTTTTATATAAATATTTAGCATTTTATTACTGGTGTCCCTTTAACAGAGGTTTAGTGAATATCAGACCATCATTAGCCCTTTGAGTGCCAGAGTGGTATCCAATGCATTGCATACCTCGCTGGCACTCAAAGGGTTAATTAAAGACTAAAACTCTTGTCAATCCCAACTCTGCTATTAACCAGTTGGATGCCAAGACTTCTCCAACACAATGCAAAACAATGAGTCTCACCAGTAGCCAAGAGGAATGCAAACTCATTAAAGGGACAGTAATACTTGCAAATTACTAATCCCCATATTGTAGCTTTGTTAAAAAGAAACTTATTGCCCCCAGTGTCATCTCTCAAACCCTTATGGTGTGAGAGATGATAGCGCTCAAAGTTCCCCCTCCTTCCCTTCCTTCCATGTGCCTAGAGGGATTCGGCTGCACCACACCGAGGAGGCTCACATTGGCCGAAACGTACGTCTGTGGTTTTGCTGTTTCTCTCGTGTGGAGAGGATTTGCCTGACATTTTGGAGCTGGACTGTCTACGGGCGGGACCAGTCTGATATGGGTATGGAGATTTCCTCTCTGCAATGGCACATGGGAGTGAAAAACGTGAGTTGTAGCACCATTGAGAGGCTACCGTGCCTAGAACAAGACACTTCATCTTGTTCGTGCTTGATGTGTGCTCCTCACAACTGACTGAACGCTGACTGCAGGTGAAGGTGTCGTACGACAGTCTCATGTGCATCAGGCGGCTCTGCAGCTGAGCCGAGATCGCTTTTATAAAAAAAGAATTCTTTCACTGAAATGGTCTTTTACATGTGCTTGGTTTGCTCTTGATTTGTAAGCACACATAGAAGACCGTTTTAGTGAAAAGAATTATTTTTTATAAACGCAATCTCGGCTCAGCTGCAGAGCTGCCTGATGCACATAAGACTGTCGTATGACAGCTTCCCCTGCAGTCAGTGAAGAGGGAGGGGGGAACTTTGAGCGCTATCATTTCTCAAACCATAAGGGATTGAAAGATGACACTGGGGCAATAAGTTTCTTTTTAACAAAGCTACAATATGGGGATTAGTAATTTGCACGTATTACTATCTCTTTAACACACTCACCTTTATCTGGGCAGAAACTCCTAATGTAGACTACAGAATCAGCTCTGCCTGGATTGACTGATAGGGGCCAACAGGATTTCCTTCTCATATAACGATAAATGTGGGGGTCATTAAAAGACGTGAGGGGGTTGAAAGAAGATAAATAAATCACAGGCAACCAGTTTTTTCCACTGAAGTCAATTTTGGGGGCATTTTATATACCTTTTGGCACGATACCATACACTTCTATGTCTCCTAGCTGGTTCCAGATTCTTAGATATATATATTTTTTTAACCCATTGAGTGCCAGAGGGAAACGCAAAGCATTGCTTCACAATGTGTTGCGTACCCATCTGGCACTCAAAGGGTTAATCATGATAGCACAACCACTTTTGAGAGGAAAAACCGCTGCGCTCAGCGCACGTACAGCCTGTTTTTTGTCGCCTGCTCATTCGCGCTGAACGTCTTCCCGCCGGCGATCCGCACTTCTTGTTTTTGGTACGACGTCTCAAGGTTTCTGATGGGTTCGGGTTTCTGCATCCTTGGAAGACAGGAGGAGAAGCCAACAGAGAAAACTTAACACTTTGGAAAGAAAAATTACAATGGACGACACGTACAAGGTGAGCAACCCGAAAGCCTCTAGCTGTTGTAGACTACAACTCCCATCATCCCTAGCCAGTAATCCACAAGAGCTGAAGCGTCTTGGGTTGCCCAGCCTGGACTACATGAACGGGAAGACAACTGCATTTCTCTAGTGCAATTAAAAGGGATAGTAATACTTAAAATGTAAAAAAAAAAAAAAAAAAAAAAAAAAAAAAATGTGGTAGGGTTTATCCCCCTGAGTAAAACAAGAGTACTCCCACTGCTGAAAGGTGTTTCATTCAAAAGTTATTAATTTTCAAAGTTAATTTCATTAGGTGCAATATCACAGTGGCCTGAAATGGTACAGTGGCGCTGTTGCTACATGATCCTATGGACAGCTCTGGTCCCGAGACCATAAATCTCCATAGGATGGTGTAGCAACAGCGCCACTGTACAATTTCAGGCCACCGTGATATTGCACCTAAAAAAAAAAAAAAATCAACTTTGCAAATTAATAACTTTTGAATGAAACACCTTTCAGCAGTGGGAGTACTCTTGTTTTACTCAGGGGGATAAACCCTACCACATATTTTTTTTTACATTTTAAGTCTTACTATCCCTTTAAAGGGTTAGTAATGCCCTCTTATAATTTTAATATATATTGTAGATTTAAAGAAAAAAATTATGTGGAGCAAGTCCGTCTCTCAAACCCTTATAGTTTGAGAGAACATTTTTAAAGTCCCCCCCCCTCCCTTTGCACGGATGTCAGATAGAAGGAGATCCCAATCCCGGGACCAGCTGACGGCTCTTCAGCAGAGCCGAAATACCGCAGTCTAAAACGAAATACTTCATTGGAAAGGTCTACAAAGTTTGCTTGCAAACCAGGCACGCTTTGTAGGCCCTTCAAATAAAGGATTTCTTTTTAAATTATGGTATTTCGGCTCTGCTGAAGAGCTGCCTTGAGTTGGCCGACACAAATCTCCTATCAGTTTTACAGCTGACATCAGGGAAAGGGAACTTTAAAATGTTATATATCTCTCAAACCATAAAGGTTTGAGAGATGGGAATTGCACCAGATATTTTTATTTGTTTTAAACATCTATTCTGCTTGATTAAAGTTCGGTCAAAAAGTGCCTCAGTCACTTTAAATGATCCGCCAGTAGTCAAGTAGGGATATCCTTTAACATTTACAATTAGAGGCACCTGAGCAACAATGCTGCCTACCCCCCTCTTTCCAGATCACAGTTCATGCAGTGCTTGATGCTGGAGAGGGCTAGGGCGCTTTGCAATGAACTGGAGATCTTTCTAGCACTAAAGAGGTTAATCTGCAGTCTAATATACAAGCCCTGACAGTGTATAAATTGAGGTGGAAAGAAAATACATATACCCGCTGATAATAGTGTTAAAGAGACAGTCAACCTTTTTTCGAATGCAAAATGTTAAAGGGATAGTAATACTTATTACTTACGAACCCCTATATTAAAGTCATATTAAAAATAAATGTATTGCCCCCAGTGTCATCTCTCAAACCTTTATGGTGTGAGAGATGATCGCTCTTAAAGTTGCCCTCTCCCTCCCCCTTCGTCAGCATTCTAGCTGACTGCAGGGAAATCCGGTCTTACGATCATCAGGCGGCTCTGCAGCACAGCCAACATCACGTTAATAAAAAAAAAATATTTCACTAAAACCAAACCAAGAACACGTAGAAGACCGTTTTAGTGAAATATTTTTTTGTTGTTGTTAATCCGATCTCTGCTCTACTGCAGAGCCACCTGATGACCGTAAGACCAGATTTCCCTTCAGTCAGCTAGAACGCTGACTTTGAGGAAGGGGGGGGGAGAGGGAAAGTTTAGGAGCGATTATCTCTCAAACCACAAAGGTCTGAGAGAGGACACTGGGGGCAATACATTTATTTTTAATATTTTAATATAGGGATTAGTAATAATTAAGTATTACTATCCCTTTATGTTACATTGAGTGCGCCCATTACCTACACAGCTTTTAGTCTCGGACCAGTCACCCTCCCATTATGCCTCTAACAACAGAAAATACAGAAACTGTCTATATGCTATCTTAAAGTGACCGTACTACCACTATTGAAGTTGATTTCCAAGTCTTCTTTATTGTTTGTGTGACACAGCGCTATATTTCTTTACTTACATGTTTGTCGTTCAAGAACTATTCAAGCTGAAAGGATCCCCCCTCCCGCCTCTTTCACCCGCGTCACTCATACCTCTCAGTCTGGTCCGGATGGAGAGCAGTGAGGGACAATCTTCAGTATAAAGGAAAATCCTGCCCTCTTTCAACAAGGGGGAATCAGGGGTTTTCCTTATACTTACTGAGTGAAGATTGTCCCTCACTGCATCCGTCCGGTCCAACTAACGGATTCCAGATCTAAGGGGAGGCGGCCAGAAGAAGAGGGGGATCCTTTCAGCTTGAATTGCATTTGAACTACAAACGTGTAAGTAATGAAATATAGCGCTGTGTTTTATAAAAACAATAAAGACTCAGAAATAAACTTTAAAGCGGAACTACCACCCAATAATAAGATAGCATCACATCACTGCCCGTCTGGCGACTTGCCGCTCAGTAGCGCTAGTCGCCTGAATTCTTACCGGATGAAAGAGAAATCTCTATTCTTCATGGACTGACAGCAGGACGGAGTGCGGAAATCTTGCCCTAGTGACGTCCACGCGCCTGCACTGTCAGTCCCAGCCAGGTCTAGGAGGCGTTGCTAGGAGCCATTCGGTTCCGGCTGGGACTGACAGCTCAGACGCGTGGACGTCAGTAGGGCAAGATGTCCGCTCTCCGTGCTGCTGTCAGTCCATGAAGAATAGAGATTTCTCTTTAATCCGGTAAGAATTCAGGCGTCTAGCACTACTGAGCGGCTAGTCGCCAGACGGGCAGTGATGTGATGCTATCTTATTACTGGGTGGTAGTTCTGCTTTAAATGAATTATTACTATCGCTTTAACAGTTTTTCATGTTCATTTTTAGTTTTCCAGATAAATCACATTTGAAAACCCTACCTGGTGATGCAAGTGCTGACGCAGCCTGCTGTAACACGTGTTAATTAGTATAGCCCAATGCCCCTGCTTTGCCAACATACCCACCCACTGTACGCTCCCTGCGCAGATGTTTGCGCAGGTAGCCATTAGGAATAGCACCGCTTATCAAGAGGCATTTACAACACACGTCCTGCGCTGAATTTATCACTTCAACAGATTCAATGCAGGATGAGATGTGGGGCAGACGTGTCTATAGCTGGAGGTGCATTGTATAACCCTTTGAGTGCCAGAGGAGTATGCAACACATTGCTTTGCAATACGTCGCGTACCCCTCTGGCACCCAAAGGGATAAAAACAACAGAGCAAACTGCATTGCACCGGCTAAAGAAACACGAATGGCAGCGCTCTGCAGAGGGAAAGCACTTGCAAACATTATGACATAAATCAAGACGGCAGCGCTCTCCCTCTGCAACACAGACCTGAACCAAAAGTAAGATTAAAAACTGGGGAGTGAGGTTTAGGGAACAACATATGGTTAGTTACACTATAATTGTTCTATAGAAATGGATTGGGGGGTAAGTAGAAAAGGTGACAGGTCTGTCCGTAACTTGTGTTTTAAACCTCCAAAACAGGTTAATAGTTTTGGTTTAGTAGTTGGGGAACCTAGAGCTGATCTGGCAAAAAAGCAACATGATTAAATTACCTACGGGTCCAGAAAAATCAACCCTTTCCACCTTCTGTGACTGCTAAAAATATCTGTCTACACCAGAAGGGTGGACTACATTGATAGGAGGGAAAAATACTTTCAGGATAGAATTTCCAACTGAGTGGGGGAGGACTTTGAAAAGGCGATAGCCTTTAACCCTTGCAAACCAATGAGCTGCGTACCCCGCTGGCACTCAAAGGGTTAAAATAAATGTTGCATCTTCGAAAAACACAAACCCAATGTAAAATAAAATTGAATTAACAGGCAAAACTTTTAAAGTGACAGGTCCACTTTAACAAATGCCAGAGGGGTACCCAATGCATTCTGCACCCTTCTGGTGAATAAAAAGGAGGTTCACAATTCAAAATATCTGAAGAGACCCCCTCAATGATTCTTCTGATTTATATATTCTCTATTTGATGTTCATAACCCCAAGTGAGAACGGTCTTACATTACTGCTAATTTAATGTATGTAATTATTGCATATTCTTTGCTTCCTTTGTAATATTTTATTTATCAATAAAGCTTTTAAAAAATTAATACAGGGAGGTTGACTGTCACTTTAAAAAAAACTGAAACGACCACCCAAAGGACATAACACTTTTGCACGTAGATGCATCGTTAGCATCCAGAAACACCAATGTTAAAATGCAACTTGCAAATATATGAAAGAGCATGTTGTAACAGTCACATATACAAGCTTCTGTACGCTGACAGATCTAAAGATATGTGATACTATATGTGCTGCATTTTATTACAGAATTAGCGTTTCTTTAAAGGGATAGTAATACTTCGTTTTAACTTTATTTTATTTTGTAGGCATTAAAAAAACATGAAGAATGATATGTCTTATCTCTCAAACCTTTATGGTTTGAGAGATATTCACAAGCAAAGTTTCCCCCTCCCACCCCCTTTTACCTAGTGTAAGCCATCTCTTCTCAGATGTGGAATCCAGTCCACAGACCAGTCAGATAACAGAAGGGGACAATCTTCTTCCTATGAGAACAATGAAAGCCCTGCCCCCTTGACAAGCTTTTCAGGTTTTTCCCTTATCTTAATTGAAGATTGTCCCTCTCTGCAGTCTACCTGGGCAGCTCCCTTCTGCCCTGGCTGAAAAGTGTGACATCAGTAAAAGGGGCAGGAGGGGGACACTTTGCTTGTGAATATCTCTTAAACCATAAAGGTTTGAGAGATAAGACTTATATCATTCTTCATGTTTTTTTAATGCCTACAAAATAAAATACAGTTAAAACAAAGTATTACTATCCCTTTAACTATACCAATAAGCTTTCAACAGGAGCAAATACCAACCTCAACCAGGCTTTCCAAAGTAATTAAAAAAAATAAAATAAAAAAAAATTGTTGTAATCAAACTTAGCAGCGTTGGTGTCGAAAAAAGCAATTTTTTAAATAATTCACTCTATGGGAGAGCTACAGACTACAGCTTTCCTTAGTAAGGGACAGCAACAGCGTCATCTGGTGACCAAATAGGAAATTATGAATTAAAACAGTTTGAGCTGTAATATGTTCTAAATCAGGGCTGTCCAAGTTCAGTCCTCAAGGGCCACCAACAGGCCAGTATGTAAGGATTTCCCTGCTTAAAGGGATAGTAATGTTTCACAAAAACAGCAGCTCCAATTAATCTTCATAGTGTTTGGGCCATGGAGAGTGTTATTTCACTACTGTCAGAGTTGTGGTACAAGATGTGGAATCTGGTCTCTTGACCGGACAGGTCAGGTCACAGCAAGGGACAATCTTCTTACTGTGATCATAAGGAAAACCCCGCCCCCTTGACAGGTTTTTCCTTATGATCACTGAAGATTGTCCCTCTCTGTGATCCATCCGGACAGTCTTGCTGCTCTGAGGTGAGTAGTGTTACATCAGTAAAAGCTGCAGGAGGGGGATAAGTTATCATTCAATACTATGAAGATTAATTGAAGCTTTTATTATGAAACATTACTGTCCCTTTAACCCCTTAACGACCGGTGCGAGCACACGCGGCCGGCACTTGAGGACCACTGGGCATTTTTTAAGTGAACAGATTGCGTGGAACCCTGAATTCCATGACGTGCCAGGACCGTCACTGGTCCCTTAAGTGCAGGACAGCCGTGATGGTCCTGGCACGTCAGTGGATGCAAAGGGGTTAAGCACAGGTGAGTTAATCAGTGGATCATTCATTTTGATTGACTCACCAGTGTTTAAATCAGGGAAATCTTTGAAGTGTTGGTAATGTCCACAAAAAACTTTTTTTGCATTTAGAAGAGCTTAAAAAGCTATGGTTTAAGAGATACGGGCGTTTAAAGTTCGCTGTTTCCTACTGACAGCTGTAAAGCTGTCAGCAGGAGATTTGTGTCGGTCGACACGGAGGCGCTTGAGACGTGCCGAGTTCTCTTTACTTACACGGAATCCCTTCATTGGAATGGTCTAAAACACGTGCTTGAATACCAGGAGTTACCTGAACACCAGGCACACGTTTTAGACCATTCCAATGAAAGGATTCCGTGTAAGTAACGAGATCCCGGCACTTCTCAAGCGCCACCATGTCGACCGACATGAATCTCCTGCTGCCAGCTTTACAGCTGTCAGTAGGAGAAAGGGAGGGAGAAATGAACTTTAAATCCCTCTCTCTCAAACCATAGCAGTTTGAGAGATAGGGTTTGGAACATTCTTCTGCTCTATAAAAGTATAACAAGTTTTTTTTTATGGGACATTGCTGTCCCTTTAAATCTTGGCCTGTTGGTGGCCCTTGAGGACTGAATTTGGACAGCCCTGGTCTAAATTAAAAGCGGGAATACCTTTATTTAATCAGAATGAAAACTGCTCTTTAAAAGGGATAGTAATGCTTCGTTATTAAAGTACAAATCGAGTCTTTCCTTATAAAAGTTTGTGGTTTCACATTTAATTCTCTAATAAAGTTCCCGCCTACCGCCCCTTTTACCTACCTCAGCAAGCTGATCCGGAGAGAATGCAATGAGGGACAATCTTCTTCCCACATAAGGAAAAATCTGCCTTCATTTACCAAGGGGGCAGGCTTTACCTTATAGTGAAAGAGGGAAGATTGCCCCTCACTGAGATCTGTCCGGACCCGGGACCATATTCCTGATCTGAGGGGAGGCAGCTTGGGGTAAGTAAAAGGGGTGGGAGAGGGGAAACTTTATTAGGGAATAAATATAAAACGGAAAAATTTTACAAGGTTTTACTGCTACACATCGTTATAAAAAAGTAGGAAGAAAACTTGATTGTGCTTTAATAACGAAACATTACTATCCCTTTAAATTAACCCTTTGAGTGCCCAAGGGGTACTCAACGCATTGCAAAGCAATGCGATGCGTACCCCTCTGGCACTCAAAGGGCTAAACTTGCTCCTCTTAATAACATTCCCCATTCCCAACTCCCCGCACATTTTAACCTGTTCAAAAAAATGCCAGTGGGCAGTATGAAACATAAATATGTTCATTGGTTCCCCAGTAATTAGTACTACAAACTGTTAACCCTTTCTGTTCCCCAGAATCCAAAATACCTTAATTCTGGAGTACTTTAAGGGTTGACAGATCTCAGGCTCTGCTTATTTTGAAAGCTCGTGGTTACGCTGAACTGTCACCGATACTCAAGACATTCTTTTAACCCTTTCCGTGCCAGAGTATGCAATGCATTGCGGATCCCTCTGGACTTGAAAGGGTTAATAACCAGCCCTACCGTGTGTCGCAGGAGACGGGGGGTACTCACATGTGTGTACTCTGAATTGTGGGGTTCAATGTGAACTTTGCTGTAGATTTAAAGGCTGGATTGGCGAAATTCAACTTCAGTGCTTTGCGTTTACCTACGGGAGAAGGGAGACACTGAGACGTTTATTATGAGAACAGGAGATGCCTGGAACATGCAGGAATTTCACATCCAACTCCTTTCAGACAAAAACTACCTCCAAAAAAAGACCTTTTAAAGCTTAACCTTTGTAAGTCAGTGGAATGCTCAATGCAGCATCCCTCTGGTAGACAAAGGGTTACATTTCCTTTTTAATGTTGTTCCTATCCAGCTTTCTCAGGTGCAACTTTAAAGAAGCATTAAACCCTCTTCAATTTTACACTAATTAAAAAGCTGGCTGTGCGCAGTAATTCCACAACTTGAAATCTGACAGTGATGCTGCTACAACAGATTGCTGCAGCAACATCGTACCTCCCAAGTGTCACTCTTTAGGAGATATTAGGGGTCCGTACCTCCCAAGTGTCCCCCTTTAGTCAGGACAGTCCCTCTTTCAGACCCAAATCCCTCTGTCCCTCTTCTCCTAAACACAGGGACACCAGTGTGGGGATCAGACTGTGTGGTGTGTATAGAAGTGTATCACCCTGGTGTCCTTGTGTTTAGGAGATCAGACTGTGTGGTGTGTATAGAAGTGTATCACCCTGGTGTCCCTGTGTTTAGGAGATCAGACTGTGTGGTGTGTATATAAGTGTATCATCCTGGTGTCCCTGTGTTTAGGAGATCAGACTGTGTGGTGTATGTAAGTGTATCACCCCGGTGTCCCTGTGTTTAGGAGATCAGTCTGTGTGGTGTGTGTATATAAGTGTATCACCCTGGTGTCCCTGTGTTTAGGAGATCAGACTGTGTGGTGTGTGTATATAAGTGTATCGCCCCGGTGTCCCTGTGTTTAGGAGATCAGACTGTGAGGTGTATATATAAAAGTGTATCACCCCGGTGTCCCTGTGTTTAGGAGATCAGTCTGTGTGGTGTGTGTATATAAGTGTATCACCCTGGTGTCCCTGTGTTTAGGAGATCAGACTGTGTGGTGTGTATAGAAGTGTATCACCCTGGTGTCCCTGTGTTTAGGAGATCAGACTGTGTGGTGTGTATATAAGTGTATCACCCTGGTGTCCCTGTGTTTAGGCGATCAGACTGTGTGATGTGTATAGAAGTGTATCACCCCGGTGTCACTGTGTTTAGGAGATCACACTGTGTGGTGTGTATGTAAGTGTATCACCCCGGTGTCCCTGTGTTTAGGAGATCAGACTGTGAGGTGTATATATAAAAGTGTATCACCCCGGTGTCCCTGTGTTTAGGAGATCAGTCTGTGTGGTGTGTGTATATAAGTGTATCACCCTGGTGTCCCTGTGTTTAGGAGATCAGACTGTGTGGTGTGTATAGAAGTGTATCAACCTGGTGTCCCTGTGTTTAGGAGATCAGATTGTGTGGTGTGTATAGAAGTGTATCACCCTGGTGTCCCTGTGTTTAGGAGATCAGACTGTGTGGTGTGTATAGAAGTGTATCACCCTGGTGTCCCTGTGTTTAGGAGATCAGACTGTGTGGTGTGTATATAAGTGTATCACCCTGGTGTCCCTGTGTTTAGGAGATCAGACTGTGTGGTGTGTATAGAAGTGTATCACCCTGGTGTCCCTGTGTTTAGGAGATCAGACTGTGTGGTGTGTATAGAAGTGTATCACCCTGGTGTCCCTGTGTTTAGGAGATCAGACTGTGTGGTGTGTATATAAGTGTATCACCCTGGTGTCCCTGTGTTTAGGCGATCAGACTGTGTGATGTGTATAGAAGTGTATCACATACTTCACTGTGTGTATATAAATTAGTCTGTGCAAATAATATACTTTGGGCTTGCTGTAAATCATTTAGTCATTCAGTTACACAAAGAGGTGTCACTAGGTCATGATGTAACCTAAAATTTCTCAATAATGCCCTGCCCACCAGGCACTACTCAAGCCACCCCACCTAAAAACTAAACTGTCCCTCTTTGGCCATTTGACATGTTGGGAGGTATGCAATAGTGCCACAATAACATTTCAGTCCCTGCTTGTACTGTAGCCAAAAATTGCAAGTTTGTATTGTAGTAACTTTTAAATAAAACACCTCTCAGTGTAGGAGTACCCTTGCTTTACTCAGCAGGTTAAACCCTATTTTATTCCCCATATTAAGCATCATCATCACTTTCAGGGAGAATTGCGGGAATGGCCATTAGACTGGATAAGTATTAACTCTTGAGTGTCAGAAGGGTATGTGATTCATTGCCAAGCAATTCATTGTGTACCAATCTGGGACTCAAATGGTTAACCTTGAGCTACCAAAGCAAATTATGAGTCAGCATTTTAGTTAGTTCAGTTTAAGAGGGTTTACCATTTCTTTAACCTTTTGAGTGCCAGAGGGGTACGCAACGTATTGCAGAGCAATGCGTTGCGTACCCCTCTGACACTCAAGGGGTTAATAAAAGACTTTAAACACATGCATTAGGGCTTCATCTGCTTAAGCATTCACAATACCTAAAAGGCATCTAAAAATTCACATTGTGGCCAAAAGGTTGCAGTTCGGGTAAAGGAATTTTACACGAGAGTCAACATTTACCGTGCAATGCGGCATTTTCGTTAAACCTTTAACCCTATGAGTGCCAGAGTCTGTCAATCTAAGGTTTAAAAGGGGAACTCTAACCTAGGAACACGCGTCTCTACATTTGTATAACTGAAGGCATATCGGGTGCTCCAGACAGCAACTACATCTAGATTAGTATCTGGCGCTTTGTTTTTAAATCTCATTTTCAGTCCACTACAAACAGCTTTCTTAAAATCTGATAACTAGTGACCCTTACGATACATATATTGAAGCCATTATTTATGGTGTTGAGAAGCAACTTGAATATAGAGTTCCCTGCATACGGGAATCTAAAACCAAAGCAGAAAATATCTAGCCATACCCGAATGCTGTATGCAGCAACCTACTCAGTTATACAAATTAAAGGGACACTAATGTAACAAAAATTATTCTTGTTTTGTAGTTGAAAAAGAAAATAAATTATTTGAAGCAACTCCCATCTCTTAAACCGCTACGGTTTGAGATATATTCGCACTGAAAGCTCCCCACGTCAGATCCCGGTCCTGGAACTAGCCGAAATTGCATTATTTAAAAAGAATTTCATTGGAAAGGTCTACAAAGTGTGCCTGGTTTGCAAGCACACTTTGTAGACCCTTCCAGTGAAGTAATTCTTCTTAAATAATGCAATTTCAACTCTGCTGAAGAGCCGTCTCAGAGTTGGCCAACTCGAATCTCCTGCTGTCAACTTTACAGCTGACATTAAGAGCAGGGGAGGGAAGGGGGAATTTTGATTGCAAATATCTCTCAAACCATAGCGGTCTGAGAGATGGAAGATTCTTGCAATATTTTCCCCCCCCCCCCCCACCTAGAAAAACGAGAATAATGTTTTTTTGGGACATTACTGTGCCTTTAAGATTCACTTATTCCTAGGACATCGTTCCCCTTCAAAGAAGCAATGATTTTGTTTTCCTTTTTCTATAAAGGCACTAAGTGTTAAGAGTCTGAAAAACAGCTCTCCATAGTAAGTGATAGGCATAGTACCACCTGGTGCCCACAACATGTAAATGCAGTTTGATGTAAAAGTTTCAGTGTTAACAACTTTTAAATCAAGCCTCTCGGCAGCCAAGAAAACACTTTTCTTAACTCTTCAAGAGGATCACAAATTTCTTTTTGGTCCTTAAAGTGTTAAATAGATTGGCCTCTTTTCCTGTCTAAAGCCTTAATCGGACTACTCTGATGTAAATACAATGCCTGTGTCCTCCATTTATAGAATGTGGATCAGGGACAATTGAGTGTTAACCCTTTGAGTGCCAGAGGGGTACGGAACGCATTGCTTTGCAATGCGTTCTGTACCCCTTTAGCACTCAAAGGGTTAAAGGGAACTTATCTGGTATACAATCATTGCAGTGGAGTTTTTTATGCTTCAAAGAACCAGTTGGCTGGTCCTTAAAGGGTTAATCAGGAAGTAACAGATACAAGTCACATGATTACCTAAAATGAGGTCCTCCAAGCAAGCTGAAAAAAAGTGCGCAACTTGATAAAAAAGGAAAAAAACTACAGTTTTGGTTTTCCCCTCACAACAATAACTTTGCTAATTAACCGTTTCAGTGTCCGAGGGGCGTCCAATGCGTTGCACGCCCCTCTGGCACTGGAAAAGGGTAAAGCAACACAAACACTAATAAAACAAGACACATTACATGGCTACTGTAAATCAATTATTAAACACTTCTATCGCCGGGGGAGGGAGGTACGCAACGCATTGGGACCCCCTCTGGCGCTCAAAGTGTTATGTCTTGAGGTCTATGAGAAAGAATCATGGCTGTCTCTATGCACAATATCTGGTTTTAATTAACCCCTTGAGTGCCAAAGAGGTAGACAACGCATTGCATACCCCTCTGCCATTCAAACGGTTAAAGGGATATTAGCGTTTCACAAAAACAGCAGCACCAATTAACACTCTCCAAAGTCCAAATACTATGAAGATTATTTCAATACTGTCAGAGTTGTAGTACAAGAGTAATTGAATGATAAAGTATCCCCCTCCCGCCCCTTTTACCTAGTGTAAGCCACCTCCCCTCAGATGTGGAATCTGGTCTCCTGACCGGACAGATCACAGCAAGGGACAATCTTCTTACTGTGATCATAAGGAAAACCCTGCCCCCCTTGACAGGTTTTTCAGGTTTTTCCTTATGATCACTGAAGATTGTCCCTCTCTGTGATCCATCCGGACAGTCTTGCTGCTCTGAGGTGAGCAGTGTTACATCAGTAAAAGGGGCGGGAGGGGGATACTTTATCATTCAATTACTCTTGTACTACAACTCTGACAGAATTGATATAACACTCTCCATGGCCCAAATACTATGAAGATTAAATGGAGCTGCTTTTATTTTGAAACATTACTATCCCTTTATAGATTAATTTTGGGGAATCTATTCACGTAGAATTGACTCATAGCAGCCATTAGGATATTCTACCAAAATTTAGGGGGGGTTTCTCCCCTCCCATTCCAGGGTTATTGCATCATTAAAGTTTACATTTACAAACATTTCCATCAAAATTCTCAAACAAAAAGTCACATAAAACACTTAGCTGAAAATCCACCTTTAAACAGAAGATGTTTTAGACAAAATAGAACTGGTTATTGCTGATAAACACTTAGGAAACCGATTATAGGGAGATCATTTTTTCTTTCCAATGACAGTCACAAGCTGAAGTCTTGAGGGCATATGCACAAAGTAAAAGGGAGAGGAGACAGATTGAAAAGGAACAGTAAAGCTTAACCCTTTGAGTGCCAGAGGGGTACACAAAGCATTGCAAAACGTTGCGTACCACTATGGAACTCAAAAGGGTTCATTTGGACTAAGTATTGTACAAGTACGTAATACAAGCCTATACTTTATCATCATTTATTAAATCTTTACTTTTTCTAAATATATTATACATTTTTTGGAGTGAGATACCTGAATCTGTTTACAATTTACATTTTTTTTTTTTTTTTTTTTTTTAAACACACATTTCTGTAATTCACAGTGCTCCACACTGATCTGTTTGCAGTGGGCTTTCTGTCATGGAACATGAAAACAGGTCTAGTAGTAAAAACATACAGCACAATAATAAAAAAAAATAAATTCACACACATCAATCACTACTGTAAAGAGTGCAACATTGTATCACTGTGCTGCTTTGATTTTCCCTGACATTTTAAAATAGTTAATGAGGCCAATTTTAAAGTGATTTAATGTTTCACAGGAAAAGCAGCTCCAATTAATCTTCATAGTATTTGGGCCATGGAGAGTTATTTCAATACTGTCAGAGTTGTAGTTCAATAGTAATTGAATGATAAAGTATCCCCCTCCCGCCCCTTTTACCTAGTGTAACACTGCTCACCTCAGATGTGGAATCTGGTCTCCTGACCGGACAGGTTGCAGCAAGGGACAATCTTCTTACTGTGATCATAAGGAAAACCCTGTCCCCCTTGACAGGTTTTTCAGGTTTTTCCTCATGATCACTGAAGATTGTCCCTCTCTGTGATCCATCCGGACAGTCTTGCTGCTCTGAGGTGAGCAGTGTTACATCAGTAAAAGGGGCGGGAGGGGGATACTTTATCATTCAATTACTCTTGAACTACAACTCTGACAGAATTGAAATAACCATGGCCCAAATACTATGAACATTTATTGGAGCTGCTTTTACCGTGAAACATTACTATCCCTTTAAAATCAGATAACTAATCCAACATCCCTTTCATCTGCTGTTATTGTCAGGAGGTGCAATTTGAGGCATATTTAACCCCTTGAGAACCTGTGTAACATACAGCAATACCTTTCGCATTCTGTAAAGTGTTTAAATCGCACACTCATCCATTCCTCACATTTTAAAGACAAAGAAATGCTCAAACTGTTACACCGTGCAAATCTACACTGGTCATTTCTCTGGTACACAAAGGATTTAAATAAATAATCTTTTGAGTGCCAGAGCAGTACACAATGCATTGCTAACCCACCTGCCATTCGAAGGGTTAATATTAATCCCTGCACTACTAGGGACGTCTACGATGCACTTCCAATAGGTGCAAAACCCAGATTACTCCATCGTGTGGATGGGAAGAGAGATTGAGGTCAGTGCCCAGATTCCTAAACGGCCGATTAGAAATTATTAATTGAAAGGCTGACTCATTCCTGAGCAGCAAGCTGGTAAATATTCATTGGCATTCCGATAAAGGACCGTGCCCTTAGAACTGAATCATATTGCCATGAATTATTGATTTGCTTGGAAGTGAGTCCTTTCTACTCCGCTGGTGTAAGAGACTATAGAGAGATCAAAAGGACGAGGAGACCAGAACCAAACGGGGCATTTGTCAAGAAAAAAGAAGCAATGATTGAAGTGCTATCTAGTACGCAAAAGGATCATATATGAATCATTTATATAAACAGGAATTTTGGTACATATAATTGCAATGGTTTTTAATCCCTATGAATGCCAGAGGACACGCTTAAAAGGGATAGCAAAGTTTCACAATAAAAGCAGCTCCAATTAATCTTCATAGTATTTGGGCCATGGAGAGCGTTATTTCAGTACTGTCAGAATTGTAGTACAAGAGTAATTGAATGATAAAGTATCCCCCTCCCACCCTTTTTACTGATGTAACACTGCTCACCTCAGAGCAGCAAGACTGTCCGGATGGATCGCAGAGAGGGACAATCTTCAGTGATCATAAGGAAAAACCTGTCAAGGGGGGCAGGGTTTTCCTCCACGATCACAGTAAGACGATTGTCCATTCCTGTGACCTGTCCGGTCAAGAGACCAGATTCCACATCTGAGGGGAGGCGGCTTACACTAGGTAAAAGGGACGGGAGGGGGATACTTTATCATTCAATTACTCTTGAAAGGGATAGTAATGTTTCACATAAAAGCAGCTCCAATCTATCTTCATAGTATTTGGGCCATGGAGAGTGTTATTTCAATACTGTCATGGTTGTAGTACAAGAGTAACTGAATGATAAAGTATCCCCCTCCCGCCCCTTTTACTGATGTAACACTGCTCACCTCAGAGCAGCAAGACTGTCCGGATGGATCACAGAGAGGGACAATCTTCAGTGATCATAAGGAAAAACCTGAAAAACCTGTCAAGGGGGGTAGGGTTTTCCTTATGATCACAGTAAGAAGATTGTCCCTTGCTGTGATCTGTCCGGTCAAGAGACCAGATTCCACATCTGAGGGGAGGCGGCTTACACTAGGTAAAAGGGGCAGGAGGGGGATACTTTATCATTCAATTACTCTTGAAAGGGATAGTAATATTTCACATAAAAGCAGCTCCAATCTATCTTCATAGCATTTGGGCCATGGAGAGTGTTATATCAATACTGTCAGAGTTGTAGTACAAGAGTAATTGAATGATAAAGTATCCCCCTTCCGTCCCTTTTACTGATGTAACACTGCTCACCTCAGAGCAGCAAGACTGTCTGGACGGATCACAGAGAGGGACAATCTTCAGTGATCATAAGGAAAAACCACATGTCAAGGGGGCAGGGTTTCCTTACGATCACAGTAAGAAGATTGTCCTTACTGTGATCTGTCCAGTCAGGAGACCAGATTCCACATCTGAGGTGAGCAGTGTTACATCAGTAAAAGGGACAGGAGGGGGATACTTTATCATTTAATTACTCTTGTACTACAACTCTGACAGTATTGAAATAACACTCTCCAGGGCCCAAATACCATGAAGATTAATTGGAGTGGCTGTTTTTGTGAAACATTAGATCTTTAAGAGATATCTAGCATTCAAGGGGTTAACTTCAGAAGTGCACAAAGGAAAAAGACCAATTCTAGAACCTACTGTATCACATAGATTACAAATTATTTTCAGTCGGATGTTTAACCCCTACAAATGCATGAGATGTCTCAAAACCACTTGCGTTGAAATGCATTTGAGACCTTTAACATTCACAGGGTATAGAAGACCCAGTTGCCTCAATTTGGGAATTGGGGGGGGAGGAGGATTTTTTAACTTGTTCCTTATGGTGTATTTAACCCATACATGTGGGTGAAGCCAGGGTGAACTGAGAGTCCTGTAAGATCTGCACGCCAGTCTCATTAACCCTGTGAGTGCCAGAGGGGTATGCAATGCGTTGCATACCCCTCTTTCACTCAAGGGGTTAATCTATACGAGTAGGCCCCCAAAATACTGACATGTCGGCCCAAAAAAATCCCAAAATGAAGTCTACAGAAGCCAAATGCTCACGCACACCCCACAAGGCTTCCAAATTGCTTTCCAACCAAGAGGGACAGATTTCTGACCCACCGAGATCCAGTTTAACCCTTTGAGTGCCAGAGGGGTATATGTAACACGATGTGCTGCATACTCCACTGGTACTCAACGGGTTAAGGTTGAACAGTACAGTACAGGCTTTCCTAAATCTGCTCCCATAAGAACAGAATTAGTAAAACATTATAGTTGCTCTATAAGGTCTGGATTCGACTGCAGTCAATAACTTTATCAAGGGTTTCATCTATAAATCTGTCCATAAGACTTCAATGGATATCAGTTAAAACAAAACACAGATGATACTTAGCAGCTGCAATGGAATCTAGACCCAAGTGTCACAACTATTCAGTTTTGATGTGCACATGTTCATTTTGTTTCCCCCCAGCAGCAATCACAATCCCCGGACCATAAAACGAAATAATGGGACTCGCAGACCGATTGATCAGCAGGGAAGGATCAGTGAAATTGCAGCGGAATTGGTAATACTTCCCTGTGGGCATGGACTGCTTTGTATTGATCAAGCAGCTTTAATCTACCGGATGTCTAAGAGATCTGACTCATTGGGAAACAATGTTCAGTACAAGTCTCTAGCATTCAAGGGGTTAATAAATCTGTAAGAAAAATACTATTTTGAAGGCCTGTGACTTCAGTAGTGTCTTTCTGGTATATACTGCCCATTGAGTCCCTATATTGAAAGGGGTAAAGAAGAAGAAGGCTTTCAACTAATAACGTCCATACACATTACAATAGTCAGAAAAACTCAATGTCCCCTATTAATTTTGTCTTTGTACTGACTATAACAAGATCTTAACCTTAAAGGGATAGTAATACTTGCAAATGACTAATCCCCATATTGTAGCTTTGTTAAAAATGAATGAATGAATAGGTTTATTTATATATAGTGCCACAAGTGTACGCAGCGCTTTACAATTTCAGGGTTTAAACAATACAGGGTTACAGGTGCTTTGTAGAGTGAAACATTGGGTGCGAGGTCCCTGCCCGAAAGCTTACCATCTAAATAAACTTATTGCCCCCAGTGTCATTTCTCAAACCCTTATGGTTTGAGAGATAATATCGCTCAAATTCCCCCCTCCTTGACTGAATGGGAAGCTGTCGTATGACAGTCTTATGTGCATCAGGCGGCTCTGCATGCGAGTCGAGATCGCTTTTATAAAAAAAAAAAAAAAAAAAAAAAAAATAATAATAATTCTTTCACTGAAACGGTCTACGTGTGCTTGGTTTGCAGTGCACTTGGTTTGTGATTGGTTTGCAAGCACACGTACAAGACCATTTTAGTGAAAGATTTCTTTTTTATAAACACGATCTCGGCAATGCTGCAGAGCCGCCTGATGCAAGTAATACCGGATATCCCTGCAGTCAGCGTTCAGTCAGGGAAGGGGGAGGGAGGGGGGAACTTTGAGCGCTATTATCTCTCATACCATAAGGGTTTGAGAGATGACACTGGGGGCAATAAGTTTCTTTTTAACAAAGCTACAATATGGGGATTAGTAACTGGCAATTATTACTATCCCTTTAAGGTACTTGAGGGTTAAGTACATTCAATCAAAACCTGCCAGCAACTGTCATTTCCGTCTCCATAAATACAACAAACTGATCGAAGATCTTCTCGCTTAAACAAATGCAAATTCATTGGGTCCATTCATTTTCTGACCATAGCAAGTTCAGCGTAGAGTTATTATTAGAGATTGCTAGTTCTCGTTTACACAGGTGACTGTCATGGTGACCGGGTTGCCACGACAAACCGCCCCACACAGACATCGGATGACATGTGGCAAGAGTTTAAATTGGAACTTTCACCTTCATTCAAGTTCCATATTTGAAAACGTCATTTAAAGGGAAAGCAACGCTTGAAGTAAACTTCCGCTCGAGTCTTGTTTATATTTTTTTTTTTCTTATGCACAGCGCTATATTTTAAAAAGTGTTAGTAACGTCCAACAGAAAGTTTTTTGCATTAAGAAGAGCTGAGCTAAATGCAAAAAAACGTCTCTCTCAAACCGCTATGGTTTAAGAGATACGGGCGTTTAAAGTTCGCGGTCTCCTACTGACAGCTGTAAAGCTGTCAGCAGGAGATTTGTGTCGGTCGGCATGGAGGCGCTTGAGAAGTGCCGGGACCTCGTTATTTACCACGAATCCCTTCATTGGAATGGTCTAAAACGTGTGCCTGGTGTTCAAGTACACGTTTTAGACCATTCCAATGAAGGGATTCCTTGTAAGTAACGAGATCCCGGCACTTCTCAAGCGCCTCCGTGTCGACCGGAGTTTCTGCGGGACGTACCTGGTAAGTCATCCGTCGTTAAGGGGTTAAACTACAAAACTGTAAGTGTTAAAAGTGTTAGTAATGTCCAACAAAAAGTTTTTGCATTTAGAAGAACTTAAAGGTGATCTAAATTTAAAAAAAAGCGTATCTCTCGAACCGCTATGGTTTAAGAGATACGGACGTTTAAAGTTTGCTGTTTCATACTGACAGGCACACGTTTTAGACCATTCCATTGAAGGGATTCCTTGTAAGTAACAAGATCGCGGCACTTCTCAAGCGCCTCCGTGTCGACCGACATGAATCTCCTGCTGACAGCTTTACAGCTGTCAGTAGGAGACCGCGAACTTTAAACGCCCGTATCTCTTAAACCATAGCGGTTTGAGAGATAAGTTTTTTTGCATTTAGATCAGCTTTTTAAGCTCTTCTAAATGCAAAAAACTTTTTGTTGGACATTACTAACACTTTTAACACTTACAGTTTTGTAGTTTAACCCCTTAACAACGGATGACTTACCAGGTACGTCCCGCAGAAATTGTCACTTAGTAACAGAGGACGTACCTGGTAAGTCACAGAAGTCTGGGTCTCCGTGCAGCTGCACGCCGCTCGGAGACTCCGGACTTGTTTGAGAAAAGAAAAAAAAAATGTTCCTCAGGCGTTAAGGTGACGGCCACGTAGAAACGCGGCTGTCGCTAAGGGGTTAATAGCAATTCAAGCAGAAAGGATCCCCCGCGTCACACTGCCTTTCTGGTCTGGATGGAGAACGGCAAGGGACAATCTTCAGTAAGCAAAAGGAAAATCCCACCCTCCTTCACATCGGGATTTTCCTTGTACTTACTGAGTGAAGATTGTCCCTCGCTGCGTCCATCCATTCCCACAACCAGATTCCAGATTCAGTGAAGCGGACAGAAGGGGTAGGAGGGGAATCCTTCCTTCCTGAATTTCTAATGAACTACAGAACTAATTGTTAAAATATAGAGCTACTAGTTGAAAAGCCTGTGTACACGGACCACAGTGCCACCCAGCAATCTCAGCTGGTGGCAAGATCCTCTCGTCGCTTGCGGCGCTGCAGTCATGCGCAGCACAGACTGCCCACGCCGCAGCCGATACGGAGCGAGGCGCTCCGAATTCAGACCGTAGTCCTCTCTGCGCACCTAGGTGCGCAGAGAGGATTCCGGTCTGAATTCGGAGCTCCCTGCTCCATACCAGGCCTGGCGCGGGCAGTCTGCACTGCGCATGACTGCAGCGTGTTCAGCCGTCTCTACAGTGCATGACAGCTTCTGACAAACATACCTTAGCAAATTATTATATAGGACGTGTTAGAAAAAGTATAAAGAAAATTCGGAGCTGAAGTTTACTTAAAGTGCTGGTAATGTCCACAAAAAAGTTTTTTGCATTTAGAAGAGCTTAAAGGGATAGTAATACTTCGTTTTATCTTTATTTTATTTTGTAGGCATTAAAAAAACATGAAGAACGATATAAGTCTTATCTCTCAAACTTTTATGGTTTGAGAGATATTCACAAGCAAAGTACCCCCCCGTTCAACCAGATCAGAAGGGAGGTGCCCAGGTAGACTGCAGAGAGGGACAATCTTCAATTAAGATAAGGGAAAAACCTGAAAAACTTGTCAAGGTGGGCAGGGCTTTCATTGTTCTCATAGGAAGAAGATTGTCCCCTTCTGTTATCTGTCTGGTCTATGGACTGCATTCCACATCTGAGAAGAGGTGGCTTACACTAGGTAAAAGGGACGGGAGGGGAAACTTTGCTTGTGAATATCTCTCAAACCATAAAGGTTTGAGAGATAAGACTTATATCATTCTTCATGTTTTTTTAATGCCTACAAAATAAAATAAAGTTAAAACGAAGTATTACTGTCCCTTTAAAAGGCTGAGCTAAATGCAAAAAAAGTCTCTCTCAAACCGCTGTGGTTTAAGAGATACGGGCGTTTAAAGTTTGCCGTTTCCTACTGACAGCTGTAAAGCTGTCAGCAGGAGATTTGTGTCGGTCGACACGGAGGCGCTTGAGAAGTGCCGAGATCTCGTTACTTACACGGAATCCCTTCATTGGAATGGTCTAAAACGTGTGATTGTAATCCAGGCACACGTTTTAGACCATTCCAATGAAGAGATTTGTGGTAAATAACCAGATCTCGGCACTTCTCAAGCTCCTCTGTGTCGGCCAACACGGATCTCCTGCTGACAGCTTTACAGCTGTCAGTAGGAGAAATCAAACTTTAAACACCTGTATCTCTTAAACCATAGCGGTTTGAGAGATACGGTTTTTGCATTTAGCTCAGCTTTTTAAGCTCTTCTAAATGCAAACACTTTAAAGCACTACTATCCTTTTAAAAACTGCCTATGTCATATTAAAGGGGATCTCTCACCTTGTTCAACACTGAATTCCTTTTGTAGCTTAATGTTGAACCAGTAATACTTTGTTTTTTTAACCACATAGTTGCTGAGAGAAAAGTTGTCCTCGTACTGTCAGCTACTCTCAGGCTGCGGGTACAGCTCCACCCCACCTTGTAGTTGCTCTTCTCCTCCTCAGACGACAGAGGAGGAGGGCTGCATGTAACCTGGCGTGCTGTTGTGCATAAGCGCGTCCAGGTCAATGTGTTTACATAGACGGAGAGCATCTTTATAATGAGTGCCAGTCCGCTTACCCAAATCAGTGGCCAGCAGCCTGGCACTCATTATAAAGGACAGAGTGCATGAACGTGCTCCGCTTATGCATACACATTGACCTGGGCGCACCTATGCACAAGAGAGCGCCAGGTCAGATTCAGTCCTCCTCCAACATCATCGGAGGAGGAGAGCCACTACAAGGGGACGGCAAACGAACAAGACTGACAGGCTAGGGCCGGAGCTGTACCTGTAGCCTGAGAGCTGCTGACGTCACGAGGACAACTTTAAAAGGAGCAGTAAACTTTTTTTTATGAAAAAAAAAATATATATTGTAGGGATTTTCATATTAAGTAAAATAAGGGTACTCCCACTGCTGAGAGATTTATATTTCCAGAGTTATTACAGTTTAAACCCATGTTTTTTTTACATTAGCAGTGCCCTCTAGTGGTCAAATTCTAATTAGATTTCCTGTTAGATTTTAATGGAGAGGAAAGTCAGAAAAGTCAGGGACATACAGTTCTCCATAGAATGTGATAGAAACTACTGAGTCACTTCCTGTCAGTTAGATCTATCAGGAAGTAAACATAGTAAATTCACTTCCTGTCAGTTAGATCTATCAGGAAGTAAACACAGTAAATTCACTTCCTGTCAGTTAGATCTATCAGGAAGTAAACACAGTAAACTCACTTCCTGTCAGTTAGATCTATCAGGAAGTAAACACAGTAAACTCACTTCCTGTCAGTTAGAACTATCAGGAAGTAAACACAGTAAATTCACTTCTTGATTATTTGAACTGATACATTTCAAATAAAACATCTGACAGCGATGGGAGTGACCTTGTTTTACTCAGCAGGAAATGCTCTATAAAATATGTGTTTTCATAAATAAAAGTTTACTGCTCCTTTAAAAGCTTTTATCTCATGGCCGCTATGAATCAATTTTTTTTGTGGACTGGTTCTTCAGAATTAATCTTTTACTCTTTGAGTGCCAGAGAGTTGCGCAATGCATTGCAAAGAGTTAAAGGGATAGTAATACTTAAAATGTAAAAAAAAATATGTTGTAGGGTTTATCCCCCTGAGTAAAACAAGAGTACTCCCACTGCTGAAAGGTGTTTTATTCAAAGGTTATTAATTTTCAAAGTTGAATTTTTTAGGTGCAATATCACAGTGGCCTGAAATTGTACAGTGGCGCTGTTGCTACACGATCCTATGGACAACTCTGGTCAGTTGACCATAAATCTCCATAGGATGGTGTAGCAACAGCGCCACTGTACAATTTCAAGCCACTGTGATATTGCACCTAAAAAATTCAACTTTGAAAATTAATAACTTTTGAATGAAGGACCTCTCAGCAGTGGGAGTACTCTTATTTTACTCAGGGGGATAAATCCTACAACATATATTTTTTTTACATTTTAAGTATTACTATCCCTTTAAATTAGTACTGGATAGCAGATCCACGTAGGAGGACATGATTCTCTGCTGCTGGACTCTGGGACTTCAAAGTCCACCTACTGAAGTCTTCCGAACCGGTGGGAGGAGTTTAGAACCCAATAAAAGGAATGAATTCTACTTTTTTTTTTTTTTTTTGGGGACCAGATATTCATTACTAATTAACCATTTAAATCGGAACTACCACTTTAAAGAGAAATCTCTATTCTTCATGCACTGACAGCAAGACGGAGCGCGGATATCTTGCCCTAGTGACGTCAACGCGCCTGCGCTGTCAGTCCCTTTTGGAGCTGGCCGGCTCCTAGCAACGCCTCCTAGACCCGGCTGGGACTGACGGCGTAGGCGCGTGGACGTCACTAGTTCAGGCACACGTTAGACCATTCCAATGACGGGATTCCGTGTCAGTAACGAGATCCCGGCACTTCTCAAGCTCCTCTGTGTCGACCGACACGAATCTCCTGCTGACAGCTTTACAGCTGTCAGTAGGAGACAGCGGGAAAAAAAAAAAAAAAAAAAAAAGCAATGCGTTGCGTACCCCTCTGGCACTCAAAGGTTTAAGAGATAAAGAAGCAGCAGTGATTTTTAGTTTAACCCTTCAAAAAGGACCAAACAGGGGTGTGCATTGCAAAGCAATACATCGCTCACCTCTGGCCATTAGCCCTATGAATGCCACCCTTCTGGCATTGAAAGGGTTAAAGGACAGTGCTTGAGGAGACCATTTCAAAATGGGACAGCAATAATATATATAACCCGAGGGGAGATTGTAAAAAAAAAAAAAAAAAAAAAAAAAAAAATATAATGTTTGTCTTCTTCTCCATAAAGGGTTAATATCCTCAATTTTGTCAAAATTTATGACTAACAGGTTTCTATGGCAACAACGATACCCAGTAGGAAAGATGCCCATCAAGGATGAAAAAGGACTGAAGTTTAAGGACATTGCCCCTGTCGATGGGGGGGGGGGGGGATGCATTGTAGGGAAAACAAATACACATGACCTATACATGTGACCACTGCCCATCATACTTAACCCCTCGGAGGCAAGGTGTACTTTATATTGTAATTCTTTCTTGCCGATGAAACCAAGGGTACACCCACTTGTAGGAAAGGTTTTAGTCAAAAGTCGATATAGCTCAGGTGGGGGACGCACGTGTCCCATTAAAAGGTTAAACTGCCATTTTCTATTAACCCATTGAGTGCCACAGGGGCACACAAGGCTCAAAGGGTTAAAGGTCACTAAGGGATGTTCTTCATATCATGTACTACTGCCATAATCAGCTACTTGAACTCTTCCATAGAGTGAATAATAAATAATAATTAAAATACAAGAGAAGAAAAAAAAATAAATTAAAAAAAAAAAAAATTGCCTTTTGGACATTATCGATAGTTTGAGCTGAAATAACTTTTGAATAAAATAATAATAAAAAATAAATAGTTCTCCCAGAATTGAGAGCATCCTTGTTTTACTTATCAATTACTTTCTTTTTTTTTTTGCAAATAAACAAACAACATTTACTGCTATTCTGACCCTTTGAGTGCGAGAGGGGTGTCCAACTCATACCTCTCTGGCTCTCAAAAGGGTTAATGTATTGCTTTGCATAAAGATCGACAGCAAAGGTACAAGAGTATTATAAACAGGTGACCGTCAATCATTTTAAGAATTGATTATGTAAAAGCAGCAATCCACATTTCTGAAAAACTTTTGTATTCAATTCTTTAATCTTACTGTTATTGTGACCAGTTTGCTACTACATAATAAATAAGGAAGACAGGACCACCGACCATTAAAGTGGAACCATTACGTACATATAATTGACCCCCAATTAATTGTTCGTATACTGGTAAATCATGGCAATGGTTCACTTTTAAAAGGTCGCACGGAAAAGCGCGTGATACGAAAGGGCGCCTTCAGCAAGTCACATTGTTTAAAAGGGCGACATGAGAATCTCGCCATGCATAAAAAGTGCAAGATTCTCATGTTGCCTCCTTATATGTCGCTGTATGTATCAGGAGGCGGATATCACTGGCCACGATCCTTTCCTGTGTCACTGGGATGTCTAATTCTGCCACAAACATATCTCTCTCTCTCCATAATAAATGACATTGATGTAACTGAAGAGCCACAAATCACTGCTACTCTTTTTCGACACGAAGAGGTATTGCGTTGAACTAAACACCGTTTCTGGATTTGTCAGAGTTCAACACAATATCTCTCGAGCACCGAAAGAGTTAAAATAATTACACAGACAAAGTGAAGCTCCAAAAAACACTGCTGCTGTCACATCAATGTCACTTATTAGAGAGAGAGGTGGCTATGGGCAGAGTCAGACATCCCAGCGACGCAGGAAAGGATCGTGGACAGTGATATCCGCCTCCTGATACATAAAGCGACATATAAGGAGGCAACATGAGAATCTCACGCTTTTTATGAATGGCGAGATTCTCATATTGCCCTTTTAAACAATGTGACATACTGAATGCGTCCTTTCATATGACGCACTTTTCAGGGTGACCTTTTAAAAGGATCCCGTAGAAATAATGTCATAATGTTTGTTAAGTGCCGGCATTATCTGCAATCATAACTTCACATGAGACTCACCTCAACACGACAGCGCAGCCATCTTGGCAAAGGGGGATCTGTGCGCCGTCTGTACTGTGCAATCCTACCTTTGACAAATTACCTATGGAGTGAAGAGACAGGTACGGACAGAGCAGATCTCACTTCACCAAAATGTCTGCTTTGTCGTGTTGAGGTGAGTCTCATACGAATTTAGGATTACAAAGAATGCTGGCACTTAGCAAACGTTATAACACTATTTCCATGATTATCGGTATACTAACAATTAATCGGGGGTCAATTATATCTACGTTAGAGTTCCGCTTTAAGGCTGGGGTGGACAACTTCTAAATCTCCAGCTTCCATCATCCCTGATGGTAGCTGTAAACCCAAAATTAACTATCCTTGAACTGAGTTGAGAAACTCTCCAATCCTTATGTCAGGGGTTGAAATAAAGACTCTAGAGCCACACAGAATTCTAGGAACCAGTTGAAGGATACATCTACAGATGTATATAAAAACGCCCCAAAAAATGTAGGCTCCAGAAGCAAAATTATAGAAGACCAGGCTTCCTTTTCCAGCACCATCTGTGTTATTCTAAAATAGGAGAACTGGGGTGCCGGAGTTCAGCAGCAAATAATGACAGGTGCCTCAGCAGACATGAGATTCAATACGAATTAACCCTTGGGAGTGCCAGTGGGTATACCCCCTCTGGCATTCTAAGGGTTAAAGCACAATTCTGGTGAAACAATCCACATAGAATAGTGGCCATTAGGACGTCCAGATTAACTGAAGTGATGATTTCACATTAAGGGGTTCGTGTTCCTTTAAAACCTGCACCCTTCCCACTCAAAAAGTGGGAACACCTGAGCTTTTGGAGAGACGTGGATTGCTACTTTAAAAAAAAAAAAAAAAGACAAAATATACCCAAAAATAAGCTAGGCCTAATATTTTTTTTTTTTTTTTACAAAAATTATATAAAATGCCACCTAGTAATAACCACTACTTAACCTTACCATGGCCTGTGTGCAAAACACTGAGTTTTGCACACATACATTTGATCAACAGAACATTTTTCAGTCGTTGGATGCTTTGTCCACGGAGCAGACATAACTGCCGCTGACTGCGTTTTTTTAAAAAAGCGATAGTAACACTTCATATGGAATAAAATATATATTGTAGGTTTTATCTTCCTAAGTAAAATAAAGGGTATTCCCACCGGAGAGGTCTTTTATTCCAAAGTTATTAAAGGTCAAACTTAATTTTTTGTTTTTCTTTTTTAGGTGTAATCCACCATAGCCTGAAATGTTACAGTGGTGCCGTTGCTACACCATCCCTATGAAGGCTTAAAGGGATAGTAATACTTAATATTTACTAATCCCCATACTGTAGGTGTTAATAAAAAAAAAAATCCTTTACTGAAACAGTCTTCTAGGTGTGCTTTCAAACCAATCACACATAGAAGACCGTTTCAGTGAAGGATTTATTTTTTTATTAACGCGATCTCGGCTCTGCTGCAGAGCCGCCTGATGCACAGAAGACCGGATTCCCCTTCAGTCAGCTAGAACGCGGACTTCACGGAAAGGGGAACTTTGTGAGTGATTATCTCTCAAACCATAAAAGATTTGAGAGACTGCACTGGGGCAATTAATTTATTTTTTTTTTAATGCCTACAATATGGGGATTAGTACATTTTAAGTATTACTATCCCTTTAAGGTCAAGTGAACAGAGCTGTCCATAGGATGGTGTAGCAACAGCGCCACTGTAAACATTTCAGGCTATTGAGCTACTGCACACCCACAAAAAAAACAAAAAACACACTCATAATTGAGCTACAGTAACTTGTGAATAAAACCTCTCCCAATAGTGGGAAGTACCCCCCTTTTCTTTTTTTTTTTTTTAAATTAATTTAAATTTATATCCTATATAATAATTCTCTAAATTGCCAGAAGCCGTCATGCGCAGCAGAGACGGCTGTGTGCACTGCAGTCATGCACACTACAGACTGTGGAGCGGGGCAGACCGTTGTCCTCTACGGTCTCAATTCGGAGAACCCCGCCCCATAACAGCCACGGCGCGGACAATCTCGACTGCATGACTGCACCGTGGCCGTTGCTGGGTGGCACCGAGTCTCGTGTATACAGACTCTTCAAGTAGTATATATATATAATTTTACACATTTATCAAGTGTTACAATCCCTTTAACCCTGAGTGCCAGGGGGTACGCAATGCATTGGTTGCAAGAGCCTTCTTACCACTATAAGGACTCAAGGGTGTTCAACAAAGGCAAAATTCTGAGTCCATTAACCTTTCAAGTGCCAAAGTTGAATCCAATGCAATGCTATGGAGAACTCTCTGGCAATCGAAGGGTTACAACTTTCTGGTCATGGTATGGTAAGCGGAGGTGCATTATTAGGGTATAGTTATCTTTAAAAGGTTTAACTCCTTAAAGACTAATAGGGTGCACAAAGCAATGCACACCTCTAAGGTCTTTGAGGGGTTAATCAGGATTACAGAAATCAGATGACACAAGAGCGAATGGAAAAGGCAGCTAAACGTACAAAAAGTTAATTAAGCCCAGCTTATTTCTGTAGTTCCATTTCCCTGCGACCGCAATGACATTTTAGGTTAGTAGGAGCGATAGTGGATACATTCCCATTACCAAGACTGATATACAAAGGCCACGGATAATAGCAATAAATCAGATCTTACTTTGTGCACTTTCACAGAAGTTTATCTGAAGCCCTGAAGTGAAAAACACAAGTTCCGGTTCATTCAAAGCAACATTAGTTCACACAAACATTCTTATGTATTAAGGATAGTCGTGCTTTAACTTAAAGGGATAGTAATGTCTCATAATAAAATCAGCTCTAATTAATCATCATAGTATTTGGACTTTGGAGAGTGTTATTTCACTTCTGTCAGAGTTGTAGTTCAAAAGAAATTAAATGACAAAGTATCCCCCACCCACCCCTTTTACTGATGTAAAACTGTTCAGCCAGATCAGAAGGGAGGTGCCCAGGTAGACTGCAGAGAGGGACAATCTTCAATTAAGATAAGGGAAAAACCTAAAAACTTGTCAAGGGGGGCAGGGCTTTCATTGTTCTCATAGGAAGAAGATTGTCCCCTGCTGTTATCTGTCTGGTCTATGGACTGCATTCCACATCTGAGAAGAGATGGCTTACACTAGATAAAAGGGGCGAGAAGGGGAAACTTTGCTTGTGAATATCTCTCAAACCATAAAGGTTTGAGAGATAAGATATCGTTCTTCATGTTTTTTTAATGCCTACAAAATAAAGATAAAACAAAGTATTACTATCCCTTTAAAGGGATAATAATGCCTCTTTAAAACACTTTAGCCGAGTCTTGAGTATATCAATAGTAAAAGATTGCTCTATGTCTAATGCCTTACTTATTTGTAGTTCAAAAGTTATTACGCTCCATAGATTCTCTGCCCAGCTCTTTCTGGCCGCCTCACTAAAATTCTCAGATCTGGTCATGCGACTCGACGGCTGCAGCAAGGGACAAACTTCAGTGAGTAAGTGTAAGGGCCATCACTTAACGTGCGGCTAAGATTTTTTTTTTTTTTATTTATTTTTTTTTAATTATTCCGGAGTCCCCAAACGGCGTGCAGCCGCGCGGGGACCCGGACTTCAGGGATGTACATGTACGTCCTCTGTCACTAAGTAACAGTTTTTGTGCGACGTACACGTACGTCCATTGTCGAGAAGGGGTTAAAGGGATACTAATACTTCATTTTAACTTTATTTTATTTTGTAGGCATTAAAAAAACATGAAGAATGATATAAGTCTTATCTCTGAAACCTTTATGGTTTAAGAGATATTCACAAACAAAGTTTCCCCCCCCTGTTTAACCAGATCAGAAGGGAGATGCTCAGATAGACTGCAGAGAGGGACAATCTTCAATTAAGATAATGGAAAAAGCTGAAAACCTTGTCAAGGGGGGAAGGGCTTTCATTGTTTTCATACAAAGAAAATTGTCCCCTTCTGTTATCTGTACTGTCATACAACCAGACTCACATCTGAGAAGAGATGGCTTACACTAGGTAAAAGGGGCGGGGAGGGGAATTTTGCTTGTGAATATCTCATAAACCATAAAGGTTTGAGAGATAAGACTTATATCATTCTTCATGTTTTTTTAATGCCTACAAAATAAAATAAAGTTAAAACGAAGTGTTACTATCCCTTTAATGAAGTCTGTCCCTTGCAGCAACCGTATCGACCAGCCTGCATCTTCTTTGAGACGTAGAAAGAGGCGAGCGGGGGATCTTTAGCACTGAATAACTTTTTAACTACAAAGAATTAAGATCTTTGACATAGTGCATTGTGTTACTATTAATATACAGAATACTCGGATACTGTATTTAACTATATGGTAGATACAATTAAAAGAGTGCTTGCACTTATTTGTATCTCTCAGACCATTACGGTTTGAGAGACATAGGAAAATAAAGCTCTCCACTCCCTCCCCTTTCTGCTTGATGAGATGTAAAGCTGTCAGAAGCAGATTCTGGTTCATGGATCAGATGTGGCTCTTCAGCAGCGCCAATATAACGATATCTAAAGATAAATACTTAATTTGGAATGGTCTACTAAGTGTGCCTGGTTTGCAAGCACACTTTGTAGACCATTCCAATGAAGTATTTATTTCTAAATAGCGTGCTTTCAGCTCTGCTGAAGAGCCTCTGTCTGGTCAAATGACTGTAATCCGCAGCTGTCAGCTAGATGGCAGACTTGAGTAAAACAGCCAGGAAAAGGTAACTTTAGCAAGTTATATCTCTCAAACCATAAAGATTTGAGATAAGACTTACATTGATGTTAATCTTTTTTTAATGTCTACAATATTAAATCAACTTAAAATGAACCATTACTATCCCTTTAAGGAGGCATTACTAACACTAACATTCTGTCTATACTTAAAAAAAAAAAAAAAAAAAAAATGTAATCACTTCTGTCCCTGTATCTATCAGTCGACCATCAAACTTCAGGACAGAGATACAATGTAACACTATCCCTGAACAAGTGTTCTGTACTCACTCTCTTCCACATTGTAACACCATCTCTGCTTTCATAGTGCCCATATAAACTGAACAGACCAAGGTAGCTCATTCTCATGGACAAATTTATATAAAAATAAATAATATTAAAGGGATAGAAATTTTTCACAAACAGCAGCTCCATTTAATCTTCATAGTATTTGGGCAGTGTCGAGCATTATTTCAGTACTGTCAGAGTTGTAGTTCAAGAGTAATTGAATGATAAATTATCCCCCTCCCGCCCCTTTTACTGATGTAACACTGCTCACCTCAGAGCAGCAAGACTGTCCGGATGGATCGCAGAGAGGGACAATCTTCAGTGAACATAAGGAAAAACCTGTCAAGGGGGGCAGGGCTTTCCTTATGATCACAGTAAGAAGATTGTCCCTTGCTGTGACCTCTCCAGTCATGTGACCAGATTCCACATCTGAGGGGAGGCGGCTTACACTAGGTAAAAGGGGCGGGACTAGGATACTTTATCATTCAAACATTCTCTGGTACTGAAAGGGTTGAAAAGGAAAAAAAAAAAAAGTGGAATAATTCTGGGGCAAGCCATTGATTTAAATGGGAACGTGACCCCTTGAACGCCAAAGAGGTCTCCAGAACATTGCAAGACCTCTGACATTCAATGGGAAAAGGACAATTTAAAATACATTTTTCATTTGTTCTGCGTGGAGCAGTTATGTTTAACTCCTTGAGTGCTAGGTGTTCCCAAACCCCACCAGACATGGAAGATCCTAAAGAGTATACACAGATGTATCTAAAAAGTTCCCTCGTCAAAAAATAGGACTTGAGTGGAACAGTCCGTGTGAGAGAGAAACACAGAGAGGGAGGCGTGTGCCCAAGCAATGGGCTACACGTCTGGTCATTAACTCTTTCAGTGCCCGAGGGGTATGCAACGCATTGCAAAGCAATGCATTGCATACCTCTGACACTGAATGGGTTAACAGGTTTTTGTTTTTTTTTTACCTGAGCTCCTTTCTTCCTGCTTGGCAAGTGACAGTCCAGGGAATGTTACACAATCTGTAACATACGTTGCATACCTCTGGCACTCGAAGGGTTAAAATAAACTTGCCCCTTTTTTTTGTCCCATAAAATGCAGATGGTTTCCTCCTGCATTATTCCACTTTGTACTTTCTGCGTACGGCCCAAAAAGTTTGTGTACAAACACACGTGTGTATATGCAGGGTGGGACAGAGGACCACACACGGGCAGGGGGGGGGGGGGGGGTAGGGACGGTAATCTGGGCTGGCTGAGTGGGGTAAAACAAATTAGAATTAACCCCTTTGATGAATTATTGCTAGCACTAGAGGGGTTAATCAAGTGAGAATTCACAACTTAAAGGATTACGGAGAAGAGTTGTTCATACCTCTTGTCCTTACAGGGTTAATGAATTAAAGTGAAACACACAAGAACAAAATATTTGAGACATTAAATGGCAATCGAACAGGAACCTCCTTTTCTATAACTTGTAGAGATGGGCCAGGCACATTCAGGGTTAATTGAAAAACACACACACACACACGTATACACTGGGTCACGGGCACACACACACCCACACCCTGGGGTACACACACACACACACACACTCAAATGGGGAAGCCTAGTCTGTAGTGAGTTGGGGGGGTACACAAGGAACCCATCTAGTGACTTTGTTGATTTGGGTGTTGTTATACAGGGAGTCCAGTCTATAAGGGAGGTGTGGGTGTCATACGAGGAATCCAGTCTACAGGGGGGGGGGGGTGTTCTACAGGGAGTCCAGTCTACAGGGGGGGGGGTGTTCTACAGGGAGTCCAGTCTACGGGGGGGGGGGGGGGGGGGTTGTTATACAGAGAGTCCAGTCTATAAGGGGGGGTGTTATACAGAGAGTCCAGTCTATAGGGGGGTGTTATACAGGGAGTCCAGCCTATGGGGGGGTGTTATACAGGGAGCCCAGCCTATGGGGGGGTGTTATACAGGGTGTTCAGTCTATAGGAGGGATGTTATACAGGGAGCCTACTCTATAAGGGGGTGCTATACAGGGAGTCTAGTCTATAGGGGGGTCCAATCTATAGGTGGTGTTATACAGGGAGTCCAGTCTATAGGGGGGTCCAGTCTATAGGAGGGGGTGTTATACAGGGAGACCAGTCTATACGGGGTGTTATACAGGGAGTCCAGTCTATAGGAGGGGGTTGCTATACAGGGAGTCCAGTCTATAGGAGGGGGTGTTATACAGGGAGTCCAGTCTATAGGAGGGGGTGTTATACAGGGAGTCCAGTCTATAGGAGGGGGTGTTATACAGGGAGTCCAGTCTATAGGAGGGGGTGTTATACAGGGAGTCCAGTCTATAGGAGGGGGTGTTATACAGGGAGTCCAGTCTATAGGAGGGGGTGTTATACAGGGAGTCCAGTCTATAGGAGGGGGTGTTATACAGGGAGTCCAGTCTACAGGGGGTGTTATACAGGGAGTCCAGTCTATAGGAGGGGGTTGCTATACAGGGAGTCCAGTCTATAGGAGGGGGTGTTATACAGGGAGTGCAGTCTATAGGGGGGTCCAATCTATAGGTGGTGTTATACAGGGAGTCCAGTCTATAGGGGGTTGCTATACAGGGAGTCCAGTCTATAGGAGGTGGTGTTATACAGGGAGCCCAGTCTATA
This sequence comes from Rhinophrynus dorsalis, assembly GCA_037306005.1. Taxonomy (NCBI): domain Eukaryota; kingdom Metazoa; phylum Chordata; class Amphibia; order Anura; family Rhinophrynidae; genus Rhinophrynus; species Rhinophrynus dorsalis. The sequence goes on along the minus strand of CM074727.1, from coordinate 11,810,049 downwards.
GGAGGTGGTGTTATACAGGGAGCCCAGTCTATAGGGGGTTGCTATACAGGGAGTCCAGTCTATAGGAGGTGGTGTTATACAGGGAGCCCAGTCTATAGGGGGTGTTATACAGGGAGTCCAGTCTATAGGTGGTATTATACAGGGGTTCCAGTCTATAGGAGGGGGTTGCTATACAGGGAGTCCAGTATATAGGGGGTTGCTATACAGGGAGTCCAGTCTATAGGGGGTGTTATACAGGGAGTCCAGTCTATAGGAGGGGGTGTTATACAGGGAGTCCAGTCTATAGGAGGGGGTGTTATACAGGGAGTCCAGTCTATAGGAGGGGGTGTTATACAGGGAGTCCAGTCTATAGGAGGGGGTGTTATACAGGGAGTCCAGTCTATAGGAGGGGGTGTTATACAGGGAGTCCAGTCTATAGGAGGGGGTGTTATACAGGGAGTCCAGTCTATAGGAGGGGGTGTTATACAGGGAGTCCAGTCCATAGGGGGTGTTATACAGGGAGCCCAGTCTATAGGGTCCCGGGGAGGCCAGTGTGTAGTTGTGGAGTGAGTTTGGGGAGGGGAGAACAGGGAGCACTGGGTGGGTGGAGGCGGGTCACCCAGCCCAGGCCCCGGGCGCTCTACTCACCCTGCATGCTGTTCACCGTGCTGTGGGGCTGACCCTGCCCCGGGACCCCGGACCCCGCTCCGCCGCCCCCTCCGCTGCTCGCACTGTTACTGGGGTTGGAAGTCGCCATTGTGTTAATATATTAGACTCCAAATGAAGGCTGCAATGCAGCAACCCCCACTGTGCCTGCCCCCTCCCAGAATCCCTCACTCTGACGTCAGAACACCGCCTCCTTGCGTGACGTCACGCCTCCATACACATCCTCCTCCCCCGGCTAGTGCAGAACAGGAAGGGGGCAGTTACACCGGCACTGGGGGTCATTTACAGGATAACGTGGGGCAAGCGACCGCACCATAAGCTAAGAGTTGGTCCTTCCGCAAATGTCCCTTTCATTTAACCCTTTCAGCGCCAGAGAGCTGGAAACGTCTATGGCAGTCAAAGGGTTAGATGGAGCTTGGAATGCGTTGCGTACCCTTCTGGCAATTAGTGGGTTAACCTCCTGAATGCTAGAGAGGTCAGCAGCACTCACTAGCATTCAAGGGGTTAAGAGTCCCAGTTAACCCTTTGACTGCACTCAAAGAGTTAATTCAGTGAGAGGTTTGGGGATTTTTATTTAGTCCCCAATGTTGCAATCGGTGTGCCTCAGCCATCAGCCCCCCCTATAGACTAAACACCAGAGGTGCAATTCTGGGCAAATCTGTTGCGCAACAAGGGTTAAATTCAGAGGCATAACTAGATGCCTCTGGGCCTTGGTGCAAGAAGTGCCACGGGTCCCCCCACCACCACATTGGGCCCCTCGACCACACTGACCCCCTCTACAATGCCCCTCAATCTTCACAATGCCCCCATCTCTTACCTCCCTGGAGCTCCTGATGTCATCTCCCAGTGCTCTGCGTTACTAGAGCGCTGGAGGGAGATTGTGGGCGCCAGGCGGAGGTGTCACAGGGGGTGGCGGGGCCCCGGGAGTAACGGGCCCGGTCGCAGTTGCGACCCCTATAGTTACACCGCTGGTTAGATTACAATCACCTGAATTTATACTCATTTATACGGGTTTAATGGTAGGACTATTAAAACATTGCATCCAAACCTGCTCATCTGCGCTGCGATAACTTTCGAATAAAACATCTATCCGCGGTGGGCGTACCTTGTTTTACTCAGGGGGATATCATCGTGTATATATACAATACTGTGCAAAAGTTTTAGTCAGGTGTGAAAAAATGCTGTGACATAAGAATTCTTTAAAAAATAATATGAATAGTTTATTTTAAAGTGGAACTATCACCTCAAATAAAGCCCATAATCCTCCTATATAATAATTTGCTAGGATGTTTGTCACGATGCAGTCATGCGAAGTAGAGACTGACCGCGTTCGGGCAGTCTCTACTGCGCATGATTTCCTCGAGTGAGTGAGGAGACGCAAGACTGCATCGCGTGGAGCAGCGAGGTAGTGACCTTTTAACCCTTTGAGTGCCGGAGGGGCACGTAATGCATTGCGTACCCCTCCGGCACTGAAAGGGTTAACATTACCCGGACCTTGGCCCGTGTACGTGGGCTTTTACACTAGTTAGTCATATAGCGATAAGCCTAGAAATAGTACTATTATCCATCTTAAAGGAGCAGTAAACTTTTTTTATGAAAAATATATATTGTAGGGAATTTCCTATTGAGTAAAATAAGGGTACTCCCACTGCCGAGAGAGTTATATTTCCAGAGTTATTACAGTTTAAAACCATGTTTTTTTACATTAGCAGTGCCCTCTAGTGGTCAAATTCTAATTAGATTTCCTGTTAGATTCTAATGGAGAGGAAAGTCAGAAAAGTTACAGACATACAGTTCTCCATAGAATGTGATAGAAACTGCTGAGTCACTTCCTGTCAGTTAGATCTATCAGGAAGTAAACACAGTAAATTCACTTCCTATCGGATCTATCAGGAAGTAAACACAGTAAATTCACTTCCTGTCAGATCTATCAGGAAGTAAACACAGTAAATTCACTTCCTGTCAGTTAGAACTATCAGGAAGTAAACATAGTAAATTCACTTCCTGTCAGAACAATCAGGAAGTAAACACAGTAAATTCACTTCCTGTCAGATCTATCAGGAAGTAAACACAGTAAATTCACTCCCTGTCAGTTAGAACTATCAGGAAGTAAACACAGTAAATTCACTTCCTGTCAGTTAGAACTATCAGGAAGTAAACACAGTAAATTTACTTCCTGATTATTTAAACTGCTATAATTTTTGAATAAAACATCTGACAGCGATGGGAGTGACCTTGTTTTATTCAGCAGGAAAAGCTCTATAAAATATGTGTTTTCATAAATAAACGTTTACTGCTCCTTTAAGTACAGCGTTTTTAAGAAATCCTACTTCTGAGACTGATGACCAGGCTTTTTGCTTTAGAGCAGTGGTTCTCATTCTTTTTTTTGTTCGGGGCACCCCAACACATAATCTAGAACATTTGAGGCACCTCAAACATATTTATTGTACTTGATCAAGGGCATAAGAAGGGTACAATACATAAATATACAGTTATTATTAGGTCTTATAATCACAATAACAAAACTAAACATATTCTGCATAACAATTTCTATAAATCTTTATTTAAAAGTCCATTTTTGTTAGTCTTCATAGAAAACATGGGGCACCCTAAGCTGATGTTCGTGGCACACTAAAGTGCCACGGCACCCTGGTTGAGAATCACTGCTCTAGAGGCATATGCGCGTCTGCGCCGTCAGTCCCTTCCTGTTGCCTTATGGTACAATGCAGCGCCTCCTAGAGGAGTCCGGGACATATAGCGCAGGTGCGCAGATTTCCCTAAGCTAGGGTTGCCACCTTTTCTTAAAAAAAATACCGGCCATGGCATTCCCTCCATAGACTTAACATTGGAGAGAAGCCAATTTTTTACCGGCCTGCCGGTAAAATACCGGCTGGGTGGCAACCCTACCCTAAGCCAAGATGTCTGCGCTGATACCTGCCCGTCAGTCTCAGAAGAAGTAGGATTTCTTAATAGCGCTGTACTTATGATGGATAATAGTACTATTTCTAAGTTTATCATTATATGACTATTGGGGGGGCTTTATTTGGGGTGATAGTTCCACTTTAAAGGGATTGTAATACTTTATTATTACTATCCCGCATATTGTAGATATTTCCAAAATAATTTAATAGCCCCCAGGTTCATCTCTCAGACCTTTATGGTTTGAGAGATAACCGAAGGCAAAGTTCCCCCTCCCACCCCTGAAGTCAGTGTTGTACTGACTGCAGGAATATCCGGTCTGACTTTCATCATGTGGCTCTGCAGCTGAGCCGAGATCCCGTTAGTGATAAAGAATTATTTCACTGAAACGGTCTTCTACATGTGCTTGGTTTGTGATTGGTTTGCAAGCATATGTAGAAGACCATTTCAGTGAAATAATTCTTTTTTACTAACGTGATCTCGGCTCTGCTGCAGAGCTGCATGATAAAAGTCAGACTGGATATCCCTGCAGTCGGGGGGGGAAGGGGGGGGACTTTGCCTTCGGTTATCTCTCAAACCATAAAGGTTTGAGAGATGAACCTGGGGGCTATTAAATTATCTATAATATGGGGGATAGTAATATTAAAGTATAAAGTAAGTCCTTCTGTTACACACAGTAATTAATTTATGGAGCCAATTGCCTAAGATGTATCAAGTGGGAGAGGTCTTAGTGAATATGATCCACAGAATAACACAAAAATTGGAGAAGTGAAATCACAGGAAAAGTTATCTCCAGGTTATCACTGATTTATCTCACCTTGGTGCATTACCCCCAATCTTTAATAAATCTGGCTGGGTAGTGTGCTGATGAGTATTTGAAATTAGCATACGAAGAAAGGCGAAACACTAAACTAGCACCAAAATCCCTCTGGAATTCAAAAGGTTAATTATATCAGGCTGGATTACCAGTCCTCACTTGGACACCTAATTGTGCAAGGCACTAATCACCGCAGACTACTCATTGTTTCCATTAAAAGAGTCCTTAATTTGCAGTAATTAAATGTGTTGCAAGTGACTGAATTTACTGAAAATAAAATTCCTCTCCAGTAAAAATAAAAAAATGACCCCACACAGGCACCATATATGATAACATCTTCATTATCCTACAGGAGCATCAAACATGTTCTTATGAAAATATATGTTACATAGCTTTTCCTGATGAGTAAAACAATATAGCTCGCCTGCTACCAGGAGAGTATTCATTCAAATTGTATTACATCTCAGACTTATATATTTTTTGTAACCAAATTGTCAAAAACAAGGCCGACTGCAAAAATATGATTTTCTATAATGCAGCAGTTCTCAACCTTTCTAGTGCCGCGACCCTTTGATAAAATGTCCCAATTTGTGGCGGCCCCTAACAGTAAAATTATTTTCGTTGCTCCTTCATCGCTGTAATTACTGAATTACTCCGATATAAAGAAATCCTTACTGTTCCGAGGCCGGAAGCCAGGCACCAGAGCAGACATCTTGCCTGCGCGGTCAGTCCCGGTCTCCCGGACAATTACAAGTTTTACAGATTAAAATAGACAAAAAAAAAAAAAAATTTCTGATGGTTTTAGGTGACCCCTGGCAAATCGTCATTCGACCCCTGAATGGGTCACAACCCACAGGTTGAGAACCACTGCTATAATGGAATTTATGAAAGTGCTTGGGTCATAGACCTTGGGTCTCCATAATAACTGCATGAACAGCGCCACCTGGTGAACATGAAAGAAGACTGAATTTTCTTCTAAACAAGTTAGTTTGCGCTGCAGTATGCGCATATATATGTGAGTATGTGTGTGTGTGTGTGTGTGTGTGTGCATGTATATATGTATGTGTGCGTGTATGAGTGTGCATGTGTGTGTGTATACATGTATGTATGATTTTGTGCCTGTGTGTGCATGTATGTGTCTCTGTGTGCTTGTGAGTGTGCATGTTTGTATGTGTGTGTGTGTGTGTGTTGTGAATCAATGCACTGGTGACCTCTCTTGCCTTCGAGGTGGGGAGATGCACTAACGTGTGATAAACAGGTGATAGAGTGGAGGTAACCTCTTTAATTCTTAAACGGATAGTAATACTTAATTATCACTAATCCCTATCTTAACTCTTTGAGTGCCAGAGTGGTAAGCAACGCATTGTAAAGCAATGCATTGCATACCACTATGGCACTCAATGGGTTAAAGTCCTATTAAAAAGAAATGTATTGCCCCCAGTGTCATCTCTCAAACCTTTATGGTTTGAGAGATAATCGCTCCTAAAGTTGCCCTCTCCCTCCCCCTTCCCCGAAGTCAACGTTGTAGCTGACTGAAGGGAAATCCGGTCTTAGATCATCAGGCAGCTCTGCAGAAGAGCTGCGATCGCGTTAATAAAAAATATATATATTTCACTAAAATGGTCTTCTACATGTGCTTGCAAACCAATCACAAACCAAGCACATGTAGAAGACCATTTCGGTGAAAGTTCTTTTTTATTAACGCGATCTTGGCTCTGCTGCAGAGCCGCCTGAAAGTCGTATGACAGGCTTCCCTGCAGTCAGCTAGAACGCGGACTACGGGGAAGGGGGAGGGAGAGGGCAAATTTAGGAGCGATTATCTCACAAACCATAAAGGTTTAAGAGATGACACTGGGGGCAATACATTTATTTTTAATAGGACTTTAATATAGGGATTAGTAATAATTAAGTATTACTATCCCTTTAAAGTGTTAGTAATGTCTAAAAAAAACTTTTTTGCATTTAGAAGAGCTCAAAAAGCTGATCTAAATGCAAAAAAACGTATCTCTCAGACCGCTATGGTTTAAGAGATACGGGCGTTTGAAGTTTGATTTCTCCTACTGACAGCTGTAAAGCTGTCAGCAGGAGATTCGTGTCGGTCGACACTGTGGCGCTTGAGAAGTGCTGGGATCTCGTTACTTACACAGAATCCCTTCAATGGAATGGTCTAAAACATGTTCCTAGTGTTCAGGCACACGTTTTAGACCATTCCAATGAAGGGATTCCGTGTAAGTAACTTGATCCCGGCACTTCTCAAGCGCCACAGTGTCGACCGACATGAATCTCTTGCTGACAGCTTTACAGCTGTCAGTAGGAGAAATCAAACTTCAAACGCCCGTATCTCTTAAACCATAGTGGTTTGAGAGATAAATTTTTTTGCATTTAGATCAGCTTTTTGAGCTCTTCTAAATGCAAAAAAAGTTTTTTTTAGACATTACTATCACTTTAATTTCCTATGTTATTCTATGGAGCCAATGCACTAAGATTTCGCCATCGTGACAGTTCTTAGTGCACTGGCTTCATAGAATAGCACAGAGACTGGAGAAGTGATACCAATGGAGATGTCATCTCAACATTGTCACCTCTTTATCACTCCATAGTGCATTTCCTCCGTGGTGTTAAAATGACCATTTAAGTCAATGGTTATTTGAGGATATATGCATTTGCCACGTGATGTGATTGATTTGCCCCAAAACTGCACCTCTTTATTTTGCTGAATCTGGAGATCAAATAATTATTATGTTCTGTGATTCTCTTACATTTAGTGCAAGAGAAGAGGGGCATGCAGTGGCTCTCCAGCTATTGTTGTTGGACTACAGCTCCCATCTTCTGCTGCCAGTATGGCCGGCAGAGACTGACAATTTAATTTCAACAACTGCTGAGGAGCCACTGGTTGCCTACCCCTAATGAACCCTGCGCTAACAAGTTGTCAAAGAGAATGGCTGCCACCTAGTGGTAGAACTGCAGGAAACGTATTAACTTGAGCATTTCTCGGGTAAGGTAGGTCCACCATAGGGAACAAATAAAATTTCCCATTTATTTAAATATGGCTTTTAACCCCTTCCACACCAGAGGTCTCCAACATATTGCTTTTAACTCCTTGAACAATAGAGAGGTTGCCAATGCATTGAATTGAAGTTAGTTGAAGAATTGTCTAGCATGCAAGGGTTAAACTTCATTTTAAATCAACAGGATTTTGGGGAGGTTTCGTTGTCCCCCTATAGTGCAGATGGTTTGTTCCAGCACTGCTCCAGTTAATCTCAGTACACCTGGACTTATGCACTAAAGAAAGTCATGCAATTTTGGAGCAAGCCATTTGCACCATAGGGAATGCCACAGAGGTTGTCAACTCATTGCAGATCAATGCAGTTGAGACCCTTCTATCATGCACAAAGTTAATAAAAAAAAAAATTAACTCTGTGAGTGCAAGATGGGTGCGTAACGCATCTGGCACTCAAAGGGTTAAAGTAAGAGGAATTCTTATTTGTCCCTGTTAGGGTTCTGATTTAAATTCCAGGCTCCCCTAGGCTAGGCAATCTAGGTGCCTTAGCTCCACCCACGGGCACACATGTCCCATTCCGCACATGGCCCCACCCCCAGCCTTATCCACTGTTTCCTGAAACAGAAAATACTTATGGCCCTCTATCGAGCAAGAACAAAAAAAGTTTTAACCCCTTGGTTCCTAGAGAGAGATCTCCAAGGCACTGCGAAGCATCCGAGGGGTTAAATAATAGGCAGCAAAAGGATATAAAAAGGGTACAGGGACACGGAGATTGATATGGCCGCACCCACAACTAATGTAATTAATATTCACATCTTAGCGCGCCTCTGGTTTCTGTATCATTACATTATATATGTGTCAGTTACTGGTTTATTTTCACAGTTTGTAACATCACTGTATGTGATTCTGTTCTTGTCGCCATAGGGTAATTCTGTTATCGATCAGCTGCCTGGTGACCTCATCCCCTGCAGTCAGCTTCCCGACTGCATGTTGGTGACGTCCCCATTCACATTGGAGCCTCAGAGGGGGTCCCCCTTAGTCTTTAAAGGGATAGTAATACTTCATTTTAACTTTATTTTATTTTGTAGGCATTAAAAAAACATGAAGAATGATATAAGTCATATCTCTCAAACCTTTATGGTTTAAGAGATATTCACAAGCAAAGTTTCCCCCTCCCGCCCCTTTTTCCAGTGTAAGCCATCTCTTCTCAGATGTGAGTCTGGTTGTATGACAGTACAGATAACAGAAGGGGACAATCTTCTTTGTATGAAAACAATGAAAGCCCTTCCCCCCTTGACAAGTTTTTCAGGTTTTTCCCTTATCTTAATTGAAGATTGTCCCTCTCTGCAGTCTACCTGGGCACCTCCCTTCTGATCTGGCTGAACAGGGGGGGGGATACTTTGCTTGTGAATATCTCTTAAACCATAAAGGTTTGAGACATAAGACTTATATCATTCTTCATGTTTTTTTAATGCCTACAAAATAAAATAAAGATAAAATGAAGTATTACTATCCCTTTAAAGCGGAACTTTCATCCTATATAAAGTCGCCCTGCTATAATTAAGCAGGTAGCGACTACCTTTAGAATATATCTATTACCTCTGAAATGTGGGCCATTCTAAAGAAATCCATCATTGTAGGAGACTGGAATCCAGGCTATGATGTCTGCGCTCCTGCACTGTCAGTCCCGGTCTCCTGTATGAAGCATTTCAGCGTACCACATGGTAACCAGAAGGACTGACGGCAGAGGCGCTCAGACTGCGCTAACCCGGCCGTCAGTCTCCTACAATGAAGGATTTCTTTAGAACGGCCTACATTAGAGAAGTAGAATATATATTTTAAAGCTAGTCTCTACCTGCTTAATTATAACAGGGCGACTTTATACCGGATGATAGTTCCATTATAAATAGCATCACTTTCAACTTTGTCTTGAGAAAGTTCCTGTTTGGACCGTAACGTTGATCAAACCATTTGTCCAGCTGTTGGCTCGTTGAGAGTGATGGGAGTTGTAGTTTCCATCTGCCAGAGATTAGACACTTAACTACACCCTACAGTAAAGGAAAAGCTGAGCCGTACTTTCTGATGCCAAACAGAGCCTTCTCCTCCATTTTCTTGTAGTCTACTGCAGAGCTATGGCTAGCACACATCTTCTTGTAGCCCAGCTCAGGCATAATTTTCTGTCACAGCACCCAATGAGGATGCACATGGAATGTCGCATTCTACTTGGCGACCTTTAAGCGTGCAACATCAGAATGTTATTCTTTTCATTGGGGCAACATTCTGATGTCGCACTTTTGACTCCAGCGAGATTTTTAATGCGCCGTATTTATGGTCGCCCAATAGATGGCGACATTTCAGTAGGATACCTATGTTCTCCCTCTAGTGTTTAAAGGGATAGTAATGTTTCATAATAAAAGCAGCTCTAAATAATCATCATAGTATTTGGACTTTGGAGACTGTTATTTCAGTTCTGTCAGAGTTGTAGTACAAGAGTAATTCAATGATAAAGTATCCCCCTCTCGGCCCTTTTACTGATGTAACACTGCTCAGCCAGATCATAAGGGAGGTGTCCAGGTAGACTGCAGAGAGGGACAATCTTCAATTAAGATAAGGGAAAAACCTGAAAAACTTGTCAAGGGGGGCAGGGATTTCATTGTTCTCATAGTAAGAAGATTGTCCCCTGCTGTTATCTGTCTGGTCTATGGACTGTATTCCACATCTGAGAAGAGATGGCTTACACTAGGTAAAAGGGGCGGGAGGGGAAACTTTGCTTGTGAATATCTCTCAAACCATAAAGGTTTGAGAGATAAGACTTATATCGTTCTTCATGTTGTTTTAATGGCTACAAAATAAAATAAAGATAAAACAAAGTATTACTATCCCTTTAAAGAACTGAGATCACTGCAGAAGCTATCTCCACTTTATCGCCTCTTTATCACACCTTAGCGCATCTCCCCCCTTTATATTGTCCCAGACGGAGACTGTCTGAATTGTGGTCTATACACTTTACCCCTTAAGGACCAGCCGCGAGCACACGCGGCCAGCACTTAAGGACCACGGACCTTTTATTTTTTCTTTCTTTCCGGTTTCGGGCTCCCCGAACGGAGTGCAGCCGCAGGTGGAGCCTGAAATTCCATGACGGTCATAGTATGTCATGGGTCGTTAAGTCAGATCTACCCATGACGTACAATGACCGTCAAGGGTCGTTAAGGGGTTAATATAAGAAACTGTCCTGGGTAACTGGGACATGTGGTCACCCTACCTGGCTTGGAGCCGGTATTCTACTGTGCGAGACAAACCAGGAAGTAAGGAGTGCAAAGGGAAATTGCTTCCCCCCCAGGCTGGCAAAAAAACAGCACATGCAAAAATTATACATCGTTGTTTGTACAGAAAAATGATAAGATGTTACAGTGTACTGTTTCACATGATATCAGGTTGTGTTTTAACACACGTGTCCATTTATTCTTTTTTAATAAAATATAATACACTATCATACCTCCCACCATTTCACATAGCCAAAGAGAGACACTATTGTTTTTGGGGGGGGATGTTGCTGGAGGACGTAGACCATAAATTGTATGCAATTCAATAACCCTTTGAATGTCAGAGGGGTACCTGATGCATTGCGTTGGAGACCTCAATAGCCTTAAAGGTGTTAAAGTGATAGTAATGTCCCAAAATTATTTTACTTTTTATTGTAGATTAACTAAAAATAAATTACTTGCAGCAATCCCCATCTCTCAAACCATTATGGTTTGAGAGATAATTGCTTTGAAAGTTTGCCACTCTCTCCCATTCTCCTGACGTCAGCATCTAGCTGTCAGCAGGAGATCCTGGTCTGGGGACCAGCCGTTGGCTCTTTAGCAGAGCCAAAATCACTTTATTTAAAAAGAACTTCTTCAATGGAACGGTCTACAAAGCGTGCCTGGTTTGCAAGCACACATTGTAGACCTTTCCACTGCAGAAGTTCTTTTTAAATAACGCTGTTTTGGCTCTGCTGAAGAGCCTCCTCGAGTCGCGCAAGGAGAAGGGGAGGGAGGTGCGAACTTTCAAAGCAAATATCTCTCAAACCATAGAGGTTAGAGAGATGGGGTTTGATGCAAATCATTTATTTTTATTTAATCTACAATACAAAATAAAATAATTTTGGGACATTACTAACACTTTAAAAGTAAGTGGAGATTTTCATTGCTTCCCGAAAACTTAGTTGTTTGCTTCAGAATTGTCCCTTTTCAGGTTATTGAATTTAACCCTAGTGTGTTTGGATCCATGTAAGTGCTACTAGTCCTGTGTGTGACAAAAAGTGGAGCAATTCTGGATAAAACAACCTACATTATAGAGAACTAATAAACTTCCCCAAATTGTCATTGACTAAACTGGACTTTTAAACCATTGAATCATAGAGATATCTCCAATGCATTGCAATGGAGACCTTTATAGCAATCAAGAGGTTAAAAGACAGTTTAACATCAATGGAAATTTGGGATTTTTTTTTAATTCCTAATCTTTGCCACATTTGGTTTTCCCCAGCATTGTCCATCCTTTTCTCTCTGTATACTGCCCTACGCGTTTTGCATCATCTTGTGATTCCTGTAATTTTTTTTTTTTAAAAAAATCCCCAGATTTGGGATGTCTATGGATGTCTAATCCATAGACATCCCAAATCTGGGGATTTTTTTTTTTACTTCTACTCTCTGGTACAATTTGTTTGCCTCAAAATTGGCCGTACTTCACTTTCTGCATACTGTCCTACGCGTTTTGCATTGTCTTGCTATTCCTGTAATATTAAGTTAAACATCTGTAGCATTCATTGGGTTAAAAGACCCATTTACATAAATGGAAATTTGGGGATTTTAATTTCTACTCTCGGGTGCAATTGGTTTGCCTCAAAATTGCCCGTCCTTTGGTTTCAGCATACTGCCCTACGCGTTTTGCATTGTCTTGCAATTCCTGTAATACTAAGTTAGACATCTGTAGCATTCGTTGGGTTAAAAGACCCATTTACATCAATGGAAATTTGGGGATTTTAATCTCTACTCTCTGGTACAATTGGCTTGCCTCAAAATTGCCCATTTTTCGCTTTCGGCATACTGTTCTATGCATTTTGCATTGTCTGGCCATTTCTGTAATATAAAGTTCTGTTTAAAACAAGTCCTCTCCCTTTCAAAACCATTTTTTCTTCGTACATATACATTGTCCCAAACGCTTGGCTCTCTGGGGGCGTTTCGATAATGCCTTTGAACGTTATATGGTGTATTCCACAGGAATCCACGCTGTATCCGCCATCGTGGTCGTGGCCTGCGAAGTAGCCAACAACACAGGGGTGGGACTGTAGGAGGGACAGGATCTCCTCATAATTCCAGGCCAAGCAAATGTTGTCCGTCGCATCAGGGTAGATTGGGAGGTGACCTGCAGAAAAAAAGGAGGTATCAGAACTGTTATACACTGGTAAACAATCATTATTAACCCTTTAAGGACAAGTGGTGGGCATAATGCATTGCTCCACAAAGCACTGCACCCCACTCTGGTCCTTACAGGGTTAAAGTGACAGTAAACATACTTTCTGACTTTCCAAATTCTTCAGATGCAAAATATAGGACTTTGAATTACTTATCATTTTTATTATTATTATGTTTTTTCTATCCTTGCCTGTTTTTTATAACACTATTACCAGTATGTTCCTGACAACGAGCTCCCTGGATCTCCAGAGAGCTTTCTGTCAGGGAAAGTGGAAGTTAGTAGAGTGATATGATGTAACACTTTCCCTGTAGCAGAAAAGCCTTCCTTTAGTCCAGTGGTTCTAAACTAGGGTGCGGAGGCATTTTGATGTGCCCGGGACACCAGCTTTGGGAGCCAACAGTGTAAATCCCTGAGATTCAGATATATAATTATGGAAATGGCAATACATAATATAACAGGTTTGTCATTAATATACTGGGATATAAGTAGAAGTGGGCAGGAAGTGGGAGGAACTGAATGGGAAGGAGGAGAAGTGGGCAGGAAGTGGGAGGAACTGAATGGGAAGGAGGAGAAGTGGGCAGGAAGTGGGAGGAACTGAATGGGAAGGAGGAGAAGTGGGCAGGAAGTGGGAGGAACTGAATGGGATAGAGGAGAAGTGGGCAGGAAGTGGGAGGAACTGAATGGGATAGAGGAGAAGTGGGCAGGAAGTGGGAGGAACTGAATGGGATGGAGGAGAAGTGGGCAGAAAGTGGGAGGAACTGAATGGGATAGAAGAGAAGTGGGCAGGAAGTGGGAGGAACTGAATGGGAAGGAGGAGAAGTGGGCAGAAAGTGGGAGGAACTGAATGGGATGGAGGAGAAGTGGGCAGGAAGTGGGAGGAACTGAATGGGAAGGAGGAGAAATGGGCAGGAAGTGGGAGGAACTGAATGGGAAGGAGAAGTGGGTGGAGTTTCATAATCAGCCTCTTTCCCTGGGGACTTAATAAATTTGCAATAATAACTGGATGTCTCTCTTGCATCGGGGAGGAGGGGTTCAAGCTTTTTTTTTTTTGTTTTTTGTCCATGCTTGTGATAGGCCAAAGATATTTTTTGAATTAAAAATAGCAGTAAGACGAGTTTGATTAACCCTTTGAGTGCCAGAATGGTACGGAATGCATTGCTTTGCAATGCGTTCCGTACTAATCTCACACTCAAACGGTTAATAGTGAACTAAATAGGTTCTGAAATTAAAATGATTTTCGTTTGCACTTAAAATGACAAATTTTAAAATTTTGTTACCAGTTAACTGCTTTTCACTGCTTTTCTCTAAGTTTAGACCATTTTTTGTCTGAAAAAATTACGTAAATCAAACAAAAAGGTGACGGCTAAAAGAAAGTATTTTCTTCTGACAAAATGTTACAATATGACGGTAGATTAAACCACTCCCACATGGAAGACGTCTTCTTCCCTTGGACAGAGATGGCGGAATTTAATGAAGAAAACTACGGTAATATGTCTGAGAATTGATGGATGCAGAGTAAGACCTATTTCAGACTAATTACAGACAATTTCAGTTACTACCATTTTTTTTGAACATCCCACCCTTAGAGTCAGGTTCGAAATATCTTCTCTAGGATCTACAAACACAATGAGAGTGAACTGCGACACTTCAGTCTCACAGTTTAGTCTCTCTCGTGGGATCAGCAAGAAATCACCATGGTTGTGTTTCTGAACCCCTGTTCTGATACTCTGATGAACCGCTGGCAGAGACGTAACTAGAACCTTCCGGACCCCAGACCACTTTGGCCCTCGGGCCCTCCAGAATGCCCCCATCTCCTACCTTCCAATCCCTGGTGATCCAGTGGGGTGGCAGGAGAGACAGGCTAGCGCATTGTGCTCCCGCGCGGTCCTCTTCTGTAATGCAGAGCACTGGGAGATTATGTCATCTCCCAGCGATTTGCATTATTAGAGAGCCGAAGGAAGATTGCGGGCGCCAGGCAGAGGGGTCGCAGGGGGCAGCCAGGCCCGGTCGTGGGTGCGACCCCTATAGTTACGCCACTGTCCGCTGGAGCTCACAATTTGTCCTCTGCTATGTTGGCAGGTCTGCTGCGCACCCACCCTCCTACCCCTCATCTGGTAATTAGGCCCCAGGGAAGGGCAGATTTGTGGTCTTATAACCAAGTTTGGGGTTTTTTTACCCACTTACCAACAACTATCACTGTCTCGTCATTTTCATCTGAAGACGTTAGCACGCTGTCAATCCAGTTCAGCTGAGAAGCGCTGATTCCACCATTAAACTGCACAAACTGGTTCTCTGTGAGTCCTGAGGAAATACAAGGTAACAGGAAACAAGATGCCACATTATAAAATCAAGCACAATTTAACAGTAAACAAGACATCACTTAAAGGGATAGTAATGTTTCATAATAAAAGCAGCTCCAATTAATCTTCATAGTATTTGGGCCATGGAGAGTGTTATTTCAGTACTGTCAGAGTTGTAGTACAAGAGTAAGTGAATGATAAAGTATCCCCCTCCCACCCCTTTTACTGATGTAACACTGCTCACCTCAGAGCATCAAGACTGTCCGGATGGATCTCAGAGAGGGACAATCTTCAATAAGCAAAAGGGTTTTCCTTATGATCACAGTAAGAATATTGTCCCTTGCTGTGAGCTGTCCGGTCAAAAGACCAGATTCCACATCTGAGGGGAGGTGGCTTACACTAGGTAAAAGGGGCAGGAGGGGGATACTTTATCATTCAATTACTCTTGTACTACAACTCTGACAGTATTGATATAACATCGCCATGGTCCAAATACTATGAAGATTAATTGGAACCGCTGTTCCATTAATATCCCTTTAATCCAATAAAATACAATGTAACAGGAAACAAGATGGCACATTATAAAATGAAGCACAATTTAACAGTAAACAAGACATCACTTAAAGGGACAGTAATTCATAATGAAAGCGGCTCCAA
Organism: Rhinophrynus dorsalis; assembly: GCA_037306005.1. Taxonomy (NCBI): domain Eukaryota; kingdom Metazoa; phylum Chordata; class Amphibia; order Anura; family Rhinophrynidae; genus Rhinophrynus; species Rhinophrynus dorsalis. The sequence continues at coordinate 11,794,250 of CM074727.1, read as the reverse complement.
TTAATCTTCATAGTATTTGGGCCATGAAGAGTGTTATATCAATACTGTCAGAGTTGTAGTACAAGAGTAACTGAATGATAAAGTATCCCCCTCCCGCCCCTTTTACTGATGTAACACTGCTCACCTCAGAGGAGCAAGACTGTCCGGATGGATTGCAGAGAGGGACAATCTTCAGTGATCATAAGGAAAAATCTGTCAAGGGGGGCAGGGTTTTCCTTATGATCACAGTAAGAAGATTGTCCCTTGCTGTGATCTGTCTGGTCAAGAGACCAGATCCCACATCTGGGGGGGGGTCATTAGGGGCAATGTGTAGATGGGGGCAATGTGGAGAATGAGGGGCATTGTGATAGGGGCATTTTTGAAGGGGCAATGTGGAGATTGAGGGGCAGTGTGGAAGGGGCATTGTGGAGAATGAGGGGCAATGTGGAAGGGGCATTGTGGAGAATGAGGGGCAATGTGGAAGGGGCATTGTGGAGAATGAGGGGCATTGTGATGGGGGCAATGTGGAGATGAAGGGGCAATGTGGAGAATGAGGGGCATTGTGGAGATTGAGGGGCAATGTAGAGGTGGCCAATGTGGTTGAGGGGGGCCAGTGAGGTCAGAGGGGCCCCATGGCTTCTAGTTACGTCTCTGAGCCATATAATACCTATTGGGCTGTTCAGGTCCTCGTTGTGATTGTTCTCCTTGAGAAGTTTTAAGGACGATTCATACTTGACACTGGACGGATCCCTCCCAATGACACTGAGGTCATATGAGTCAATTAAGAGAAACCGGAATTTGGGGAAAGGACTAAAATGATAAGCATAGACAGATTCATGGTCGTACTCAAACTTCATACTCCGGGGAGAGGTTGGCACCTGATCCATTACGCCTTCCACCGGTTTGGTGTTCAGCTTGGACTCTGTTAAATGTTTTCGACTGAAGTTGTAGAATTCGTGGTTCCCCCAGATATGATGGAAAGGAATTTCCAGCTTTTCCAGCTCCGACAGAACTTTCTTCAGAGACTCACTTGATCTTTTGTTTTGAACATTGAATCCGTCAATGATATCTCCTAGCTGGAGAATAAATTGGGGTTTCTTGTGTTCTAGAGCCCATTCCTGGACAGCGCCCCTAAGCAGAGTCAGACTGTTCCTGTAATATCTCATTCTGGTCTTTGTGTAGTTGTACCCATTGTCTTTATCTGCGTATTGGATATCGGCTATAATGCCAAAGCTGAAATAAGGCTCTGATTTGCTATTCATATCTTCACCTACTGAATATTTCAATGTATCCATCGCCTAAAGTAAGAAGAAAAATATTATACATTGAATGTGAACATTTCTGCAAGGTCTTCACCCTCCACCACAGTACACACCCCCTCCTTCTACACCCTCCCTCTCATTCACCATGTACAGGACTTCACCCTCTACCACACTACACACCTCCTCCCTCTACACCCTCCCTCTCATTTGCCAATTACAGGACCTCACCCTCCACCACAGTACACACCTCCTCCCTCTACACCCTCCCTCCCATTCACCACATACAGGACTTCACCCTCCACCACAGTACACACCTTCTCCCTCTACACCCTCCCTCCCATTCACCACATACAGGACTTCACCCTCCACCACAGTACACACCTTCTCCCTCTATACTCTCCCTCCATTCACCACATACAGGACCTCACCCTCCACCACACTACACACCTCCTTCCTCTACACCCTCCCTCCTATTCACCACATACAGGACTTCACCCTCCACCACAGTACACACCTCCTCCCTCTACACCCTCTCTCTATTCACCACATACAGGACTTCACCCTCCACCACAGTACACATCTCCTCCCTCTACACCCTCTCTCTATTCACCACGTACAGGACTTCACCCTCCATCACACTACACACCTCCTCCCTCTACACCCTCCCTCCCATTCACCACGTACAGGACTTCACCCTCCACCACACTACACACCTCCTGCCTCTACACCCTCCTCCCATTCACCACATACAGGACTTCACCCTCCACCACAGTACACACCTCCTCCCTCTACACCCTCCTCCCATTCACCACATACAGGACTTCACCCTCCACCACACTACACACCTCCTCCCTCTACACCCTCCTCCCATTCACCACATACAGGACTTCACCCTCCATCACACTACACACCTCCTCCCTCTACACCCTCCCTCCCATTCACCACATACAGGACTACACCCTCCACCACACTACACACCTCCTCCCTCTACACCCTCCCTCCATTCACCACGTACAGGACTTCACCCTCCACCACACTACACACCTCCTCCCTCTACACCCTCCTCCCATTCACCACATACAGGACTTCACCCTCCACCACACTACACACCTCCTCCCTCTACACCCTCCCTCCCATTCACCACATACAGGACTTCACCCTCCATCACACTACATACCTCCTCCCTCTACACCCTCCCTCCCATTCACCACATACAGGACTTCACCCTCCATCACACTACACACCTCCTCCCTCTACACCCTCCTCCCATTCACCACATACAGGACTTCACCCTCCACCACACTACACACCTCCTCCCTCTACACCCTCCTCCCATTCACCACGTACAGGACTTCACCCTCCACCACACTACACACCTCCTCCCTCTACACCTTCCCTCCCATTCACCACATACAGGACTTCACCCTCCATCACACTACACACCTCCTCCCTCTACACCCTCCTCCCATTCACCACGTACAGGACTTCACCCTCCACCACACTACACACCTCCTCCCTCTACACCCTCCCTCCATTCACCACGTACAGGACTTCACCCTTCACCACACTACACACCTCCTCCCTCTACACCCTCCTCCCATTCACCATGTACAGGAATTCACCCTTCACCACATTACATACCTCCTCCCTCTACACCCTCCTCCCATTCACCACATACAGGACTTCACCCTCCACCACACTACACACCTCCTCCCTCTACACCCTCCTCCCATTCACCATGTACAGGAATTCACCCTCCATCACAGTACATACCTCCTCCCTCTACACCCTCCCTCCCATTCACCACATACAGGACTTCACCCTCCACCACACTACACACCTCCTCCCTCTACACCCTCCTCCCATTCACCACGTACAGGACTTCACCCTCCACCACAGTACACACCTCCTCCCTCTACACCCTCCTCCCATTCACCACATACAGGACTTCACCCTCCACCACACTACACACCTCCTCCCTCTACACCCTCCTCCCATTCACCACATACAGGACTTCACCCTCCATCACACTACACACCTCCTCCCTCTACACCCTCCTCCCATTCACCACATACAGGACTTCACCCTCCACCACACTACACACCTCCTCCCTCTACACCCTCCTCCCATTCACCATATACAGGACTTCACCCTCCACCACACTACACACCTCCTCCCTCTACACCCTCCTCCCATTCACCACATACAGGACTTCACCCTTCATCACACTACACACCTCCTCCCTCTACACCCTCCTCCCATTCACTACATACAGGACTTCACCCTCCACCACATTACACACCTCCTCCCTCTACACCCTCCCTCCCATTCACTACATACAGGACTTCACCCTTCACCACACTACACACCTCCTCCTTCTACACCCTCCTCCCATTCACCACATACAGGACTTCACCCTTCATCACACTACACACCTCCTCCCTCTACACCCTCCTCCCATTCACTACATACAGGACTTCACCCTCCACCACATTACACACCTCCTCCCTCTACACCCTCCCTCCCATTCACTACATACAGGACTTCACCCTTCACCACACTACACACCTCCTCCCTCTACATCCTCCCTCCATTCACCACATACAGGACTTCACCCTTCACCACACTACACACCTCCTCCTTCTACACCCTCCTCCCATTCACCACATACAGGACTTCACCCTCCACCACACTACACACCTCCTCCCTCTACATCCTCCCTCCATTCACCACATACAGGACTTCACCCTTCACCACACTACACACCTCCTCCTTCTACACCCTCCTCCCATTCACTACATACAGGACTTCACCCTCCACCACACTACACACCTCCTCCCTCTACACCCTCCCTCCCATTCACTACATACAGGACTTCACCCTTCACCACACTACACACCTCCTCCCTCTACACCCTCCCTCCATTCACCACATACAGGACTTCACCCTCCATCACACTACACACCTCCTCCCTCTACACCCTCCTCCCATTCACCACATACAGGACTTCACCCTCCATCACACTACACACCTCCTCCCTCTACACCCTCCTCCCATTCACCACATACAGGACTTCACCCTCCATCACACTACACACCTCCTCCCTCTACACCCTCCCTCCCATTCACCACATACAGGACTTCACCCTCCACCACAGTACACACCTCCTCCCTCTACACCCTCCCTCCCATTCACCACATACAGGACTTCACCCTCCATCACACTACACACCTCCTCCCTCTACACCCTCCTCCCATTCACCACATACAGGACTTCACCATCCATCACACTACACACCTCCTCCCTCTACACCCTCCCTCCCATTCACCACATACAGGACTTCACCCTCCACCACAGTACACACCTCCTCCCTCTACACCCTCCCTCCCATTCACCACATACAGGACTTCACCCTCCATCACACTACACACCTCCTCCCTCTACACCCTCCTCCCATTCACCACATACAGGACTTCACCCTCCATCACACTACACACCTCCTCCCTCTACACCCTCCCTCCCATTCACCACATACAGGACTTCACCCTCCACCACAGTACACACCTCCTCCCTCTACACCCTCCCTCCCATTCACCACATACAGGACTTCACCCTCCATCACACTACACACCTCCTCCCTCTACACCCTCCTCCCATTCACCACATACAGGACTTCACCGTCCATCACACTACACACCTCCTCCCTCTACACCCTCCCTCCCATTCACCACATACAGGACTTCACCCTCCACCACAGTACACACCTCCTCCCTCTACACCCTCCCTCCCATTCACCACATACAGGACTTCACCCTCCACCACACTACACACCTCCTCCCTCTACACCCTCCTCCCATTCACCACATACAGGACTTCACCCTCCATCACACTACACACCTCCTTCCACTACACCCTCCCTCCCATTCACCACATACAGGACTTCACCGTCCACCACACTACACACCTCCTCCCTCTACACCCTCCTCCCATTCACCACGTACAGGACTTCACCCTTCACCACACTACACACCTCCTCCCTCTACACCCTCCCTCCCATTCACCACATACAGGACTTCACCCTTCACCACAGTACACACCTCCTCCCTCTACACCCTCCCTCCCATTCACTACATACAGGACTTCACCCTTCACCACACTACACACCTCCTCCCTCTACACCCTCCCTCCATTCACCACATACAGGACTTCACCCTCCATCACACTACACACCTCCTCCCTCTACACCCTCCTCCCATTCACCACATACAGGACTTCACCCTCCATCACACTACACACCTCCTCCCTCTACACCCTCCTCCCATTCACCACATACAGGACTTCACCCTCCATCACACTACACACCTCCTTCCACTACACCCTCCTCCCATTCACCATGTACAGGACTTCACCCTCCATCACACTACACACCTCCTTCCACTACACCATCCCTCCCATTCAGCACGTACAGGACTTCACCCTTCACCACAGTACATACCTCCTCCCTCTACACCCTCCCTCCCATTCACCACATACAGGACTTCACCCTCCACCACATTACACACCTCCTCCCTCTATACTCTCCCTCCATTCACCACATACAGGACTTCACCCTCCACCACACTACACACCTCCTCCCTCTACACCCTCCCTCCCATTCACCACATACAGGACTTCACCCTCCTCCACACTACACACCTCCTCCCTCTACACCCTCCTCCCATTCACCATGTACAGGACTTCACCCTCCACCACACTACACACCTCCTCCCTCTACACCCTCCTCCCATTCACCACATACAGGACTTCACCCTCCACCACACTACACACCTCCTCCCTCTACACCCTCCTCCCATTCACCACATACAGGACTTCACCCTCCACCACACTACACACCTCCTCCCTCTACACCCTCCCCCCATTCACCACATACAGGACTTCACCCTCCACCACACTACACACCTCCTCCCTCTACACCCTCCTCCCATTCACCACATACAGGACTTCACCCTCCATCACACTACACACCTCCTCCCTCTACACCCTCCCTCCCATTCACTACATACAGGACTTCACCCTCCTCCACACTACACACCTCCTCCCTCTACACCCTCCTCCCATTCACCACATACAGGACTTCACCCTCCACCACACTACACACCTCCTCCCTCTACACCCTCCTCCCATTCACTACATACAGGACTTCACCCTCCACCACACTACACACCTCCTCCCTCTACACCCTCCTCCCATTCACCATGTACAGGACTTCACCCTCCACCACACTACACACCTCCTCCCTCTACACCCTCCCTCCCATTCACTACATACAGGACTTCACCCTCCACCACACTACACACCTCCTGCCTCTACACCCTCCCTCCCATTCACCACATACAGGACTTCACCCTCCACCACACTACACACCTCCTGCCTCTACACCCTCCCTCCCATTCACCACATACAGGACTTCACCCTCCACCACACTACACACCTCCTCCCTCTACACCCTCCTCCCATTCACCATGTACAGGACTTCACCCTCCACCACACTACACACCTCCTGCCTCTACACCCTCCCTCCCATTCACTACATACAGGACTTCACCCTCCACCACATTACACACCTCCTCCCTCTACACCCTCCCTCCCATTCACCACATACAGGACTTCACCCTCCACCACACTACACACCTCCTCCCTCTACACCCTCCTCCCATTCACTACATACAGGACTTCACCCTCCACCACACTACACACCTCCTCCCTCTACACCCTCCTCCCATTCACTACATACAGGACTTCACCCTCCACCACATTACACACCTCCTCCCTCTACACCCTCCCTCCCATTCACCACATACAGGACTTCACCCTCCATCACACTACACACCTCCTCCCTCTACACCCTCCCTCCCATTCACCACATACAGGACTTCACCCTCCACCACACTACACACCTCCTCCCTCTACACCCTCCTCCCATTCACCACATACAGGACTTCACCCTCCACCGCAGTACACACCTCCTCCCTCTACACCCTCCCTCCCATTCACTACATACAGGACTTCACCCTCCACCACACTACACACCTCCTCCCTCTACACCTTCCCTCCCATTCACCACATACAGGACTTCACCCTCCATCACACTACACACCTCCTCCCTGTACACCCTCCTCCCATTCACCACATACAGGACTTCACCCTCCACCACATTACACACCTCCTCCCTCTACACCCTCCCTCCCATTCACCACATACAGGTCTTCACCCTCCACCACACTACACACCTCCTCCCTCTACACCCTCCCTCCATTCACCACGTACAGGACTTCACCCTCTACCACACTACACACCTCCTCCCTCTACACCCTCCCTCCATTCACCACATACAGGACTTCACCCTCCACCACACTACATACCTCCTCCCTCTACACCCTCCCTCCATTCATCACATACAGGACTTCACCCTCCATCACACTACACACCTCCTCCCTCTACACCCTCCTCCCATTCACCACATACAGGACTTCACCCTTCACCACACTACACACCTCCTCCCTCTACACCCTCCCTCCCATTCACCACATACAGGACTTCACCCTTCACCACACTACATACCTCCTCCCTCTACACCCTCCCTCCATTCACCACATACAGGACTTCACCCTCCATCACACTACACACCTCCTCCCTCTACACCCTCCCTCCATTCACCACATACAGGACTTCACCCTTCACCACACTACATACCTCCTCCCTCTACACCCTCCTCCCATTCACTACATACAGGACCTCACCCTCCATCACACTACACACCTCCTCCCTCTACACCCTCCTCCCATTCACCACATACAGGACTTCACCCTTCACCACACTACACACCTCCTCCCTCTACACCCTCCCTCCATTCACCACATACAGGACTTCACCCTCCACCACACTACATACCTCCTCCCTCTACACCCTCCTCCCATTCACTACATACAGGACCTCACCCTCCATCACACTACACTCCTCCTCCCTCTACACCCTCCCTCCATTCACCACATACAGGACTTCACCCTCCACCACACTACACACCTCCTCCCTCTACACCCTCCTCCCATTCACCACGTACAGGACTTCACCCTCCACCACACTACACACCTCCTCCCTCTACACCCTCCCTCCATTCACCACATACAGGACTTCACCCTCCATCACACTACACACCTCCTCCCTCTACACCCTCCCTCCCATTCACCACATACAGGACTTCACCCTTCACCACACTACATACCTCCTCCCTCTACACCCTCCTCCCATTCACTACATACAGGACCTCACCTTCCACCACATTACACACCTCCTCCCTCTACACCCTCCCTCCATTCATCACATACAGGACTTCACCCTCCATCACACTACACACCTCCTCCCTCTACACCCTCCTCCCATTCACCACATACAGGACCTCACCCTCCATCACACTACACACCTCCTCCCTCTACACCCTCCCTCCCATTCACCACATACAGGACTTCACCCTTCACCACACTACACACCTCCTCCCTCTACACCCTCCTCCCATTCACCACATACAGGACTTCACCCTCCACCACACTACACACCTCCTCCCTGTACACCCTCCCTCCATTCACCACATACAGGACTTCACCCTCCACCACACTACACACCTCCTCCCTCTACACCCTCCTCCCATTCACCACATACAGGACTTCACCCTCCACCACACTACACACCTCCTCCCTCTACACCCTCCCCCCATTCACCACATACAGGACTTCACCCTCCACCACACTACACACCTCCTCCCTCTACACCCTCCTCCCATTCACCACATACAGGACTTCACCCTCCATCACACTACACACCTCCTCCCTCTACACCCTCCCTCCCATTCACCACATACAGGACTTCACCCTCCACCACACTACACACCTCCTCCCTCTACACCCTCCCTCCATTCACCACATACAGGACTTCACCCTCCACCACACTACACACCTCCTCCCTCTACATCCTCCCTCCCATTCACCACATACAGGACTTCACCCTCCACCACACTACACACCTCCTCCCTCTACATCCTCCCTCCCATTCACCACATACAGGACTTCACCCTCCACCACACTACACACCTCCTGCCTCTACACCCTCCTCCCATTCACCACATACAGGACTTCACCCTCCACCACACTACATACCTCCTCCCTCTACACCCTCCTCCCATTCACCACATACAGGACTTCACCCTCCATCACACTACACACCTCCTCCCTCTACATCCTCCTCCCATTCACCACGTACAGGACTTCACCCTCCATCACACTACACACCTCCTCCCTCTACACCCTCCTCCCATTCACCACATACAGGACTTCACCCTCCACCACAGTACATACCTCCTGCCTCTACACCCTCCCTCCATTCACCACATACAGGACTTCACCCTCCACCACACTACACACCTCCTTCCACTACACCCTCCCTCCCATTCACCACATACAGGACTTCACCCTCCACCACACTACACACCTCCTCCCTCTACACCCTCCTCCCATTCACTACATACAGGACTTCACCCTCCACCACACTACACACCTCCTCCCTCTACACCCTCCTCCCATTCACTACATACAGGACTTCACCCTCCACCACACTACACACCTCCTCCCTCTACACCCTCCCTCCCATTCACCACATACAGGACTTCACCCTCCATCACATTACACACTTCCTCCCTCTACACCCTCCCTCCCATTCACCACATACAGGACTTCACCCTCCACCACACTACACACCTCCTGCCTCTACACCCTCCTCCCATTCACCACATACAGGACTTCACCCTCCACCACACTACACACCTCCTCCCTCTACACCCTCCCTCCATTCACCACATACAGGACTTCACCCTCCACCACACTACACACCTCCTGCCTCTACACCCTCCTCCCATTCACCACATACAGGACTTCACCCTCCACCACATTACACACCTCCTCCCTCTACACCCTCCTCCCATTCACTACATACAGGACTTCACCCTCCACCACACTACACACCTCCTCCCTCTACACCCTCCCTCCCATTCACCACATACAGGACTTCACCCTCCACCACACTACACACCTCCTGCCTCTACACCCTCCTCCCATTCACCACATACAGGACTTCACCCTCCACCACACTACACACCTCCTCCCTCTACACCCTCCCTCCATTCACCACATACAGGACTTCACCCTCCACCACACTACACACCTCCTGCCTCTACACCCTCCTCCCATTCACCACATACAGGACTTCACCCTCCACCACATTACACACCTCCTCCCTCTACACCCTCCTCCCATTCACTACATACAGGACTTCACCCTCCACCACACTACACACCTCCTCCCTCTACATCCTCCTCCCATTCACCACATACAGGACTTCACCCTCCACCACACTACACACCTCCTCCCTCTACACCCTCCCTCCCATTCACCACATACAGGACTTCACCCTCCACCACACTACACACCTCCCCCCTCTACACCCTCCTCCCATTCACCACATACAGGACTTCACCCTCCATCACACTACACACCTCCTCCCTCTACACCCTCCTCCCATTCACCACATACAGGACTTCACCCTCCACCACACTACACACCTCCTCCCTCTACACCCTCCTCCCATTCACCATGTACAGGACTTCACCCTCCATCACACTACACACCTCCTCCCTCTACACCCTCCTCCCATTCACCACATACAGGACTTCACCCTCCATCACACTACACACCTCCTCCCTCTACACCCTCCTCCCATTCACCACATACAGGACTTCACCCTCCACCACACTACACACCTCCTCCCTCTACACCCTCCTCCCATTCACTACATACAGGACTTCACCCTCCACCACACTACACACCTCCTCCCTCTACACCTTCCCTCCCATTCACCACATACAGGACTTCACCCTTCACCACACTACACACCTCCTCCCTCTACATCCTCCCTCCCATTCACCACATACAGGACTTCACCCTCCACCACATTACACACCTCCTCCCTCTAGACCCTCCTACCATTCACTACATACAGGACTTCACCCTCCTCCACACTACACACCTCCTCCCTCTACACCCTCCTCCCATTCACCACGTACAGGACTTCACCCTCCACTACACACCTCCTCCCTCTACACCCTCCTCCCATTCACCACATACAGGACTTCACCCTCCACCACACTACACACCTCCTCCCTCTACACCCTCCCTCCCATTCACCACATACAGGACTTCACCCTCCATCACACTACATACCTCCTCCCTCTACACCCTCCTCCCATTCACCACATACAGGACTTCACCCTCCCCCACATTACACACCTCCTCCCTCTACACCCTCCTCCCATTCACCACATACAGGACTTCACCCTTCACCACACTACACACCTCCTCCCTCTACACCCTCCTCCATTCACCACATACAGGACTTCACCCTTCACCACACTACACACCTCCTCCCTCTACATCCTCCCTCCCATTCACCACATACAGGACTTCACCCTCCACCACATTACACACCTCCTCCCTCTACACCCTCCTCCCATTCACCACATACAGGACTTCACCCTCCACCACACTACACACCTCCTCCCTCTACACCCTCCCTCCCATTCACCATGTACAGGACTTCACCCTCCACCACACTACACACCTCCTCCCTCTACACCCTCCTCCCATTCACCACATACAGGACTTCACCCTCCACCACACTACACACCTCCTCCCTCTACACCCTCCTCCATTCACTACATACAGGACTTCACCCTCCACCACACTACACACCTCCTCCCTCTACACCCTCCCTCCCATTCACTACATACAGGACTTCACCCTCCACCACACTACACACCTCCTCCCTCTACACCCTCCTCCCATTCACCACGTACAGGACTTCACCCTCCACCACACTACACACCTCCTCCCTCTACACCCTCCTCCCATTCACCACATACAGGACCTCACCCTCCACCACAGTACACACCTCCTCCCTCTACACCCTCCTCCCATTCACCACATACAGGACTTCACCCTCCACCACACTACACACCTCCTCCCTCTACACCCTCCTCCATTCACCACGTACAGGACTTCACCCTCCACCACATTACACACCTCCTCCCTCTATACCCTCCACCCATTCACCACGTACAGGACTTCACCCTTCACTACAGTACACACCTCCTCCCTCTACACCCTCCCTCCCATTCACTACATACAGGACTTCACCCTTCACCACACTACACACCTCCTCCCTCTACACCCTCCTCCCATTCACCACATACAGGACTTCACCCTCCACCACACTACACACCTCCTCCCTCTACACCCTCCTCCCATTCATCACATACAGGACTTCACCCTCCACCACACTACACACCTCCTCCCTCTACACCCTCCTCCCATTCACCACATACAGGACTTCACCCTCCACCACACTACACACCTCCTCCCTCTACACCCTCCCACCCATTCACCACATACAGGACTTCACCCTCCACCACACTACACACCTCCTCCCTCTACACCCTCCCACCCATTCACCACATACAGGACTTCACCCTCCATCACACTACATACCTCCTCCCTCTACACCCTCCCTCCCATTCACCACATACAGGAATTCACCCTCCACCACACTACACACCTCCTCCCTCTACACCCTCCCTCCCATTCACCACATACAGGACTTCACCCTCCACCACACTACACACCTCCTCCCTCTACACCCTCCTCCCATTCACCACATACAGGACTTCACCCTCCACCACAGTACACACCTCCTCCCTCTACACCCTCCCTCCCATTAACCACATACAGGACTTCACCCTCCACCACACTACATACCTCCTCCCTCTACACCCTCCTCCCATTCACCACATACAGGACTTCACCCTCCATCACACTACACACCTCCTCCCTCTACACCCTCCCTCCATTCACCACATACAGGACTTCACCCTCCACCACAGTACACACGTCCTCCCTCTACACCCTCCTCCCATTCACCACATACAGGACTTCACCCTCCATCACACTACACACCTCCTCCCTCTACACCCTCCTCCCATTCACTACATACAGGACTTCACCCTCCATCACACTACACACCTCCTCCCTCTACACCCTCCTCCCATTCACCACGTACAGGACTTCACCCTCCACCACACTACACACCTCCTCCCTCTACACCCTCCCTCCCATTACATACAGGACTTCACCCTCCACCACACTACACACCTCCTCCCTCTACAACCCTCCTCCCATTCACTACATACAGGACTTCACCCTCCACCACACTACACACCTCCTCCCTCTACACCCTCCTCCCATTCACTACATACAGGACTTCACCCTCCACCACAGTACACACCTCCTCCCTCTACACCCTCCTCCCATTCACCACATACAGGACTTCACCCTCCACCACAGTACACACCTCCTCCCTCTACACCCTCCTCCCATTCACCACATACAGGACTTCACCCTCCATCACACTACACACCTCCTCCCTCTACACCCTCCTCCCATTCACCACGTACAGGACTTCACCCTCCACCACACTACACACCTCCTCCCTCTACACCCTCCTCCCATTCACCACATACAGGACTTCACCCTTCACCACACTACACACCTCCTCCCTCTACACCCTCCTCCCATTCACCACATACAGGACTTCACCCTCCATCACACTGCACACCTCCTCCCTCTACACCCTCCCTCCCATTCACCACATACAGGACTTCACCGTCCATCACACTACACACCTCCCCCCTCTACACCCTCCTCCCATTCACCACATACAGGACTTCACCCTCCATCACACTACACACCTCCTCCCTCTACACCCTCCTCCCATTCACCACGTACAGGACTTCACCCTCCACCACACTACACACCTCCTCCCTCTACACCCTCCTCCCATTCACTACATACAGGACTTCACCCTCCACCACATTACACACCTCCTCCCTCTACACCCTCCCTCCCATTCACCACATACAGGACTTCACCCTCCACCACATTACACACCTCCTCCCTCTACACCCTCCCTCCCATTCACCACATACAGGACTTCACCCTTCACCACACTACACACCTCCCCCCTCTACACCCTCCTCCCATTCACTACATACAGGACTTCACCCTCCACCACACTACACACCTCCTCCCTCTACACCCTCCCTCCATTCACCACGTACAGGACTTCACCCTCCATCACACTACACACCTCCTCCCTCTACACCCTCCTCCCATTCACCACATACAGGACTTCACCCTTCACCACACTACACACCTCCTCCCTCTACACCCTCCTCCCATTCACCACATACAGGACTTCACCCTCCACCACACTACACACCTCCTCCCTCTACACCCTCCCTCCCATTCACCACGTACAGGACTTCACCCTCCACCACACTACACACCTCCTCCCTCTACATCCTCCTCCCATTCACCACATACAGGACTTCACCCTCCACCACACTACACACCTCCTCCCTCTACACCCTCCTCCCATTCACCATATACAGGACTTCACCCTCCATCACACTACACACCTCCTCCCTCTACACCCTCCTCCCATTCACCACATACAGGACTTCACCCTCCACCACACTACACAACTCCTCCCTCTACACCCTCCTCCCATTCACCACATACAGGACTTCACCCTCCACCACACTACACACCTCCTCCCTCTACACCCTCCTCCCATTCACTACATACAGGACTTCACCCTCCACCACACTACATACCTCCTCCCTCTACACCCTCCTCCCATTCACCACATACAGGACTTCACCCTTCACCACACTACACACCTCCTCCCTCTACACCCTCCTCCCATTCACCACGTACAGGACTTCACCCTCCACCACACTACACACCTCCTCCCTCTACACCCTCCTCCCATTCACCACATACAGGACTTCACCCTTCACCACACTACACACCTCCTCCCTCTACACCCTCCTCCCATTCACCACATACAGGACTTCACCCTCCATCACACTACACACCTCCTCCCTCTACACCCTCCCTCCCATTCACCACATACAGGACTTCACCGTCCATCACACTACACACCTCCCCCCTCTACACCCTCCCTCCCATTCACCACATACAGGACTTCACCCTCCACCACACTACACACCTCCTCCCTCTACACCCTCCTCCCATTCACCACATACAGGACTTCACCCTCCACCACACTACACACCTCCTCCCTCTACACCCTCCTCCCATTCACTACATACAGGACTTCACCCTCCATCACACTACACACCTCCTCCCTCTACACCCTCCTCCCATTCACTACATACAGGACTTCACCCTCCACCACACTACACACCTCCTCCCTCTACACCCTCCTCCCATTCACTACATACAGGACTTCACCCTCCACCACACTACACACCTCCTCCCTCTACACCCTCCTCCCATTCACCACATACAGGACTTCACCCTCCACCACACTACACACCTCCTCCCTCTACACCCTCCTCCCATTCACCACATACAGGACTTCACCCTCCACCACACTACACACCTCCTCCCTCTACACCCTCCCTCCCATTCACCACATACAGGACTTCACCCTCCATCACACTACACACCTCCCCCCTCTACACCCTCCTCCCATTCACCACATACAGGACTTCACCCTCCATCACACTACACACCTCCTCCCTCTACACCCTCCCTCCCATTCACCACATACAGGACTTCACCCTCCACCACATTACACACCTCCTCCCTCTACATCCTCCTCCCATTCACCACATACAGGACTTCACCCTCCACCACACTACACACCTCCTCCCTCTACACCCTCCTCCCATTCACCACATACAGGACTTCACCCTCCACCACAGTACACACCTCCTCCCTCTACACCCTCCTCCCATTCACCACGTACAGGACTTCACCGTCCATCACACTACACACCTCCTCCCTCTACACCCTCCCTCCCATTCACCATGTACAGGACTTCACCCTCCACCACACTACACACCTCCTCCCTCTACACCCTCCTCCCATTCACCACGTACAGGACTTCACCGTCCATCACACTACACACCTCCTCCCTCTACACCCTCCCTCCCATTCACCATGTACAGGACTTCACCCTCCATCACACTACACACCTCCTCCCTCTACACCCTCCTCCCATTCACCACATACAGGACTTCACCCTCCATCACACTACACACCTCCTCCCTCTACACCCTCCCTCCATTCACCACATACAGGACTTCACCCTCCACCACATTACACACCTCCTCCCTCTACACCCTCCTCCCATTCACCACATACAGGACTTCACCCTCCATCACACTACACACCTCCACCCTCTACACCCTCCTCCCATTCACTACATACAGGACTTCACCCTCCACCACACTACACACCTCCTCCCTCTACACCTTCCCTCCCATTCACCACATACAGGACTTCACCCTCCACCACAGTACACACCTCCTCCCTCTACACCCTCTCCTATTCACCACGTACAGGACTTCACCCTCCACCACACTACACACCTCCTCCCTCTACACCCTCCTCCCATTCACCACATACAGGACTTCACCCTCCACCACAGTACACACCTCCTCCCTCTACACCCTCCTCCCATTCACCACATACAGGACTTCACCCTTCACCACACTACACACCTCCTCCCTCTACATCCTCCCTCCATTCACCACATACAGGACTTCACCCTCCACCACACTACATACCTCCTCCCTCTACACCCTCCCTCCATTCACCACATACAGGACTTCACCCTCCACCACATTAGACACGTCCTCCCTCTACACCCTCCTCCCATTCACCACGTACAGGACTTCACCCTCCATCACATTACACACCTCCTCCCTCTACACCCTCCCTCCCATTCACTACATACAGGACTTCACCCTCCACCACAGTACACACCTCCTCCCTCTACACCCTCCTCCCATTCACCACATACAGGACTTCACCCTCCACCACACTACACACCTCCTCCCTCTACACCCTCCTCCCATTCACCACATACAGGACTTCACCCTCCACCACACTACACACCTCCTTCCTCTACACCCTCCTCCCATTCACCACATACAGGACTTCACCCTCCACCACACTACACACCTCCTCCCTCTACACCCTCCCTCCCATTCACCACATACAGGACTTCACCCTCCACCACACTACACACCTCCTCCCTCTACACCCTCCCTCCCATTCACCACATACAGGACTTCACCCTCCTCCACACTACACACCTCCTCCCTCTACACCCTCCTCCCATTCACTACATACAGGACTTCACCCTCCACCACACTACACACCTCCTCCCTCTACACCCTCCCTCCCATTCACTACATACAGGACTTCACCCTCCATCACACTACACACCTCCTCCCTCTACACCCTCCTCCCATTCACCACATACAGGACTTCACCCTCCACCACGTTACACACCTCCTCCCTCTACACCCTCCTCCCATTCACTACATACAGGACTTCACCCTCCACCACACTACACACCTCCTCCCTCTACACCCTCCTCCCATTCACCACATACAGGACTTCACCCTCCACCACACTACACACCTCCTCCCTCTACACCCTCCTCCCATTCACCACGTACAGGACTTCACCCTTCACCACACTACACACCTCCTCCCTCTACACCCTCCCTCCATTCACCACATACAGGACTTCACCCTCCACCACACTACATACCTCCTCCCTCTACACCCTCCCTCCCATTCACCACGTACAGGACTTCACCCTTCACCACACTACACACCTCCTCCCTCTACACCCTCCCTCCCATTCACCACATACAGGACTTCACCCTCCACCACACTACACACCTCCTCCCTCTACACCCTCCTCCCATTCACCACATACAGGACTTCACCCTCCATCACAGTACACACCTCCTCCCTCTACACCCTCCCTCCATTCACCACATACAGGACTTCACCCTCCACCACACTACACACCTCCTCCCTCTACACCCTCCCTCCCATTCACCACATACAGGACTTCACCCTCCACCACACTACACACCTCCTCCCTCTACACCCTCCTCCCATTCACTACATACAGGACTTCACCCTCCACCACACTACACACCTCCTCCCTCTACACCCTCCTCCCATTCACCACATACAGGACTTCACCCTCCACCACACTACACACCTCCTCCCTCTACACCCTCCTCCCATTCACCACATACAGGACTTCACCCTCCACCACACTACACACCTCCTCCCTCTACACCCTCCCTCCCATTCACCACATACAGGACTTCACCCTCCACCACACTACACACCTCCTCCCTCTACACCCTCCTCCCATTCACTACATACAGGACTTCACCCTCCACCACACTACACACCTCCTCCCTCTACACCCTCCTCCCATTCACCACATACAGGACTTCACCCTCCACCACACTACACACCTCCTCCCTCTACACCCTCCCTCCCATTCACCACATACAGGACTTCACCCTCCATCACACTACACACCTCCTCCCTCTACACCCTCCCTCCATTCACCACGTACAGGACTTCACCCTCCACCACACTACACACCTCCTCCCTCTACACCCTCCTCCCATTCACCACATACAGGACTTCACCCTCCACCACACTACACACCTCCCCCCTGTACACCCTCCTCCCATTCACCACATACAGGACTTCACCCTCCACCACACTACACACCTCCTCCCTGTACACCCTCCCTCCCATTCACCACGTACAGGACTTCACCCTCCACCACACTACACACCTCCTCCCTCTACACCCTCCTCCCATTCACTACATACAGGACTTCACCCTCCATCACACTACACACCTCCTCCCTCTACACCCTCCTCCCATTCACCACATACAGGACTTCACCCTCCACCACACTACACACCTCCTCCCTCTACACCCTCCTCCATTCACCACATACAGGACTTCACCCTCCATCACACTACACACCTCCTCCCTCTACACCCTCCTCCCATTCACCACATACAGGACTTCACCCTCCACCACACTACACACCTCCTCCCTCTACACCCTCCTCCCATTCACCACATACAGGACTTCACCCTCCATCACACTACACACCTCCTCCCTCTACACCCTCCTCCCATTCACCACATACAGGACTTCACCCTCCACCACACTACACACCTCCTTCCTCTACACCCTCCTCCCATTCACCACATACAGGACTTCACCCTCCATCACACTACACACCTCCTCCCTCTACACCCTCCTCCCATTCACCACATACAGGACTTCACCCTCCACCACACTACACACCTCCTCCCTCTACACCCTCCCTCCCATTCACCATGTACAGGAATTCACCCTCCACCACACTACACACCTCCCCCCTCTACACCCTCCTCCCATTCACCACATACAGGACTTCACCCTCCACCACACTACACACCTCCTCCCTCTACACCCTCCTCCCATTCACCACATACAGGACTTCACCCTCCACCACACTACACACCTCCTCCCTCTACACTCTCCTCCCATTCACCACATACAGGACTTTACCCTCCACCACACTACACACCTCCTCCCTCTACACCCTCCTCCCATTCACCACATACAGGACTTCACCCTCCATCACACTACACACCTCCTCCCTCTACACCCTCCCTCCATTCACCACGTACAGGACTTCACCCTCCACCACACTACACACCTCCCCCCTGTACACCCTCTGTCCCCTTGATCGCCTCACACTTCCCTTCACCTCATTGCCTGTAATTGAGGTGCAAACTGAGCTAAAATCACCTCTCACACGCACACACATATATACACACTCACACACTCACTGATGGAGAGCTGTGTAACTCAGTGCTTTGTATTGCATTGCACACCTTTTTTGGAGGTGAAATGACTAAGCACTGAAAATTCAACAAGCTATTCATTAAAGCAGTCACTGTTTTATTAACTGCACGGGCGACGCCATGCCAATATTGCTGATATATATATATATATATATATATATATATATATATATAGGCATACAGTTGACAGTGGCACACTAAAGCAAAAGTAATGAAATACAATGATTGGTCCCCATCCCCATAAAAAGAATTATAAGATATACTCGTCCAAAGCACCGGGACAGCACTCGCAGATATATAATTAATTGTACCAAAAATATTTTATTACAGTATTTCTCCTTTGTCACAGCACAGCGCCCTCACAGGGTGAAAAGATGGAGCTTATGATAAAATGTCAGGTGACGAGCTATCCCTTTAAATGCAGGACACATGACTTGTGAATGACACATACTGAAGCTTTGCTCTGATTCATGAGCAGTCTTGCAGAACGCCATTAACGTAATCAGCCTAACCCTCTGAGTGCCAGAGGGGTACGCAATGCATTGTAGAGCAATGCGTTGCGTACCCCTCTGGCACCCAAAGGGTTAATGAAATGCATCTCGTATGGTGACCACCTATCCATTTCATGCAGGGACACTTATGATAATCTCATTGTGCAGTACTGCAGGGGAATCAGTGCTACCCTGGAGTGTGTGTTTTATAGAAGTGTCTCTCATTTAAAGAGACATGTTCACCTTACCTGCACAGCAGTGGTCGTTCTGCACAGCCCAGAAGTGTGCACTTTTATTTTCATAAAAGTACCCATTTAACCCCAAAGCAATGTGTTGCGTACCCCTCTGGCACTCAAAGGGTTAAAGGGGAGGGCTAGATAAACGTGCCTTTACTGTGCTCTTTAACCCTTTCAGTGTCAGTTGAGTGTCCAGCACATTGCACGGCAAACGTGGACATTCCTCTTGCACTCAAAAGAGTTAGGGGTTAACCCTTTTGAACGCCGGAGGGGTTTGCAATGAATTTCACACACCTCTGACACTCAAAGGGTTAAAAGCAGAGCTGCAATCCCACATCGATACCCACACATGCCCCCATCTTACCCAGCATGCTGTGATCAGGGACACTGCTGTGCATTAGACCGGCATTCACAGCTGCAATGCAGTGACACTGTCTTTAACTTCCTATCAGCAAGCTCCTCCCTCTCTTCTTCATCATCATTATCCCCTCCCATTCTCCGCTCCCCCCTGTATGACATCCTCCAATCAGCACCTCCGCACAGGCAGTGTCACCACCAGTTTATGCAACCAAACTGTTACAATGTATCAAGTAGCTGTAACACTGTTGCTATGTACTTATGTGACACTGATGTTCCCTTTAACCCTATGAGTGCCAGAGAGGTATTCAATACATTGTGTTTCAATGCACTGGATACTGTCCAGGCTTTCAGTGCAGAGTGATTATGAAAAACACGCACTGCAGGGTTGCACTGGTTCTTATCCTGCTGCATTACATTTTCATAAGTGTTGTGCATTAATAGGGAGACCTGGTCACCTTAATGTTATGATATATCGGTGCACAAGTACAAAGAAATATATAACAATCCTGAAGCAAACCACCTGCATCACAGGGTACAAATGCAAATTCACCAAATCCCCACTGATTTAAAGGAGAAAAAGAATCTTTCAATAATATCCCATACACACTTACATTACTATGACCAGAAAATCCTAATGTCCCCTATGAATTTTGCCCTTGCCCCTTTGTTCAAGGGATACTATGATACTGCATGCCACGTGCCTTCCAACTATCGCTCTTTAGGAGATATTAGGGGTTCATACCTCCCAAGTGTCCCTCTGTAGGAGATATTAGGGTTCATACCTCCCAAATGTCCCTCTGTAGGAGATATTAGGGGTCCATGTCTCCCAAGTGTCCCTCTTTAGTAGATATTAGGGGTCAGTGCCTCCCAAGTGTCCTTTTTTAGGAGATATTAGGGGTCTGTACCCCCCAAGTGTCCCTCTTTAGGAGATATTAGGGGTCCATATCTCCCAAGTGTCCCTTTTTAGGAGATATTAGTGCTCCATACCTCCCAAGTGTCCCTCTTTAGGAGATATTAGGGGTCCGTACCTCCCAAGTGTCCCTTTTTAGGAGATATTAGGGCTCCGTACCTCCCAAGTGTCCCTCTTTAGGAGATATTAGGGGTCTGTACCTCCCAAGTGTCCCTCTTTAGGAGATATTAGGGTCTGTACCTCCCAAGTGTCCCTTTTTAGGAGATATTAGGGCTCCGTACCTCCCAAGTGTCCCTCTTTAGGAGATATTAGGGGTCCGTACCTCCCAAGTGTCCCTTTTTAGGAGATATTAGGGGTCCGTACCTCCCAAGTGTCCCTCTTTAGGAGATATTAGGGGTATATACCTCCCAAGTGTCCCTCTTTAGGAGATATTAGGGGTCCGTACCTCCCAAGTGTCCCTCTTTAGGAGATATTAGGGGTATATACCTCCCAAGTGTCCCTCTTTAGGAGATATTAGGGGTCCGTACCTCCCAAGTGTCCCTTTTTAGGAGATATTAGGGGTCCGTACCTCCCAAGTGTCCCTCTTTAGGAGATATTAGGGGTATATACCTCCCAAGTGTCCCTCTTTAGGAGATATTAGGGGTCCGTACCTCCCAAGTGTCCCTCTTTAGGAGATATTAGGGGTATATACCTCCCAAGTGTCCCTCTTTAGGAGATATTAGGGGTCCGTACGTCCCAAGTGTCCCTCTTTAGGAGATATTAGGTGTACATACCTTCCAAGTGTCCCTCTTTAGGAGATATTAGGGGTCTGTACCTCCCAAGTGTCCCTCTTTAGGAGATATTAGGGGTCCATACCTCCCAAGTGTCCCTCTTTAGGAGATATTAGGGGTCCCTGTCTCCCAAGTGTCCCTCTTTAGGAGATATTAGGGGTCCCTGTCTCCCAAGTGTCCCTCTTTAGGAGATATTAGGGGTCTGTAACTGACTACTGTGCAGTCCCTGATTTAAAGGGAAAGGACTGATAGAAAATGTTATCTCTTGAACAAAACAGAAATGCAAATTTATAAGTTCCACTGGGATTTTCAGGCCATAGTAAGGTAACAGGGGGTTATTATTAGAAGGTGCTAGTTCACGGATACGTTTACACAGGTGACTTTATGGTGACTTGGTTGTCACAACAACACACCCGAACTGGGCATCTGATGACACGTGCTGACAGCCCTGTAAAGGGGGAAGCAGCTGGCCCACAGGCTTCTGAATTTCGGCAGCGCTGCTCTTCTGGTTCTAAAGGGAGGAAGAGAGAAAGTGAGAGAGGGGAGAGAAGATGTTCAGCCAATGGGAGTGAGACAGCCTTATGTTAATTAAGGTGACCACGTGTCCCTGCTTGCCCAGGACAGTCCCTGATTTGGAATGTATGTCCCTTGTATCAGACAGCCCCCTTCTGTGACAATACAAAGCCCTGGAATTAAGACTGTAGTTCTAGAAGGAAAACTGTCCATTGTCTACTGTGACAGGAAGTGATGCCTTGGCTGGGCTACAACAAAATGGCTTCCAGACCGAGCTCAAAACACTAGAGAGAGAACTGAGCCTTTATCCTGACAACAAACAGGAGCTGCAGTGCGGTATTGTTGTAGTGTAATTCTAGTCTACGGCTTCGGGAGTGATGTACATTATCTTGTAGTCCACCACAGTCATCTCTTTCTGTAACAGCAGTCAAAGGGTAGTTCTCCCCCTAGTGTTTAGAACTCTGTGGTGCACCGGAGAAAGAGCGGGCTGTGTACTGATGTCCAGTGATGCATAGTGACCTCTTCCGGATGGTGCACTAGAGCCGAGGACCAGTACTCCGCTGCTCTTGACTCTGCAGTGTCCCTGAATGGCAGGTTAGAAATGTGGTCACCCTAATGTTAATGACGAAAGAGAGAGAGGAGGACATTTTTCAGCCAATGGGAGTGAGGCAGCCTTATGTTAATTATTAGAGAGAAAGAATGATGTTGTTCAGCCAATGGGAGTGAGGCAGCCTTATGTTAATTATTAGAGAGAAAGTTAGAAGGACGTTCTTCAGCCAATGGGAGAGAGGCAGTCTTATGTTAATGATTACAGAGAGAAAGAAATAGGATTCAGTGTAGCAAAAACCTCACAAGAGTGATATAAAGGTGATACCTTTTAAAGGGATAGTAATACTTTGTTTTATCTTTATTTCATTTTGTAGGCATTAAAAAAAACATGAAGAACAATGTAAGTCTTATCTCTCAAACCTTTACGGTTTGAGAGATATTCACAAGCAAAGTTTCCCCTCCCACCCCTTTTACCTAGTGTAAGCCATCTCTTCTCAGATGTGGAATCCAGTCCATAGACCAGACAGATAACAGCAGGGGACAATCTTCTTCCTATGAGAACAATGAAAGCCCTGCCCCCCTTGACAAGTTTTTCAGGTTTTTCCCCTTATCTTAATTGAAGATTGTCCCTCTCTGCAGTCTACCTGGGCACCTCCCTTCTGATCTGGCTGAGTAGTGTTACATCAGTAAAAGGGACGGGAGGGGGATACTTTGTCATTGAATTACTCTTGAACTACAACTCTGACAGAACTGAAATAACACTCTCTAAAGTCCAAATACTATGATGATTAATTAGAGCTGCTTTTACTATGAAACATTGCTATCCCTTTAATAGAAACATTACTATCCCTTTAATAGCTAATTGAGGACATAGAAAGTGCAAGCTTTCAGGACACTAAGGCCCCTTGGTCAGGCATGGGTTAACAAATAAAGCTAGAATATCACTGCATTTATATTTACATTTGAAACAAAATATATGAGTACTAGTGTTGAGCGAGCATGCTCGGCCGATGCTCGGATCGGCTCGAGCATCGCTCTGCTCGGCACATGGCGGTACTCGTACGAGTACCGCCATGTGCTCGCCCGCCATGTTCGGGTGGCAGGGATCTGTGCCGAAGGAGGCACAGATCTTACAGACGCTCCGCTGGACCACCAGGGACTGGAGGTAGGGGGCATTGCGGAGATGAAGGGGGCATTGCGGAGATGAAGGGGGACATTGTGGAAGGGGGACATTGTGGAAGGGGGGCATTGTGGAAGGGGGGCATTGCGGAGATGAAGGGGGCATTGCGGAGATGAAGGGGGACATTGTGGAAGGGGGACATTGCGGAGATGAAGGGGGCATTGCGGAGATGAAGGGGGCATTGTGGAGATGAAGGGGGGCATTGCGGAGATGAAGGGGGACATTGTGGAAGGGGGACATTGCGGAGATGAAGGGGGCATTGCGGAGATGAAGGGGGACATTGTGGAAGGGGGACATTGCGGAGATGAAGGGGGCATTGCGGAGATGAAGGGGGCATTGTGGAGATGAAGGGGGGCATTGCGGAGATGAAGGGGGCATTGCGGAGATGAAGGGGGGCATTGCGGAAATGAAGGGGGCATTGCGGAGATGAAGGGGGCATTGCGGAGATGAAGGGGGGCATTGCGGAGATGAAGGGGGCATTGTGGAGATGAAGGGGGACATTGCGGAGATGAAGGGGGCATTGCGGAGATGAAGGGGGACATTGTGGAAGGGGGGCATTGCGGAGATGAAGGGGGACATTGTGGAAGGGGGGCATTGCGGAGATGAAGGGGGCATTGCGGAGATGAAGGGGGACATTGTGGAAGGGGGGCATTGCGGAGATGAAGGGGGACATTGTGGAAGGGGGGCATTGCGGAGATGAAGGGGGCATTGCGGAGATGAAGGGGGACATTGCGGAGATGAAGGGGGCATTGCGGAGATGAAGGGGGCATTGCGGAGATGAAGGGGGCATTGCGGAGATGAAGGGGGACATTGTGGAAGGGGGACATTGTGGAAGAGGGGCATTGTGGAGATGAAGGGGGCATTGCGGAGATGAAGGGGGACATTGCGGAGATGAAGGGGGACATTGTGGAAGGGGGACATTGTGGAAGAGGGGCATTGTGGAGATGAAGGGGGGCATTGACCAGGCACCCTCCCCTCATCAGAGCAGGGGGTGCCTGGTGTAATGCTCGAGTCCTCCCATTTAATGCAATGGGGTTCGGGTGCTCGGCCGAGCACTCGAGCCTCAGGGGGTGCTCGGTCAGAGCACCCGAACCCCCGAGCATCGGGGTGCTCGCTCAACACTAATGAGTACACAGTGGGGTCAATTAACTTAGTAAACACACAGTCTGCATGGATATGAATTGATAGGCACAGGGTTAGATCGATGTCCCAGGAACAAGGAAATGTCGTGTAGAAACATACAATAAAAAGAAAAAAGGGTGACACACCAGTTGGGCAGCATTTTTATGGTCCAAACCATAGTCTACAAAATATGAAAGTCACCATACTCAAAGGAAACTTTAGAACACAGAGGGAAAGAAAAATCTGGGAATATAAATGAAAGTGTTAGTAATGTCCCCTAACCTTTATTTTGCCGAGCTTCAATAGTTGACTATAATACAAAAAAAACGTATCTCTCAAACCGCTATGGTTTGAGAGATATCAGCATTCAAACTTTAACGTGTCCTGCTGTCAGCTGTAAAGCTGTCAGCAGGAGATCAGTGTCGGCCGGCACAGAGGCTCTGCGGCAGAGCCGCAATCGTGTTTGTAAACACAATGACTTCCGTGGAATGTTCTAAAAAGTGTGCCTGGTTTACAAGCACACTTTTAGGATCATTCTGTTTAACCCCTTAGTGACCGGCCGCGCATGCACGGCACTTAACGCCTGCCGGACATTTTTTTTCATTTCGTAAAATGATTTCCGGGACGTTCATGTACGTCCTCTGTCCACCTGGGACATCCGCTCGGGATGTACATGTACGTCCTCGGGCGGTAAGGGGTTAAAAAATGTGATTGCGGGAGAGAGGGTTTGGTTTTGGTTTGGTTTGGTTTAGTTTTTCAAATATAAAATCTAAAATGGGACAGCTGTATTTTCATGTTAAAATACTTACTTGACTGTCTGCACTGTATCTCTTATTCGATTACTATGCGCATTATCTACGATTTTGTAATGTACTATTTCTGTCCTCTCGATAAAAATGTTTTTAAAAAAGAAAACAAAAAAACGTGATTGCGGCTCTGCTGCAGAGCCTCCATGTCGGCCGAAACAGATCTCCTGCTGACAGCTTTACAGCTGACAGCAGGACACATCAAAGTTTGAATGCCGATATCTCTCAAACCATAGCGGTTTGAGAGATACATTTTTTTGCATTATATTCAACTATTGAAGCTCTACAAAATAAAGTATATTTATATTGGGACATTACTAACACTTTAATGGATGTATTTGACACATTAAAAACAGGACTGAACCTGGGAATGGCTTCTTGTCTCATTATAACAGAACATCTTGGTATAGAGATTGTATAGAGATAGATGTTTTCAACTCACAGGCTCTTCACACCTCTGTGATAATGAACATTTCCTTGTTACCGGGACATCGATCTAACCCTGTGCCTATCAATTCATATCCATGCAGACTGTGTGTTTACTAAGTTAATTGACCCCACTGTGTACTAATATATTTTGTTTCAAATGTATGTCATACTCTATTAATATAAATGCAGTGCTATTCTAGATTTATTTGTTAACCCATTCCTGGCCAAGGGGCCTTAGTGTCCTGAAAGCTTACACTTTCTATGTCCTCAGTTAGCTATTAAAGGGATAGTAATACTTTGTTTTATCTTTATTTTATTTTGTAGGCATTAAAAAAACATGAAGAACGATATAAGTCTTATCTCTCAAACCTTTATGGTTTGAGAGATATTCACAAGCAAAGTTTCCCCCTCCCGCCCCTTTTACCTACTGTAAACCATCTCTTCTCAGATGTGGAATCCAGTCCATAGACCGGACAGATAACAGAAGGGGACAATCTTCTTCCTATGAGAACAATGAAAGCCCTGCCCCCCTTGACAAGTTTTTCAGGTTTTTCCCTTATCTTAATTGAAGATTGTCCCTCCCTGCAGTCTACCTGGACACCTCCCTTCTGATCTGGCTGAGCAGTGTTACATCAGTAAAAGGGGCGGGAGGGGAATACTTTGTCATTCAATTACTCTTGAACTACAACTCTGACAGAATTGAAATAACACTCTTCAAAGTCCAAATACTATGATGATAAATTTGAGCTGCTTTTATTATGAAACATTACTATCCCTTTAAAAGGTATCACCTTTATACCACTCTTGTGAGTTTTTTGCTACAATAAATCCTATCTACTCTGCTGGCTAACAGGATACCATCTATTTTTCCAGAGAGAAAAAGAGAGAGAGGATATTGTTCAGCCAATGGGAGTGAGACAGTCTTATGTTAATGATAAGAGACTGAACAAGGAGGAAAATATAGTTGTTGATACTAGTGTT
Source organism: Rhinophrynus dorsalis (assembly GCA_037306005.1). Lineage (NCBI taxonomy): Eukaryota > Metazoa > Chordata > Amphibia > Anura > Rhinophrynidae > Rhinophrynus > Rhinophrynus dorsalis. The sequence continues at coordinate 11,765,717 of CM074727.1, read as the reverse complement.
GAGCGAGCATGCTCGGCCGATGCTCGGATCGGCTCGAGCATCGCTCTGCTCGGCACATGGCGGTACTCGTACGAGTACCGCATGTGCTCGCCCGCCATGTTCGGGTCTCCTCCCCGCACGTTTTGCGGCTGCTGCGCAGCCAATAAACGTGCAGGGAGGCTCTGACATCGGTGTAATGCCAGCAGCCATGTTGGCTGCTGGCATTACACTGATTGGCTGGCCAGAACCCGTGGTCGGGTGCTGTATAGCACCTGACCATCGAGTTCGGCTCAGTCTGAGCCAGGGAGAGCTGAGGATAGGAAGGGAAAGGCAGTGTAGGGAGGAAAAAAACAAAAATTGTGCAAAAAAAGAACCAAAAGTCCTTTTTAGGACTACTGTGTGTGGGGGCAGCAGGTTATTTTGTGTGGGGGGAAAAAAACAAAAAAAAAAAAAAAAAAAATATTCTGTTTAGTGTGAAAAGTTGCAGATTAGAGCACATTCTGTTTAGTGTGCACAGTTGCAGATTAGAGCACATTCTGTTTAGTGTGCAAAGTTGCAGATTAGAGCACATTCTGTTTAGTGTGCAAAGTTGCAGATTAGAGCACATTCTGTTTAGTGTGCAAAGTTGCAGATTAGAGCACATTCTGTTTAGTGTGCAAAGTTGCAGATTAGAGCACATTCTGTTAAGTCTTCAAACTAAAATATCAAAGTCACATATTCCATTCAGTGTGCGTCGCTGCAGTTTAGCAGCACATTCTGTGTACTGTGCAGAGTTGCAGAATAGGAAGAAATACTGTTAAGTCTTCAATAGGGATGAGCGAGCACCCCGATGCTCGGGTGCTCGGGTGCTCTGACCGAGCACCCCCTGATGCTCGAGTGCTCGGCCGAGCACCCGAGCCCCATTCAAATGAATGGGAGCACTCGAGCATTAAACCAGGCACCCCCTGCTCTGATGAGCGGAGGGTGCCTGGTCAATGTCCCCCTTCATCTCCGCTATGCCCCTCTTCCACAATGTCCCCCTTCATCTCCTATGCCATAGCGGAGATGAAGGGGGACATTGTGGAAGAGGGGCATAGCGGAGATGAAGGGGGACATTGTGGAAGAGGGGCATAGAGTCTATGCCCCTCTTCCACAATGTCCCCCTTCATCTCCGCTATGCCCCTCTTCCACAATGTCCCCCTTCATCTCCTCTATGGCATAGGAGATGAAGGGGGACATTGTGGAAGAGGGGCATAGCGGAGATGAAGGGGCACATTGTGGAAGACGGGCATAGCGGAGATGAAGGGGGACATTGTGGAAGAGGGGCATAGAGTCTATGCCCCTCTTCCACAATGTCCCCCTTCATCTCCGCAATGCCCCCTTCATCTCCGCAATGCCCCCGTACCTCCATTCCCTGGTGGTCCAGCGGAGCGTCTTCGGATCTGTGCCTCTTCCGGCACAGATCCTCTTCACCCGAACATGTCGGGCGAGCACATGGCGGTACTCGTATGAGTACCGCCATGTGCCGAGCAGAGCGATGCTCGAGCCGATCCGAGCATCGGCCGAGCACGCTCGCTCAACACTAGTCTTCAAACTAAAATATCAAAGTCACATATTCCATTCAGTGTGCTTCGCCGCAGTTTAGCAGCACATTCTGTGTACTGTGCAGAGTTGCAGAATAGGAAGAAATACTGTTAAGTCTTCAAACTAAAATATCAAAGTCACATATTCCATTCAGTGTGCTTCGCCGCAGTTTAGCAGCACATTCTGTGTACTGTGCAGAGTTGCAGAATAGGAAGAAATACTGTTAAGTCTTCAAACTAAAATATCAAAGTCACATATTCCATTCAGTGTGCTTCGCCGCAGTTTAGCAGCACATTCTGTGTACTGTGCAGAGTTGCAGAATAGGAAGAAATACTGTTAAGTTTTCAAACTCAAATATTAAAGTCACATATTCCATTCAGTGTGTTTCACCGCCGTTTAGCAGCCTATTCTGTGTACTCTGCACAGTTGCAGAATAGTAAGAAATACTGTTACGTTTTCAAACTCAAATATTAAAGTCACATATTCCATTCAGTGTGTTTCACCGCCGTTTAGCAGCCTATTCTGTGTACTCTGCACAGTTGCAGAATAGTAAGAAATACTGTTACGTTTTCAAACTCAAATATTAAAGTCACATATTCCATTCAGTGTGTTTCACCGCCGTTTAGCAGCCTATTCTGTGTACTCTGCACAGTTGCAGAATAGTAAGAAATACTGTTAAGTTTTCAAACTCAAATATTAAAGTCACATATTCCATTCAGTGTGTTTCACCGCCGTTTAGCAGCCTATTCTGTGTACTCTGCACAGTTGCAGAATAGTAAGAAATACTGTTAAGTTTTCAAACTCAAATATTAAAGTCACATATTCCATTCAGTGTGTATCACCGCCGTTTACCAGCCTATTCTGTGTACTCTGCAGAGTTGCAGAATAGTAAGAAATACTGTTAAGTTTTCAAACTCAAATATTAAAGTCACATATTCCATTCAGTGTGTTTCACCGCCGTTTAGCAGCCTATTCTGTGTACTCTGCAGAGTTGCAGAATAGTAAGAAATAGTGTTAAGTTTTCAAACTCAAATATTAAAGTCACATATTCCATTCAGTGTGTTTCACCGCCGTTTAGCAGCCTATTCTGTGTACTCTGCAGAGTTGCAGAATAGTAAGAAATAGTGTTAAGTTTTCAAACTCAAATATCAAAGTCACATATTCCATTCAGTGTGTATCACCGCCGTTTAGCAGCCTATTCTGTGTACTCTGCAGAGTTGCAGAATAGTAAGAAATACTGTTAAGTTTTCAAACTCAAATATTAAAGTCACATATTCCATTCAGTGTGTTTCACCGCCGTTTAGCAGCCTATTCTGTGTACTCTGCAGAGTTGCAGAATAGTAAGAAATAGTGTTAAGTTTTCAAACTCAAATATCAAAGTCACATATTCCATTCAGTGTGTATCACCGCCGTTTAGCAGCCTATTCTGTGTACTCTGCACAGTTGCAGAATAGTAAGAAATACTGTTAAGTTTTCAAACTCAAATATTAAAGTCACATATTCCATTCAGTGTGTTTCACCGCCGTTTAGCAGCCTATTCTGTGTACTCTGCAGAGTTGCAGAATAGTAAGAAATAGTGTTAAGTTTTCAAACTCAAATATCAAAGTCACATATTCCATTCAGTGTGTATCACCGCCGTTTAGCAGCCTATTCTGTGTACTCTGCAGAGTTGCAGAATAGTAAGAAATACTGTTAAGTTTTCAAACTCAAATATTAAAGTCACATATTCCATTCAGTGTGTTTCACCGCCGTTTAGCAGCCTATTCTGTGTACTCTGCAGAGTTGCAGAATAGTAAGAAATAGTGTTAAGTTTTCAAACTCAAATATCAAAGTCACATATTCCATTCAGTGTGTATCACCGCCGTTTAGCAGCCTATTCTGTGTACTCTGCACAGTTGCAGAATAGTAAGAAATACTGTTAAGTTTTCAAACTCAAATATTAAAGTCACATATTCCATTCAGTGTGTTTCACCGCCGTTTAGCAGCCTATTCTGTGTACTCTGCAGAGTTGCAGAATAGTAAGAAATACTGTTAAGTTTTCAAACTCAAATATTAAAGTCACATATTCCATTCAGTGTGTTTCACCGCCGTTTACCAGCCTATTCTGTGTACTCTGCAGAGTTGCAGAATAGTAAGAAATACTGTTAAGTTTTCAAACTCAAATATTAAAGTCACATATTCCATTCAGTGTGTTTCACCGCCGTTTAGCAGCCTATTCTGTGTACTCTGCAGAGTTGCAGAATAGTAAGAAATAGTGTTAAGTTTTCAAACTCAAATATCAAAGTCACATATTCCATTCAGTGTGTATCACCGCCGTTTAGCAGCCTATTCTGTGTACTCTGCAGAGTTGCAGAATAGTAAGAAATACTGTTAAGTTTTCAAACTCAAATATTAAAGTCACATATTCCATTCAGTGTGTTTCACCGCCGTTTAGCAGCCTATTCTGTGTACTCTGCAGAGTTGCAGAATAGTAAGAAATAGTGTTAAGTTTTCAAACTCAAATATTAAAGTCACATATTCTGTGTAAGATGAAGAAGGCGGGTAAAAAGGGACGGGGAAGTGGACGTGATCCTGAAAGTTCAGGGCGCGGGTCAGGACGCGGAGAAACTGTGCCTGGTGCCAGAGCACAAGAAAGAAAGACATCCACCATACCTAGCTTCATGTGTAATTTTACAGGGCGTCGCAGGACATCACTCTCGAGGTCCGACCACTGCGAACAGGTGGTCGGTTGGATGACAGCTGATACTGCTTCCAGTCGGTTAAGCACCACCCTGTCTTCCACCAAGTCCACTCTCAGTAGCCAAGAGTCTGGTCAACATAATCCTCACTCTGATCATCCTTCCTCCCACCATACACGGTCTGGTCAAAGAAGTGATCCCACACTGGGATATAGTGAGGAGCTCGTCTCATCACCAATCCTTCATTTGACCCTCTCTCCAAGCACGCTTGCAGAGGAACATGACATCTTGTGCCCTGATTCACAACCTCTAGAGGCTACCCAATCACAAGAAGATGACAGATGTGAACGGCATTTAAGGTCAAAGGAAGTAGTGGATGATGATGATGATGATGAGACACAGTTGCCATTAAATCAACCACTATTTCCGTCTCAAGACCTTGTTGAGGAGAATGTTATACAGTTGTCAATGACTGAGTATGTGGTGGGATCAAGACTTGAGGAGGATGATCAGAGTGAGGAAGTGGAGGAGGACTTGGTGGACGATGAGGTGACTGACCCCACCTGGGAAGGTGTAGAGCCGAGCGATGTCAGCAGTCCTGAGGGTGAGCCATCTGCAGCACCGCAACAGGCTGGAAGAGGCAGTGGTGTGGCTACAGAAAGAAGGAGGACCGCACCAAACCGGCCCGCAAATGTTCCACGGAGCACCCCCTTGCGTAAATCTACCTTGCCAAAGGGTAGGTGTTCCGCGGTATGGCGTTTTTTTAAGGAAAGTGCGGACGACAAAAGAATTGTAGTTTGCAACCTGTGCCACACCAGAATGAGCCGAGGCATGAACACTAGAAACCTCACCACCACCAGCATGATCCGACACATGGCATCCAAGCACCGTAGTAAGTGGGAGGAACGCCTGGATCGCCCATCTGTGTCTGCAGGCCACACCACTGCCTCCTCTTCCCCTGTTTTCGGTGCCGGCCAATCGCCTGTCGAAGGCGCAGGCCCGCATACCTCCCGCCCTGCACCTGTACCATCTGAAGCACCATCAGCGACCACATCCACTTCCCTGTCCCAGCACAGCGTCCAAATGTCGTTACCCCAGGCATTTGAGCGCAAGAGAAAGTACCCAGCCACCCACCCACAGGCCATAGCACTAACCTCACACCTTTCCAAATTACTGGCCATCGAAATGCTGCCATTTAGGCTTGTGGACACTGAGTCCTTCCGCAGCCTGATGGCAGCAGCTGTCCCTCGGTACGCGGTCCCCAGCCGCCACTACTTTTCCCGGTGTGCCATCCCCGCATTACACCACCATGTGTCCCGTAACATCACCCGTGCCCTGACCAACGCAGTTACTGGGAAGGTCCACTTAACGACTGACACATGGACAAGTGCTTGTGGCCAGGGACGCTACATTTCCCTGACGGCACACTGGGTGAATGTCGTGGAGGCTGGGAGCGACTCGGACCCTGGGATGGCACGGGTGCTACCCACGCCGAGGATTGCGGGCCCTACCTCCATCAGGGTTTCCACCAGCACCTACGTTATTGGCTCCTCCTCCTCCGTTTCCACCTCCGAATTATCTACACGCAGCGCCACTCCCCCATCAGCCAGTAGCTGGAAGCAGTGTAGCACTGCAGTGGGGAAGCGTCAACAGGCCGTGCTGAAGCTGATCTGCCTTGGGGACAAACAGCACACGGCCTCAGAGCTGTTGCAGGGGATTAGTCACCAGACCGAGCAGTGGCTCTCGCCACTCAACCTGCAACCAGGCATGGTTGTGTGTGATAATGGGCGTAACTTGGTGGCGGCTTTGGAGCTCGGCAAGCTCACACACGTACCATGCCTAGCGCATGTATTTAATTTAGTGGTGCAGCGATTTCTAAAAACCTACCCCAATGTGCATGATCTCTTGACCAAGGTGCGCCGCGTGTGTGCACATTTCCGTAAGTCATCTACAGCTTCGGCCGGCCTGTTGAAGCTGCAGCAGCGCTTACAATTGCCAGCTCACCGGCTGCTGTGTGACGTGAGCACGCGCTGGAACTCCACCTTCCACATGTTGGCCCGGCTTTGTGAGCAGCAGAGGGCAGTAGTGGAGTACCAGCTGTTACACGGTCGTCGCCTCTCCGTTCAACTTCCTGTAATCAGAAGTGAGGAGTGGGAATGGATGTCAGACCTCTGCGAGGTTTTACGCAATTTTGAGGAATCGACACAGATGGTGAGCGGCGATAACGCTATTATCAGTGTAACCATCCCACTTCTGTGTCTACTGAAACGCTCGCTGCTCACAATTAAAACCGACGCTTTGCATGTGGAAGAGGTGGAAATGGGGGAGGAAGAGCTTACACAAGGTGATAGCCAGAGCACCCTCACTTCGTCTTCTCAGCGACAATTGGAGGAGGCGGAGGAGGAGGAGGAGGAGGAGGAGGAGGAGGAAGACACGGTTGCCTCCGCTACAGAGGGTAGCCATGGAACTTTAGTTCCATCTCTTCAGCGTGGGTGGGCAGAAGAGGAGGAAGAGGATGAGGAGATTGAGAGTCATCCTCCTGGTGAGGACAGCGAAATCTTGACTGTTGGTACTCTGGCACACATGGCTGACTTTATGTTAGGCTGCCTTTCCCGTGACCCACGCGTTATACGCATTTTAAACAACACGGATTACTGGGTGTTCACCCTTCTGGACCCCCGCTACAAAGAGAATTTCTCATCTCTCATTCCTCCGGTGGAGAGGACAAGCAAAATGGTGCAATACCAGAAGGTTCTTGTCGAAAAATTGCTCCAAAATTTTCCATCTGACAACGCTGGCGGCAGAGTACGTGCTACCTTGGCCAACCGAGAAGGGGAGAAAAGGGGAGCACACAGCAGTTCCGAGAAAGGCAGGGCAACACTCTCCAAGGCGTGGGACACCTTCATGACACCCCGCCAGCACCCTCACCCTGATGCGCAGCCTAGTGTCACAAGGAGGGAAAAGTTTTGGAAGATGGTGAAGGAGTACGTAGCAGACCGTGTCAGCGTCCTCAATGATCCCTCTGTGCCTTACAACTACTGGGTGTCCAAGCTGGACACGTGGTATGAACTGGCACTCTACGCCTTGGAGGTGCTGGCCTGCCCTGCCGCCAGCGTTCTGTCTGAGCGGGTATTTAGTGCTGCTGGTGGCATCATAACAGATAAGCGTATCCGCCTTTCCACCGACAATGCTGATAGGTTGACACTTATAAAAATGAACAAGGCCTGGATTTCCCCTGACTTCTCCACTCCACTGGAGGAAAGCCCCGGGGGAACATAAACTCACTTTACATATATTATTTACAATGATGGGAATACTCTGTATTCCCATTCACCCCTTCCACCCAAAAAACAGGTATATGGTTGACTCTTAATCTTCTCATCCTCCTCCTCCTCTTCCATATGCCCTGTGCTATAATTTTTATATAGGGCCAGCTCACCAGCGGGCCCTGTGATATAATTTTTATATAGGGTCAGCTCACCAGCGGGCCCTGTTTGCCAATTTTTATATAGGTCAGCTCACCAGCGGGCCTTCTCATATAATGTTTTATTGGGTCAGCTCTCTAGCGGGCCCTCTCATATAATGTTTTATAGCGTCAGCTCACTAGCGGGCCTTCGCATATAATGTTTAGGATGGTCAGCTCTGCAGCAGACCCTCACCCATAATGTTTTAGATGGTCAGCTCAGCGCACGTTTCCCTCTTAATCATGGCCTCAGTTCAATAAAATCAAGGAAATTTTTGGGAGAATTTGCCTCTGTGCACGTTTCCCTCTTAATCATGGCCTCAGTTCTGAAAATCAAGGAAATTTTTGGGAGAATTTGCCTCTGTGCACGTTTCCCTCTTAATCATGGCCTCAGTTCTGAAAATCAAGGAAATTTTTGGGAGAATTTGCCTCTGCGCACGTTTCCCTCTTAATCATGGCCTCAGTTCTGAAAATCAAGGAAATTTTTGGGAGAATTTGCCTCTGCGCACGTTTCCCTCTTAATCATGGCCTCAGTTCTGAAAATCAAGGAAATTTTTGGGAGAATTTGCCTCTGCGCACGTTTCCCTCTTAATCATGGCCTCAGTTCTGAAAATCAAGGAAAGTTTTGGGAGAATTTGCAGATGATATACAAGTAAATATACAGCAAATATTGTTTGGTAACAATTTTTCGCCTAAAGTCGTTTTTATTTTCCTTTTTGTGTGTTTTATGGTCAGTCTGTAAAAATGGCGTACTACGGGCGAAAGATCGTTCCCAGCAGCGATGTTGGAGTCCAAGATGCATCCAGACGTCCTCCCTATGCTGTCCCTGAACCATTTCTGTAGTGTTTCCATCTTTTTCTGCCCTTTTCCTATGGACCAGGCACCCTCCCCTCATCAGAGCAGGGGGTGCCTGGTGTAATGCTCGAGTCCTCCCATTGACTTCAATGGGGCTCGGGTGCTCGGCCGAGCACTCGAGCCTCAGGGGGTGCTCGGTCAGAGCACCCGAACACCCGAGCATTGGGGTGCTCGCTCATCACTAGTTGATACCTTTATTGGCTAACTAAGCAGATTTAGAATGCAAGCTTTCAAGACCTTAGGTCTCTTCCTCAGGCATGTTATACAGATAAATATGAAAATATCTCTTATATACAAGTACACAATGCATTGCTTAGAATGGAAATCAGAAAAGAGAACGCAGTCCAGATCCAGATACTTTGATCAATCAATGGTAAATTGCACTTTTCCTCTGAGGCTTTAGAGGTATTTATGATGTGGGCCTGTTAGAATTCAGTTTGACTAAAGACAGGGAATTCCTCTCACATTATCACTTAGTGGATTAACGTTTCCAACAGGCCCACATGGTAAGTACCTCTAAAGATGTTTTCATATTTATCTGTATAACATGCCTGAGGAAGAGACCTAAGGTCTTGAAAGCTTGCATCCTAAATCTGCTTAGTTAGCTAATAAAGGTATCAACCAGACTATATTTGCCTCTTGTATTTCTACGGCTAACACGGTACCAACTCTCATCTGTTATCAGAGTGAAAGAGAGAAGCACATTGTTCAGCCAATAGGAGCGAGACATGCTTATGTCAAAGGGATAGTAATACTTTATTATTACTATCCCCCATATTGTACATATTTGTAAAATAATTTAATAGCCCCCAGGTTTGAGAGATAACCGAAGGCAAAGTTCCCCCCTCCCTCCCCCCTTCCCTGAAGTCAGTGTTGTGCTGACTGCAGGGATATCCAGTCTGACTTTCATCATGCGGCTCTGCAGCTGTGCCGTGATCGAGTTAGTGACAAAGAAGTATTTCACTGAAACGGTCTTCTACATGTGCTTGCAAACCAAGCACAAACCAAGCACATGTAGAAGACCATTTCAGTGAAATAATTATTTTTCACTAATGGGACATCGGCTCAACTGCAGAGCCGCAAGCCTGTCGTACGACAGACTTCCCCTGCAGTCAGTACAACGCTGACTTCAGGGAAGGGGGAGGGAGTGGGGGACTTTGCCTTCGGTTATCTCTCAAACCATAAAGATTTGAGAGATGAACCCGGGGGCTATTAACTTATTTTACAAATATGTACAATATGGGGGATAGTAATAATAAAGTATTACTATCCCTTTAAAGATTAAAGCGTGAAAGAGAGAAGCACATTGTTCAGCCAATGGGAGGGAGGCAGTCTTATGTTAATGATTAGAGAGTGAAAGAGAGAAGGACGTTGTTCAGCCAATAGGAGGGAGGCAGTCTTATGTTAATGATTAGAGAGTGAAAGAGAGAAGGACGTTGTTCAGCCAATAGGAGCGAGGCAGTCTTATGTTAATGATTAGCCTGGGCTGGCAGTAGGGAATGTTTCCTCTCTGTACAAACCCCAAACATGGAGGATACAGACAGGAATCCTAAACCTTCCTCTGCTCAGAACCAGCTGATCAGCTGCCTTTTCTCAGCACAAAACCGGGAGAGACTCTGGAGATTTTGCCATTTTATAATGTTTGTGTTTTTCAGTCTGGCGGCTTATGTGCAAGTAAGTTCTTATTGTCTGAGAAATGATACATGTAGTAGTGACAGACAGGGGATTAGGTAGAGAGCTGTGTGTCCCAAACTGATACATGTCTGAAGGGAATTGGTGCAATATAAATAAAGAATATTAATAATAATAATCATAAAAGGGAAACTAATACATTAACCCTTTGAGTGCCAGAGACATATGCAATGCATTTTTAAAGGGGGGCATGCCATCCTAAAACAAGTTTAGTTTGTATAACAGATTTATAATTTACCTGTATGTTTTTACTAGCCATTCTTAAAACTCTCCAGTTCCTATGTTATTCTACGGTAGAGCTTTAGTTATAGACTACAGGGGGAGATGTACTAAGGTGTGATAAAGAGGAGATAACTTCTCCAGTGAGATAAACTCTCCAGTTCCTATGTTATTCTATGGGAGAGATTTAGTTATAGACTACAGGGGAGATGTACTAAGGTGTGATAAAGAGGAGATAACTTCTCCAGTGAGATAAACTCTCCAGTTCCTATGTTGTTATATGGGAGATCTTTAGTTATAGACTACAGGGGAGATGTACTAAGGTGTGATAAAGAGGAGATAACTTCTCCAGTGAGATAAACTCTCCAGTTCCTATGTTATTCTATGGGAGAGATTTAGTTATAGACTACAGGAGAGATGTACTAAGGTGTGATAAAGAGGAGATAACTTCTACAGTGAGATAAACTCTCCAGTTCCTATGTTATTCTATGGGAGAGATATAGTTATAGACTACAGGGGGAGATGTACTAAGGTGTGATAAAGAGGAGATAACTTCTCCAGTGTGATAAACTCTCCAGTTCCTATGTTATTCTATGGGAGATCTTTAGTTATAGACTACAGGGGAGATGTACTAAGGTGTGATAAAGAGGAGATAACTTCTCCAGTGAGATAAACTCTCCAGTTCCTATGTTATTCTATGGGAGATCTTTAGTTATAGACTACAGGGGAGATGTACTAAGGTGTGATAAAGAGGAGATAACTTCTCCAGTGAAATAATCTCTCCAGTTCCTATGTTATTCTATGGGAGATCTTTAGTTATAGACTACAAGAGAGATGTACTAAGTTGTGATAAAGTGGAGATAACTTCTCCAGTGAGATAAACTCTCCAGTTCTTATGTTATTCTATGGAAGAGATTTAGTTATAGACTACAGGTGAGATGTACTAAGGTGTGATAAAGAGGAGATAACTTCTCCAATGAGATAAACTATCCAGTTCCTATGTTATTCTATGGAGCGAATGTACTAACATCTCGGAATCTGGAGAAATCGTACTGCATCGCTTCACACAATAACAGGAAAGTTTATCATACTGTGCCATAACCATCTGAGTGCCAGAGGGGTAACAAATACATTGCTGTGCACAGAGTTAGGGGGCCCATGGGAGGGCCCTGACCAATAGGAGCCCCCTTACAGTTCTAAAATGAGCTCCCCTGGTGTTTGTGATAACTTTCCTTTTACATAAAATATAACCTCTATTTCTTTCTCTTGTACATTACAGGTAAATGATCCAGATTCAGAACTTTGGATTGTAAGTATCTTTTAACTGGTAGAGGAGTGTCAGTGAGTGAGGAGGTAATGTAGGGATAAGACAGGAAGTCAGTGCGAGGGGAGGTGGGTAATGCATTGCTGAGCAGTGTCAGTGAGTGGGGGAGGTAATGTAGGGATAAGACAGGAAGTCAGTGCTAGGGGAGGTGGGTAATGCATTGCTGAGCAGTGTCAGTGAGTGGGGAGATAATGTAGGGATAAGACAGGAAGTCAGTGCTAGGGGAGGTGGGTAATGCATTGCTGAGCAGTGTCAGTGAGTGGGGAGGTAATGTAGGGATAAGACAGGAAGTCAGTGCTAGGGGAGGTGGGTAATGCATTGCTGAGCAGTGTCAGTGAGTGAGGAGATAATGTAGGGATAAGACAGGAAGTCAGTGCTAGGGGAGGTGGGTAATGCATTACTGAGCAGTGTCAGTGAGTGGGGAGGTAATGTAGGGATAAGACAGGAAGTCAGTGCTAGGGGAGGTGGGTAATGCATTGCTGAGCAGTGTCAGTGAGTGGGGAGGTAATCCTATATAATAATTCGCCAAGTTGTGTGTAACGCCCGACATGCGCAGTAGATACTGCTGCGCGTGCGGCAGTCACACGCAGTGGAGACTGCTCGCGCCGAGGCTGATACAGAGCTGGGCGCTCCGAAGGAGCGTCCAGCTCTGTATCAGCCGAGGCGCGGGCAGTCTCCACCGTGTGTGACTGCCCCGCGACCGGCTGCCAGAGGCTCTGTATCAGCCGAGGCGCGGGCAGTCTCCACTGTGTGACTGCACCGCGACCGGCTGCCTGAGGCACTGTGGCCCGTGTAACGGGCTGTTCAACTTGTCTAGGGATAATACAGGAAGTCAGTGCTAGGGGAGGTGGGTAATGCATTGCTGAGCAGTGTCAGTGAGTGGGGAGGTAATGTAGGGATAAGACAGGAAGTCAGTGCTAGGGGAGGTAGGTAATGCATTGCTGAGCAGTGTCAGTGAGTGGGGAGGTAATGTAGGGATAAGACAGGAAGTCAGTACTAGGGGAGGTGGGTAATACATTACTGAGCAGTGTCAGTGAGTGGGGAGGTAATGTAGGGATAAGACAGGAAGTCAGTGCTAGAGGAGGTGGGTAATGCATTGCTGAGCAGTGTCAGTGAGTGGGGAGGTAATGTAGAGATAAGACAGGAAGTCAGTGCTAGGGGTGGTGGGTAATGTATTACTGAGCAGTGTCAGTGAGTGGGGAAGTAATGTAGGGATAATACAGGAAGTCAGTGCTAGGGGAGGTGGGTAATGCATTGTTGAGCAGTGTCAGTGAGTGGGGAGGTAATGCAGGGATAAGACAGGAAGTCAGTGCTAGAGGAGGTGGGTAATGCATTGCTGAGCAGTGTCAGTGAGTGGGGAGGTAATGTAGGGATAAGACAGGAAGTCAGTGCTAGGGGAGGAGGGTAATGTATTGCTGAGCAGTGTCAGTGAGTGGGGAGGTAATGTAGGGATAAGACAGGAAGTCAGTGCTAGGGGAGGTAGGTAATGCATTGCTGAGCAGTGTCAGTGAGTGGGGAGGTAATGTAGGGATAAGACAGGAAGTCAGTTCTAGGGGAGGTGGGTAATGCATTACTGAGCAGTGTCAGTGAGTGGGGAGGTAATGTAGTGATAAGACAGGAAGTCAGTGCTAGGGGAGGTAGGTAATGCATTTCTGAGCAGTGTCAGTGAGTGGGAAGGTAATGTAGGGATAAGACGGGAAGTCAGTGCTAGGAGAGGTAGGTAA
>CM074727.1:11489720-11747220 GCA_037306005.1 Rhinophrynus dorsalis | reverse complement strand
ACCTTCTAATGTCATGATAATCTTTCTACCAAGGCCACATTATTTGGAAAACGCTGGCACAGTTGCATTCTGTGGTGTGTGTGATGGGAATACTCTATCTGTCCTGGTACCTGTTCATCCACAGCAAGAAAAGTATCTTACATGAGGAGGAAGGGAGGTAAGTCCAACGCTGTATTTTATTGCTGGAGACGTCATTTAAAGGGACAGTACCTCCCCGATGGTGAAAAATAAAATACTTTAAAGGGATAGTAATGTCAGAAAAAAAGTATTAACTATATGGTAGATACAATTAAAAGAGTGTACTTGCACTTATTCGTATGTCTCAGACTGTTATGGTTTGAGAGATATAGGAAAATAAAGTTCTCTGGCCCCTCCCCTTTCTGCTTGACGAGCTGTAAAGCTGTCAGAAATAGATTCTGGTCGCTTGACCAGATGTGGCTCTTCAGCAGCGCCGATATAACAATATCTAAAGATAAATACTTAATTGGGAATGGTCTACAAAGTGTGCCTGGCTTGCAAGCACACTTGGTAGACCGTTCCAATGAAGTATTTATTTCTAAATAGCGTGATTTCAGCTCTGCTGAAGAGCCTCTGTCTGGTCAAATGACTGGAATCTGCAGCTGTCAGCTAGATGGCAGACTTGAGTAAAACTGCCAGGAAAAGGTAACTTTAGCAAGTTATATCTCTCAAACCATAAAGGTCTGAGAGGTAAGACTTACATTGATGCTAATCTTTTTTTAATGACTACAATATTAAATCAACTTAAAATTAACCATTATTATCCCTTTAATTCTTAATCAAGGTCTTGCAATGCATTGGACATCTCTCTGGCACTCCAAGGGTTAAAACAATAGTAATCTTTTTTAAATAAACATTTGTATTGTTTGTTTGTTTTCTTCTAAATCAAAGGTCTTCCCACTGCTGGGTGATAATGTTGATGGTTCTCCCATCCCCTGTTTGGTAGAACCTTCCTATCACCAGCCCAGCAAGAGGGGACGGAGGCCTGGATTTGGGGAATTAAAGGGATAGTAATATTTAAATAAATATATTGTAGAATTTACCCTCCTGAGTAAAACAAGGGCTGAGAGATATTTTATTTAAAAGTTATTGCACCCCAAATGTGATTTTTTTTTTTTTAAAGTGCAATGTCTCAGTAGCCTGACATTTTACAGTAGCACTTTTGCTATACCATCCTATAGAGTCAACTGACCAGAACTTTCCATAGGATGGTATAGCAACAGCGCTACTGTAAAATGTCAGGTCATTGAGATATTGCACTTAAAAAAAATTCACGTTTTGGGCTGTAATATCTTTTGAATAAAACACCTCTCGGCAGTCAGAGTATGTTTGTTTTTCCCAGGAGGATAAATCCTACTGTATATTTTTATAATTTAAATATTACTATCCCTTTAACATCGTCTGTAGGATGCAGGACATGGATAGTGAAATGTAGGAGCCGCACCCGGTGACCGGATTGATTTATGGGAATTTTACTCCCCAAAAGCTGGAGGTCCACACATGGAGTATCCCTGGGTTATTGAAATCACTGTAGAATTGTCTCTCTTCCCAGGGAATTGTCTGGACTGCTGATAATCGTAACATGGATGCTTCTATCTCGCGAAACTGGAAAGTAGGTTTGGGGTAACCCCCTACTGAATTTTTTCTTGGACTCATTTTAGAAAATGCTGTAGCTGAAATGGAAATTGTGATTTGACATTAATTTGACATTAATTTTAAACCCTTAAAGGGATAGTAATGTTTCACAATAAAAGCAGCTCCAATTAATCTTCATAGTAATTGGGCCATGGAGAGTGTTATTTCAGTACTGTCAGAGTTGTAGTTCAAGAGTAATTGAATGATAAAGTATCCCCCCTCCCCCCCTTTTACCTAGTGTAACACTGCTCACCTCAGATGTGGAATCTGGTCACTTCACCGGACAGATCACAACAAGGGACAATCTTCTTACTGTGATCATCAGGAAAACCCTGCCCCCTTGACAGGTTTTTCCTTATGATCAGTGAAGATTGTCCCTCTCTGCGATCCATCCGGACAGTCTTGCTGCTCTGAGGTGAGCAGTGTTACATCAGTAAAAGGGGCAGGAGGGGGATACTTTATCATTCAATTACTCTTGAACTACAACTCTGACAGTATTGAAATAACACTCTCCATGGCCCAAATACTATGAAGATTAATTGGAGCTCTTTTTATTGTGAAACATTACTATCCCTTTAAGCATTCCACACACATCTGGTTCTTAAAAGGTTAACACATTGGATGTTAGCATGCTTCAATAAGGTCAGTTTTCATATATATATATATATATATCAGGGCTTAGAATTTTAGAAAAGTTACTCACCACTGCAAGCCAAAACATACCCACCAGGGCTGAATTCTACTCACCAGGCCTAAATTTTCACTCGCCATTGGCTAGTGGCGAGTGGAAATTTTGAGCCCTGTATATATATATATATATATATATATATATATATATATATATATATATATAATATCCCCACTGATGTGAGATGTTTTATTCATAAGTTATTGCATCTCAAACTCACACTGTTTGGGTGCAGTACTGTCACAGCCCGAGATTTTACAGTGGCGCTGTTGTTATAGAAGTTTATGTTGAAATGACCAGAGCTGTCTATGGACTGGTGTAGAAACAGCTCCCCCATAATATTTTAGGCCATGATAGTACTGCACCCAAACAATGCAAGTTTGAACTGCAATAAATTCCTACCTACCCCAGGGGCATACTCTGTTACCATAGCTTTTGCATTCATTCTCATGTGGCATATTACACACTACCGCCCCTACAACAAGTCAACTACATGATGCACCCACCTGCCTTTCTCTAACGTAATGCTTATTCTAATATCTTCTGAGCCGGTCGCCAAACAGTCCTCATGTTATTTCTTCTTATGTAAGAATAAGACCCTGTAGTTGATTTTTATTTGTTTTTACAGGCAGAAGGTTGGTGGGATTAGACTGTTCATTGCAGCTTCAATTTCACTTTTTCCATTCTTAGTTTGGCTCTATATTTATATCAACGAGGAGATGAGAAGATCATGGCCGCAGCACTGTAAAACAGTCATCTAGATGTATGGTAAGTGTGATGGTTCCTTTAGGGAAAGTTGTCTTTGTCCTTCACTGGAGGAAGTTGTGATTGGTTGCCTGCTTTCCAATTAGGTGAATGAATGTCCATGTGAGAGACCAATGAAAAAGAGAAAGTTTGAGGGGAAGAGCAGAGAGGGAGAGGAACTGGAAGGGCATTAAAGGGGATGTATCACCCCTATACAAGTTAAATTTAACTCTTTGAGTGCCAGAGAGGTATGCAACTTCTCTGGCACTCAAGGGTTTTGGTCCTCTTTATTGATAACCTCTTCCCTTAAAGCATTGCGTTCCTTTGGGTCTGTACGAAGGAATGCGTTGCATATCCCACTGCTGTCAGTAGGAGACAGCAAACTTTAAACGCCTGTATCTCTTAAACCATAGCGGTTTGAGAGATACGTTTTTTTTGCATTTAGCTCAGCTTTTTAAGCTCTTCTAAATGCAAAAAAAAACACTTTTTTTTGGACATTACTAACACTTTAAGAAAAGGAGGCTTATGCAATAAGATGTGATAAAGATTAGCTAATTGGGCCAGTTTTATAAAAGTGGAGTGACACAAAAATAATCAGTAAAGTGGTGTTAAAATGGTTTTTGTTATTTATAAAGAAAAAGACCTTGTTGAACTGGAAAAGACGCAGATATGTGCAACAAAACTGTTAAAGGGATTGGAGGATCTGAGTTATAAAGAGAGACTAGCCAAAATGGGTTATTTACATTAGAGAAGTCTAAGGGGTGATAAGTTTACCATTTACACGTATATTCTAGGTCAATATAAAGAACTATCCAATTAATTATTTACGCAAAGGGCTGAGCTAAGAACAAGAGGTCATCCATTAAGACTAGAGGAGAGGCACTTTCAACTAAAACAAAGGCAGGGTGTTTTGGAGTAAGGGCAGTAAAGTTATGGAATTCTTTGCCTCGAGGTGTTTTACTTGCAGATAATGCAACTGCTTACAAAAAAGCAATGGATGCCTATCTAGCACAGAACAATAGTGAGAATTATGACAGTTGTCTTCAATGCAGATAGGTTGTTGATCCAGGGAAATATCTGTCATTTGCAGTCAGGAATTATTTTTTTTACCCACTTGGGGCTAATTTGGAAATTGCTCCAGAGGGCTTTTTTGCCTTCCTATGGATCAACAGGGGTGTTTTTGGCATGTGCTGGACTTGATAGACGTAGGTCTTTTTTCAGCCTCCTCAACTATGTTACTATGATTACGTCAGATCTGTGTAATGTAACTCCAACTAGTTGATCTGGTGGAGAAATGGTGGAGGGAGAGTGAAAATACTGGCGTAGCAAATTCATAAACAAAGTTTACAGTTTGTGTTAGTTTTGCGACAATTTTTTTCACCTGAATTGTATCTCTGTGTATAGGTTGTTATTAATGAAGTTTAGGAGTTAGGAAAGTTCAAGACATTTCGCAAGACAAGGTCACATTTATAAATCCACCCCTACGGCTTTTTTAAAATCAGACCGGTCGCTAAAATGACAATGCAAATTATAGCGACAGATCACATTCGGACAATAAGAATGTTTTTTTTAATAAATCTCCCCCAATGTCTCCAGTGAGAGAAACTTTCCAATTCCTACATTACTCTATGGCGTCTGAGCACTAACTTTAACTTGAATAGACGCTTCTATGCCATAATATAGGAAATGGAGAGTTTATCTCACTGGAGAATTTATTGCACCTTAATGCAAAAATCCCATCTGAGTACAGTCATTTATGTTTCAGGGGAAGACGTTTCCATGTGATCAGAGAGGACGCGACATTCCATCCTCAACAGAACTGTGCATGGACTCCAGACTGAAGCTGAAAGGTGTAACATAGTGACAGTTCAGAGGACGTCTACTGCCCAGGGTATCATTTGAAAATGTCACACAAAAAAGAGCATGTGACATAAAGGCGCAATAACCATCTCGCCGTGATGAAAAGGGCAATGTGAGACTCTCGCCCTGCATCAAAAGAGCAAGATTCCCATGTCTCCGCATTAAATGTCGCTTCAACCCAGAGGAGAGGGAGTCAGCACAAATGTGGGAAAATTACTTGAGAGTTGTGATATTTTACTGGGGATGATGGGAGTTGTAGTCAGCGCTCTCTCCCCTTCTCTGCGTGCTCCGCTCCACTCTGTCATTATGAATGCAGAGAATGGAAGAGAGAGCGCGGTGCAGCGCTCAGCAACATTTAGAAATCAGACTGAGGTACATTTTTAATTATCGCTGCTGGGGTAGCATGACTGAATCCTCTTCCTTTAGCGGACAGCTGAATACAACTCCCATCATCCCCAGCAAAATATTACAACTCTCACGTAATCTTCCCACATTTGTGCTGACTCCCGCTTCTCTGGGTTGAAGCAATGTTTAATACAGCGACATGAGAATCTCACACTTTTGATGCAGGGCGAGATTCTCATATCGCCCTTTTCATTACGGTGACATGGTTATTGTGCCTTTAAATGGAGAGTAATACTTCATTTTTACTATCCCCCATGTTGCAGCCCTTAAAATTCTGAATTCAAATATACCAGTGGCATCTCTCAAACATTTATGGTTTGAGAGATATCCGCTTTCAAAGTTCCCTCTTTTTGACTTTCCCCTGATGTCAGCGTTCTAGCTGAGAGAAGGGGAATCCGGTCCCGGGACCGGCGGCGGCTCTGCAGCAGTGCTGACGTCTTGTTATAGTTACAGAAATTCTTCACTAAAATGGTCTTCCACATGTGCTTGCAAACCAAACACACATAGAAGACATTTTAGTGAAGGATTTCTGTTTCTATAACGCGATCTCAGGACTTCTGCAGAGCCGCCGCTTGCTCACTGAGAGGATTCCCCGGCTCTCAGCTAGAACGCTGACATTAGGGGAAAGGGAAAGAGGGGACTTTGAAGGCGGATATCTCTCAAACCATAAATGTTTGAGAAATGCCGCTGGTATCGTTGAATTCAGAATTTTAAGGGCTACAACATGGGGGATAGTAATAATGAAGTATTACTATCCCTTTAAGTTGCACGCTCTTTTGTGTGCAACATTTTCAAAATGAATCCTGCCCAGGGCCCATGGCAATATGATGAACCCCTAGCTGCAAGTGATGGGTCACAGACAGATGCCCTGCTGTTGTTGCTGCTAACAAATGGGGGTTATGCACTAAGGTTTGATACAGAGGTGATAAACTGGAGATAAGTCACTAGTGCTTTCACTTCTCCAGTTCCTATGTTATTCTATGGAGCCTATGCACTAAGATCTCCAAAGTTAGAAAAAATCTTTGTGCATTGGCTCCATAGAATAACATAGGGATTGGAGAAGTGATATCACTGGAGAAGTTATCTCCACTTTATCACCTCTTTATCACTTCTTAGTGCGTCCCTCTTTGAGTGCTATTAAGGTATGGAACATTTTACATAGATTTTTAAGTATTACAACATTCTCTTTCTTGGAGAAAAAATATCTGTACCTGAGCTTTAATCTGTGCAATAAGTGAAAGTAAAGATAATTATCCTGTATATCAAAGGGATAGTAATACTTCAGTATTATAAATCCCTATATTAAAGCCCTAGTAAAAAAAAAACGTATTGCTCCCAGTGTCATCTCTCAACCCTTTATGGTTTGAGAGATGAACGCTTCTAAAGTTGCCCTCTCCCTCCCCCTTCCCCGTAGTCAGCATTCTAACTGACTGCAGGGAAGAGAGTCGTACGACTTTCAGGTGGCTCTCCAGCACAGCCTGATCGCGTTAACTAAAAAAAAACCTCTCACTGAAATGGTCTTCTACGTGTGCTTGGTTTGCAGTGTGCTTGGCTTGCAAGCACACGTAGAAGACCATTTTAGTGAAAGTTTTTTTTTTAGTTAACGCGATCGCGGCTCTGCTGCAGAGCCGCTTGATGATCCCTGACCAGATTTCCCTGAGTCAGCTAAAATGCTGACTACAGGGAAGGGGGAGGGAGAGGGCAACTTTGGAAGCGATTATCTCTCAAACCATAAAGGTTTGAGAGATGACACTGGGGGCAATACGTTTTTTTTACTAGGGCTTTAATATAGGGATTTGTAATACTGAAGTATTACTATCCCTTTAACTTTACTGAATAGCTGTAATATATTTAGAATTCACTCAAGATTTTGTATCTCCCTTTTTTTGATAGAAATGGAGTTGTATATTTTGTAATAAATATTGGTACATAATGTGTATTTTTGATAATGTTCGCTGGTTTAAAATAAATACATTTTTATAGCACACTGTAAACTGTTAACCCTTTGAACTCCAGTGGCATGCCCAGAATATGTCACCGTTTATGAACCCTCAGATGTTACAGACTTCTCCAGCCACTTAAAGGGATAGTAATGTTTAGATATGAAGTCAGGGTTGATTCTTTAAAGGGATAGTAATGTTTCATAATAAAAGCAGCTCTAATTAATCATCATAGTATTTGGACTTTGGAGAGTGTTATTTCAGTTCTGTCAGAGTTGTAGTACAAGAGTAATTGAATGACAAAGTATCCCCCTCCCGCCCCTTTTACTGAAGTAACACTGCTCAGCCAGATCAGAAGGTAGGTGCCCAGGTAGACTGCAGAGAGGGACAATCTCCAATTAAGATAAGGGAAAAACCTGAAAAACTTGTCAAGGGGGGCAGGACTTTCATTGTTCTCATAGGAAGAAGATTGTCCTCTTCTGTTATCTGTCTGGTCTAAAGACTGGATTCCACATCTGAGAAGAGATGGCTTACACTAGGTAAAAGGGGCGGGAGGGGAAACTTTGCTTATGAATATCTCTCAAACCATAAAGGTTTGAGAGATAAGACTTATATCGTTCTTCATGTTTTTTTAATGCCTAACAAAATAAAATAAAAGATAAAAACAGAATAAATAAAGATAAACAGAATTACTATCCCTTTAATATTTTTCTACATCGTGCCATGTGGTAGAGTCGTACTGTTCTTGGCTCAGTTTGTCCTGTCTATAGGTAGGTCTCAGTCTGGCGAAGACGCTGCCAAACCCGCTATTGCCCGAATCTCTCCTACTCAGAGTCTCTGGATCTTACATGAAACCGCAGATGAGCACCATGCACCGCAACACCCACTAGGGGGAGCTACCAGAGGAAAAGTGTTAAATTATTATTGTCATTATTTCATTATAATGTAGCAACATATTTGTAAATTAGTTTAACCCTTTAAGTGTCAGAGATGTGTTGGATACCTCTCTGGCACTCAAAGCCTTAAAGGAATAGTAGCCCTTTTAGTTTACCTTACGTATTCTTGAAATACATAATATGTACAGACAAATATCCTGTACTTTTTATTCATTTATTTTATCTAAACCACTTCGAAGCGTGTTTATTTCCTTGTGAATGAGCTCTCTGGCTTTAGTCATAGAGTTTTCTGTCAGGGAACATGAAAGCAGATTTACAGAAAAGAAAGCACACAGAGCATTCAGCATTGCAGGGAGCACTCAGTGCTGCAGGGATAGTGTAACATTGTATTACATCACACAGAGCATTCAGTGCTGCAGGGATAGTGTAACATTGTATTACATCACACAGAGCATTCAGTGCTGCAGGGATAGTGTAACACTGTATTACATCACACAGGGCACTCAGTGCTGCAGGGATAGTGTAACACTGTATTACATCACACAGAGCATTCAGTGCTGCAGGTAGAGTGTAACATTGTATTACATCACACAGCATTCAGTGCTGCAGGGATAGTGTAACATTGTATTACATCACACAGAACATTCAGTGCTGCAGAGATAGTGTAACACTGTATTACATCACACAGATCATTCAGTGCTGCAGGGAGACTGTAACATTGTATTACATCACACAGAGCACTCAGTACTGCAGGGAGAGTGTAACATTGTATTACATCACACAGAACATTCAGTGCTGCAGGGATATTGTAACACTGTATTATATCACACAGAGCATTCAGTGCTGCAGGGAGACTGTAACATTGTATTACATCACACAGAACATTCAGTGCTGCAGGGATAGTGTAACACTGTATTACATCACACAGAGCACTCAGTGCTGCAGGTAGAGTGTAACATTGTATTACATCACACAGAACATTCAGTACTGCAGGGATAGTGTAACATTGTATTACATCACACAGAGCATTCAGTGCTGCAGGGATAGTGTAACACTGTATTACATCACACAGAGCATTCAGTGCTGCAGGGAGACTGTAACATTGTATTACATCACACAGATCATTCAGTGCTGCATGGACAGTGTAACATTGTATTACATCACACAGAGCATTCAGTGCTGCAGGGATAGTGTAACATTGTATTACATCACACAGAGCATTCAGTGCTGCATGGACAGTGTAACATTGTATTACATCACACAGAGTATTCAGTACTGCAGGGATAGTGTAACATTGTATTACATCACACAGAGCACTCAGTGCTGCAGAGATAGTGTAACACTGTATTACATCACACAGAGCATTCAGTACTGCATGGACAGTGTAACATTGTATTACATCACACAGAGCATTCAGTGCTGCAGGGAGAGTGTAACATTGTATTACATCACACAGATCATTCAGTACTGCAGGGAGAGTGTAACATTGTATTACATCACACAGAGCATTCAGTGCTGCAGGGATAGTGTAACATTGTATTACATCACACAGAGCATTCAGTGCTGCATGGACAGTGTAACATTGTATTACATCACACAGAGTATTCAGTACTGCAGGGATAGTGTAACATTGTATTACATCACACAGAGCACTCAGTGCTGCAGAGATAGTGTAACACTGTATTACATCACACAGAGCATTCAGTACTGCAGGGAGAGTGTAACATTGTATTACATCACACAGAACATTCAGTGCTGCAGAGATAGTGTAACACTGTATTACATCACACAGAGCATTCAGTGCTGCAGGGAGACTGTAACATTGTGTTACATCACACAGAGCATTCAGTGCTGCAGGGACAGTGTAACATTGTATCACATCACACAGAGCACTCAGTGCTGCAGAGATAGTGTAACACTGTATTACATCACACAGAGCATTCAGTGCTGCAGGGAGACTGTAACATTGTGTTACATCACACAGAGCATTCAGTGCTGCAGGGATAGTGTAACATTGTATTACATCACACAGAGCATTCAGTGCTGCAGGGAGAGTGTAACATTGTATTACATCACACAGAGCATTCAGTGCTGCATGGACAGTGTAACATTGTATCACATCACACAGAGCATTCAGTGCTGCAGAGATAGTGTAACATTGTATTACATCACACAGAACATTCAGTGCTGCAGGGAGAGTGTAACATTGTATTACATCACACAGAGCATTCAGTGCTGCAGGGATAGTGTAACATTGTATTACATCACACAGAGCATTCAGTTCTGCAGGGAGAGTGTAACATTGTATTACATCACACAGAGCATTCAGTGCTGCAGGGAGAGTGTAACATTGTATTACATCACACAGATCATTCAGTACTGCAAGGAGAGTGTAACATTGTATTACATCACACAGAGTATTCAGTGCTGCAGGGATAGTGTAACATTGTATTACATCACACAGAGCATTCAGTGCTGCAGGGAGAGTGTAACATTGTATTACATCACACAGAGCATTCAGTGCTGCAGAGATAGTGTAACATTATATTACATCACACAGAGCATTCAGTGCTGCAGGGACAGTGTAACATTGTATTACATCACACAGATCATTCAGTGCTGCAGGGATAGTGTAACATTGTATTACATTACACAGAACATTCAGTACTGCAGGGATAGTGTAACATTGTATTACATCACACAGAGCATTCAGTACTGCATGGACAGTGTAACATTGTATTACATCACACAGATCATTCAGTGCTGTAGGGAGAGTGTAACATTGTATTACATTACACAGAACATTCAGTACTGCAGGGATAGTGTAACATTGTATTACATCACACAGAGCATTCAGTACTGCATGGACAGTGTAACATTGTATTACATCACACAGAGCATTCAGTGCTGCAGGGATAGTGTAACACTGTATTACATCACACAGAGCATTCAGTGCTGCAGGGATAGTGTAACATTGTATTACATCACACAGAGCATTCAGTGCTGCAGGGATAGTGTAACATTGTATTACATCACACAGAGCATTCAGTGCTGCATGGACAGTGTAACATTGTATCACATCACACAGAGCACTCAGTGCTGCAGAGATAGTGTAACACTGTATTACATCACACAGAGCATTCAGTACTGCAGGGAGAGTGTAACATTGTATTACATCACACAGAACATTCAGTGCTGCAGAGATAGTGTAACACTGTATTACATCACACAGAGCATTCAGTGCTGCAGGGAGACTGTAACATTGTGTTACATCACACAGAGCATTCAGTGCTGCAGGGACAGTGTAACATTGTATCACATCACACAGAGCACTCAGTGCTGCAGAGATAGTGTAACACTGTATTACATCACACAGAGCATTCAGTGCTGCAGGGAGACTGTAACATTGTGTTACATCACACAGAGCATTCAGTGCTGCAGGGATAGTGTAACATTGTATTACATCACACAGAGCATTCAGTGCTGCAGGGAGAGTGTAACATTGTATTACATCACACAGAGCATTCAGTGCTGCATGGACAGTGTAACATTGTATCACATCACACAGAGCATTCAGTGCTGCAGAGATAGTGTAACATTGTATTACATCACACAGAACATTCAGTGCTGCAGGAGAGTGTAACATTGTATTACATCACACAGAGCATTCAGTGCTGCAGGGATAGTGTAACATTGTATTACATCACACAGAGCATTCAGTTCTGCAGGGAGAGTGTAACATTGTATTACATCACACAGAGCATTCAGTGCTGCAGGGAGAGTGTAACATTGTATTACATCACACAGATCATTCAGTACTGCAAGGAGAGTGTAACATTGTATTACATCACACAGAGTATTCAGTGCTGCAGGGATAGTGTAACATTGTATTACATCACACAGAGCATTCAGTGCTGCAGGGAGAGTGTAACATTGTATTACATCACACAGAGCATTCAGTGCTGCAGAGATAGTGTAACATTATATTACATCACACAGAGCATTCAGTGCTGCAGGGACAGTGTAACATTGTATTACATCACACAGATCATTCAGTGCTGCAGGGATAGTGTAACATTGTATTACATTACACAGAACATTCAGTACTGCAGGGATAGTGTAACATTGTATTACATCACACAGAGCATTCAGTACTGCATGGACAGTGTAACATTGTATTACATCACACAGATCATTCAGTGCTGTAGGGAGAGTGTAACATTGTATTACATTACACAGAACATTCAGTACTGCAGGGATAGTGTAACATTGTATTACATCACACAGAGCATTCAGTACTGCATGGACAGTGTAACATTGTATTACATCACACAGAGCATTCAGTGCTGCAGGGAGAGTGTAACACTGTATTACATCACACAGAGCATTCAGTGCTGCAGGGATAGTGTAACATTGTATTACATCACACAGAACATTCAGTGCTGCAGGGAGAGTGTAACATTGTATTACATCACACAGAGCATTCAGTGCTGCAGGGATAGTGTAACATTGTATTACATCACACAGAGCATTCAGTACTGCAGGGATAGTATAACATTGTATTACATCACACAGAGCATTCACTGCTGCAGGGATATTGTAACATTGTATTACATCACACAGATCATTCAGTGCTGCAGGGATAGTGTAACATTGTATTACATCACACAGAGCATTCAGTGCTGCAGGGACAGTGTAACATTGTATTACATCACACAGAGCATTCAGTGCTGCATGGACAGTGTAACATTGTATTACATCACACAGAGCATTCAGTGTTACAGGGATAGTGTAACATTGTATTACATCACACAGAGCATTCAGTGCTGCAGGGACAGTGTAACATTGTATTACATCACACAGAGCATTCAGTGTTACAGGGATAGTGTAACATTGTATTATATCACACAGAGTATTCAGTGCTGCATGGACAGTGTAACATTGTATTACATCACACAGAGCATTCAGTGCTGCAGGGGGAGTGTAACATTTACATCACACAGAACATTCAGTGCTGCAGGATAGTGTAACATTGTATTACATCACACAGAGCATTCAGTGCTGCATGGACAGTGTAACATTGTATTACATCACACAGATCATTCAGTACTGCAGGGATAGTGTAACATTGTATTACATCACACAGATCATTCAGTGCTGCAGGGATAGTGTAACATTGTATTACATCACACAGAGCATTCAGTACTGCAGGGATAGTATAACATTGTATTACATCACACAGATCATTCAGTTCTGCAGGGACAGTATAACATTGTATTACATCACACAGAGTATTCAGTGTTGCAGGGATAGTATAACATTGTGTTACATCACACAGAGCATTCAGTGCTGCAGGGATAGTGTAACATTGTATTACATCACACAGAGCATTCAGTACTGCAGGGAGAGTGTAACATTGTATTACATCACACAGAGCATTCAGTGTTGCAGGGATAGTATAACATTGTATTACATCACACAGAACATTCAGTGCTGCAGGGATAGTATAACATGTATTACATCACACAGAACATTCAGTGCTGCAGGGATAGTATAACACTGTATTACATCACACAGAGCATTCAGTGCTGCAGGGATATTGTAACACTGTATTATATCACACAGAGCATTCAGTGCTGCTAGGACACAGGTTTAGATGTAATGTAAGAAAGTTTTACTTCACTGAGAGGATAGTAGATAAGTGGAATAGCCTACCAGCAGAAGTGACAGAGGTTAAAGCGGAACTTTCACTTAGTATAAAATCTCCCTCAAATAATTAAACATATGGCGACTAGCTTCATAATACGTCTATTACTTCTCAGAAGTGCCAGATTCTAAAGTAACGGAGACTGGAATCCAGGCATCAGTGCGGACATCTTGTCTGCACGCCTGCGCTGTCAGTCTTGGTGTCCTCTAAGAGGCATTTCAGTGTGCCATAAGGCAGCGGAAGGGACTGACGGCACCGGCGTACAGATGGCACTAACCTTGCCTTCAGGATTTCTTTAGAATCTGGCACTTCTGAGAGCTAATAGAAATATCATGAAGCTAGACGCCATATGTTTAATTATTGGAGGGCAACTTTATACTAAGTGAAAGTTCCGCTTTAACCTCTACCACTTCTGCTGGTAGGCTATTACACTTATCTACACCCTCTCAGTGAAGTAAAACTTTATTACTTTACTTCTAAACCTCTGTTCCCCTAGTTTAATCTGTTTTAATTATTGGAGGGGCGACTTTATATTAAGTGACAGTTCCGCTTTAATACAGTAAGTGAATTTAAAGGGAAACTACCACCCCCGCAAAAACTTTACATTAATTAAGTCTTCATCTGGCGACTAGCTGCTTAGTAGCGCTAGTCACCAGAAATATTACCTGGTTTAAAAGATTTTCTACTTATTCGGAGGCTGATAGTAGCAGGAAGCACGGACATCTTACCATAGTGACATCCGCCGGCCGGCTCAGAAAGGGACTGACAGCGCAGGCGCACGGACATCACTATGACGAGATGTCCATGCTTCCTGCTACCGTGAGCCTCCGAAAAAAGTAGAAAATCTTTTAAACCAGGTAATATTTCTGGCGACTAGCGCTACTAAGCAGCTAGTCGCCAGATGAAGACTTAATTAATGTAAAGTTTTTGCGGGGTGGTAGTTCCCCTTTAAGCATGCATGGGATAGGCATAAGGCTGTCTTAACATAAGACAAGACCAAAGACCAAATAAGGTTTGAGGTTTTTACAGTAGGAAAATGGGCGACTAGATGGGCCGAATGGTTCTTATCTGCCGTCAGATTCTATGTTGTCTGTGTGCAGTATTTGTCTCTATAGGATTATGTGTTAGTAGGGTTGCACCGATACCGATCCTGGTATTGGTATTGGTGCCGTACTCCGCGCAAATGTGGCCGATGCCAGCACCGTTACCCTGTGTCAGGGTCGGTGCTGCAGAGAGGGAGCCCGGGGAGCTGCTCACAATGCTCCCCGGTCGCCTCTCTCCCTCCTGTAGCGTCGGAGCGTTGCCGCGAGTTACCATGGCAACGCTCTGACGCTGACCTCTGCCGGGGCTCGCGAGAGAACAACGAGCACCTGGTAGATGAGGAAATTACAGAGGGTAGCTGGAGGGTAAGGCAGACAGAAGCTGGAGGGTAAGGCAGACAGAAGCTGGACGGTAAGGCAGGCAGAAGCTGGAGGGTAAGGCAGACAGAAGCTGGAGGATAAGGCAGGCAGAAGCTGGAGGATAAGGCAGACAGAAGCTGGAGGATAAGGCAGGCAGAAGCTGGCAGGGTAAGGCAGACAGAAGCTGGAGGGTAAGGCAGACAGAAGCTGGAGGGTAAGGCAGACAGAAGCTGGAGGGTAAGGCAGGCAGAAGCTGGAGGGTAAGGCAGACAGAAGCTGGAGGGTAAGGCAGACAGAAGCTGGAGGGTAAGGCAGCAGCAGAAGCTGGACGGTAAGGCAGGCAGAAGCTGGAGGGTAAGGCAGGCAGAAGCTGGAGGTTGACACAGACTGGACAAGACTTAAAACTTCTTTGCAGCTTTCCAGGGAGACCCTGGCACAATCTCACTGTTACTTCTTTTGCAGAAAGCCATGGTTTCAGCCCCATTGCCATGCATCAGCCCCATTGAGAGCCCCCCATCTCCCATTCAGCCTCCCCACTTCTCCCATTCAGCCCCCTACTTCTCTCACTCAGTTCTCCCCAGCCCCCACACTTCTCCAATTCAGTTCTCCCCAGCCCCCCACTTCTCCCATCCAGTTCCCCCTGCTTCCCCTCAGCCCCCCCATCTCCCACTCAGTTCCACTGCACCCTCTCACCACCCCTTGGAAAACTGTCAAATGGCATTGCAAAAAAAGTATCGGTAATTGGTATGGGTGAGTACTTGGGGAAAGTATCGGTACTCGTACTCGGTCTTAAAAAAATGGTATCGGTGCAACTCTATGTGTTACATATTCCGAGTGACACATCACCATTTATATTACAGTGCATGTATTGCACTCTGCCCAAAACAATGTATCAATAAAAACAACAAAAACCTGGCTGATATTCAAGACTTCAGAACACCGACAGGTAAAATTTACACCAACATCATTAAATTATTTTGCTAAGGACCTGCAATTTCATGCAGATTGGATAGGTAGATATTAACACTTTAAAGACATAAGGATGTCTAGTACGTTGCTCTGCAATGCATTGCACAACCCTTTAGTAATTATAGTGTTAACATACAAATAAACGTTTTCTAATGAAAAAAACCACATATTGAAGAGTTTCCCTGTTGAGTATAACGTGTATCCTTCCACTACTGGAGAATGAGACATTTCAAAGATATTACTGTTTTCACCTTTTGAGTACCAGAAAGGCATGCGTTGGATACCTCTCTGGCACTCAAAGGGTTAAAACTGTTGTTTTCATTGATATTTAAAGTCATCTTTGATGTCCAGACAGTTCCACTACTATTCAAACGTCTATTGCTTTCTATGGTAGTGGTGAGTCTCTGACTGCATTTCTCCATAGAATGCGATAGTAACATGGTGGAAAAATGATCGCTTTTCTCTGCAGGAAAAGGCCCTTAAAGGGATAGTAATACTTCATTTTATCTTTATTTTATTTTGTAGGAATTAAAAAAACATGAAGAACGATATAAGTCTTATCTCTCAAACCTTTATGGTTTGAGAGATATTCACAAGCAACGTTTCCCCTCACTGACCAAAACAGTCAAGTCTGCCACCTAGCTGTAAGGTTTGGAATCCAGTCCGCAGATCAACCACTGGCTCTTCAGCCGAGATCTCAAGATATAAAAATAATTATTTCATTGGAAGGGTCTAAAAAGTGTGCTTGCAAACCAGACACACTTTGTAGACTATTTGAATGAAGTAGTTCTTCTTATATCTCGCGATCTCGGCTCTGCTGTAGAGCCACGGCCAGTCCGCGGACCGGATTCCAAATCTGACAGCTAGATGGCAGACTTGACCGTTTTGGTCAGTGAGGGGAAACTTTGCTTGTGAATATCTCTCAAACCATAAAGGTTTGAGAGATAAGACTTATATTGTTCTTCATGTTTTTTTAATGCCTACAAAATAAAATAAAGATAAAACCAAGTATTACTATCCCTTTATGGATGAAAGTTTTCATTTAAAAAAAAGTTTACTGTTCTTTTTAATAATATACACATTTTACAAAAATAAAACAAGGATATTCCCGCTTCTATTTGGTGGATCATTGAAAATGTTTAATGTTCTATCCTGGTAAACAGATAGCACAGTGCTATTTCTTTTTATGGAGAACATCAGTTCACTGAGTAAAGCTCTCCAAAGATGACAATAGAGAAGTGCAGCTTTGTCTTCTGATCAACAGGTGGTGCTGTTGCTAACAGTTATATTCAAACTGTTCACAACAGCATCAACATCAATTGTCCAAAAGGCACTTTATGGCAAAACTTGCATCGTAGACTACAGCTCTCTGTAGGGAGTGATAGGAACAGCACCACCTGGTGGGCACAACAGAACACTGAGTTTTTAATGTAAAGAAAAAACAAGTTTGGGTTGTAATAACATTTGGATTGTGGTCACCAAGCAGCACATTTTTATTTCTGTTGATGGAGAACTTCAGTCTGTGACCGAAATCTCTCTACAGACAATAATAAAGAAGTGCAATTTTGTCTTCTGATCAACAGATGGTGCTGTTGCAAACTTTTTTGGGGGGAATTTGAGCTGTAATAACTTTTGAATGAAGTAATGAATTACCTCTCAACAGTGGGAGCAAATACCACAGGAAAAGTAATATAAATAAACATAAAGATATATATATATATATATATATATATATATATATATATTTTTTTTTTTATTATTATTATTTCATAGTAAAAATGTACTGCTCCTTTAAGGCTTCTGGTCCATTTCATTTTTGGCAAATATTTGTCCCCTAACTGTAAGACATAGACCTGGAAGGGGTGGATCATATCACAGTGACGTGGCTGGACTACCAAAAGTGCAACTCTAACGACTGTACCAATCATTGGTGTTTTTCTTCCAATCTTTTCCGATAAGGAAGAACTCGACACTTAACTCTTCCTCTCCCGTTTAAAACCATTCGGTCTTCGTACACGTAGACCGTTCCAAAGGCATTGGCACCGGGAGGGGATTCAATAACGCCCTCCATGGTGATGTGGTGGATCCCATGACTGTCTTGGTAGTACCCTCCGCTGTGGTCGTGTCCTGCTATGTAACATACCACGCACGCATGGGACTGAATCACAGCGAGGATGTCTCTGTAGTTCCATGCCAGACACAAACTCAACTTTGCTTTAGGGTGAATAGGCACGTGACCTAAGACAAGAAGCAAACATACAAACATAGAATTTAAACACAGATAAGAACCATTCGCCCATTTGTTCCTTGGTCTTTTCTTATGTTAAAGGGATAGTAATACTTCATTTTAACTTTATTTTATTTTGTAGGCATTAAAAAAACATGAAGAATGATATAAGTCTTATCTCTGAAACCTTTATGGTTTAAGAGATATTCACAAACAAAGTATCCCCCCCCTCTTCAACCAGATCAGAAGGGAGATGCCCAGGTAGACTGCAGAGAGGGACAATCTTCAATTAAGATAATGGAAAAAGCTGAAAAACTTATCAAGGGGGGAAGGGCTTTCATTGTTTTCATACAAAGAAAATTGTCCCCTTCTGTTATCTGTACTGTCATACAACCTGATCCACATCTGAGAAGAGATTGTTTACACTAGGTAAAAGGGGCGGGGAGGGGAACTTTGCTTGTGAATATCTCATAAACCATAACGGTTTGGGAGATAAGACTTACATCATTCTTCATGTTTTTTTAATGCCTACAAAATAAAATAAAGTTAAAACGAAGTATTACTATCCCTTTAAGGACAGACTTATGCCTATCTCATGCATGCTTAAAGGGATAGTAATGTTTCATAATAAAAGCAGCTCTAATTAATCATCATAATATTTGGACTTTGGAGAGTGTTATATCAATTCTGTCAGAGTTGTAGTACAAGAGGAACTGAATGATAAAGTATCCCCCTCCCGCCCCTTTTACTGATGTAACACTGCTCAGCCAGATAAGAAAGGAGGTGTCCAGGTAGATTGCAGAGAGGGACAATCTTTAATTAAGGGAAAAACCTGAAAAACTTGTCAAGGGGGGCACGGATTTCATTGTTCTCATAGGAAGAAGATTGTCCCCTGCTGTTATCTGTCTGGTCTATGGACTGCATTCCACATCTGAGAAGAGATGGCTTACACTAGGTAAAAGGGGCGGGAAGGGAAACTTTGCTTGTGACTATCTCTCAAACCATAAAGGTTTGAGAGATAAGACATATCATTCTTCATGTTTTTTTAATGCCTACAAAATAAAATAAAGATAAAACGAAGTATTACTATCCCTTTAAAGGGATAGTAATACTTTATATGTGAAAAGATATATAATGTAGGGTTTATCCTCCCGACTAAAAAAAGGGTACTCTCACTACTGAAAGGTGTTTTATTGAAAAGTTATTACAGAAGAAATATATGAATATAGCTCTCAAACATTTAATAGTTTAAAAAGTCCATATAAACGGTTCCATAAAATTCACATATCCTAATCCTGATGCTCAATCCTGAAAGCAAGCTGGCGGTACTTAAAAATAATTAATTCATTGGAAGGATCTACGAAGTGTGCATGCAAACGAGGCACACTTTTTAGACCTTTCCAATGAATTAATTCTTTAGCAATAACGCGATTGCAGCTCTGCTACAGAGCCTCCTCGAGTCGTACGACTGGATTCTCCTGCTGTCAGCTTTACAGCTGACATCAGAAGGGGGGGGGACTTTGAATCCCTATATCTCTCAAACCGTAGCGGTTTGAGAGATAGGGTTTGAAGCGATTTGATTAATATTTTAAACTCTACATAACTGTAAAACAATTTTTGGGGACATTATTGTCCCTTTAAAGGGGGAAGTTTCACCTCTAAAACACTTTTGGCGCGATGCATGAAACGTGCGCAATCGCTATTCCCCGTGTAAAAACCACTAGGGAATAGGTTTGCGCATGATTTTGTTGAACTGCGCATGAAAAAATTCAAGATTAGCGAACGGCTGCGTATATTTATTTTTTGTGGGCGTGGCTAAGATTAACGAACCTGTGTGAGTGGAATTGCGAAAGCGCCTAATGCAGGAACTGCTATTGCAAATGAATTTATACATCTGTGTACTGTTGTCGTAAAATGGAATTTTTTATGCGCAATTCAAGAAGCGTTCGGTATTTATCTTCCTGGATTAGAACATGCGCAAAATCTATCTCCGCACAAAAATGCCTTTGTCTGATGCGAACGTTTCTTGCATCGCGCCATTTGTCTCATATGATTAACCCCTTCGCGTCCGGTGACATGCCCGGACCGTCACGCTAGTTCGGCACTTAAGGACCAGTGATGGTCTTGGTACGTCACGTACTATTACTCACAGCGCAGTGAGTAATACCGGGGAATGAATTTGATCGCTCCAAGACCGGAGCGATCTCTTTCAATCCCTCCGTTCGGCGTGCCGCCCCACGTGATCAGTCACGTGGGGCGGTATGCTGAAATTCCCTATCTGGTCCTTAAAGGACCACACACCCCTGGTCGTTAAGGGGTTAAGCTGGTAAAATGGTATGTGGATTGGCTTGTTTTTTTTTTGTTTTTCTACTTACACACTTTAATATGTCCTCCCACCTCCCTCCCAGGGAGCGCGTTCCCTTCGTATTGATGTGTATCACGTCTGTTGTAACAATAAACTCAGTATAAAGACAAACGGCGCTTGCAGTTATTATAGAAATACGAAGGGAAGCGTGAACGCGCTCCCTGGGGGAGCTGGGAGCGAGGTGGGAGGAGAATTTGAGGACTGGAAAGTCCTGTGCTGACGTTACCCTGTTCCGCAGAATGCTGACGTGCCCACATGAAGTCTACATTTTAGAGCGAATATCTAATTCTAAAGTATGTAAGTAGAAAAACAAGAAAAACAAGCTAATCGACATACCATTTTACTAGCTTAAAGGGGAACTACCACCCCTACCAGTAGCAGGAAGCACGGACATCTTGCCATAGTGACGTCTGTGCGCCTGCGTTGTCAGTCCCTTTTGGAGCCGGCCGGCTCCTAGCAACGTCTCCTAGACCCGGCTGGGACTGACACCGCAGGAGCACGGACGTCACTATGGCAAGATGTCCGTGCTTCCTGCTACTGTCCGCCTCCGAATAAGTCGAAAATCTTTTAAACCAGGTAATATTTCTGGCAACTAGCGCTACTAAGCAGCTAGTCGCCAGATGAAGACTTAATTAGGATGAAGTTTATGCGGGGTGGTAGTTCCCCTTTAAAGGGATAGTAATGTTTCACAATAAAAGCAGTTCTAATTAATCTTCATAGTATTTGGGCCATGGACAGTGTTATTTCAATTCTGTCAGAGTTGTAGTACAAGAGTAATTGAATGATAAAGTATCCCCCTCCCGTCCCTTTTACTGATGTAACACTGCTCACCTCAGAGCAGCAAGACTGTCCGGATGGATCACAGAGAGGGACAATCTTCAGTGATCATAGGGAAAAACCTGCCAAGTGGGGCAGGGGTTTCCTTATGATCACAGTAAGAAGATTGTCCCTTGCTGTGATCTGTCCGGTCAAGAGACCAGATTCTACATCTGAGGTGAGCAGTGTTACACTAGGTACAAGGGGTGGGAAGGGGATACTTTATCATTCAATTACTCTTGTACTACAACTCTGACAGTAATGAAATAACACTCTCCATGGCCCAGATACTATGAAGATTAATTGCAGCTGCTGTTTTTGGAATTGTGGGTGTGGCCAGAGCAATCTCAATGTTGCTGCACCAGTTTATATACACTTAACAGGTTACTATTTAACACCTTGTATGCTACAGAGATTTCCAGCACTCTAGCAACCAAGGGGTTAACCCCTTAATGACAGCCACGACCGCACACGGCTGTCACCTTAACGCCCGTCATAAAAAAAAATAAAAAATTGCCAAATGATTCCGGACTCCCCGAACGGCGTGTAGACGCACGGAGACCCGAACTTCCGGGACTTACCAGGTACGTACTTTATCTCTAAGTGACAGATTTTGCAGGAGGTACCTGGTAAGTCCATTGTCGGGAAGGGGTTAAAGCCTTTTTTTTTTTGTCTTTTCTTGTTATAGGCCAAGGGCATTTTCAGTGCCAGGAAACAGTGGATTGGACTGGGGGTGGGGTCATGTGATGATTGGGGGCGTGGCCATGGGCACCTAGAGTGCTGGGTTAGGTTAGCCTGGGATATAAATCCAGGCCCGGTTACAAATGTTTGAAAATAACTTCTGTCGGCAGTGGCAATGTCCTTGTTTTACAAAGTAAGAAAGTAGGATTTTTTTTTAATTATTATTATTATTTCTACCATAAATCCTCAGGTATTATACATACTAAGGTATAAATTATACACAAAATGTTAAGGGGAAAAAGTACTCGTTTATAATACTCAACTTTGGTCTCCATCCGCCCACCAAAACTTCACAATTCCTGCACTGCCTAGCGAGGAACAATTCACATTCTAGCTAATGGTGGTGCCCTGTGTGGACATTCAGAACACTCCCTTTGAGACAATGCTCAGACCACTGCGCATTCACACCAGAGTCGTAACTAGAAGTCACTGGGCCCTGGTGCAAAAATTGCCATGGCCCTCCCGACCACATTGCCCCAATGTCCACCTCTCCACATTGCTCCCAATGTCCACCTCTCCACATTGACCCAATGTCCACCTCTCCACATTGCCCCCACTGTCCACCTCCACACTGCTCCCAATGTCCACCTCTCCACATTGACCCAATGTCCACCTCTCCACATTGCCCCCACTGTCCACCTCCACACTGCTCCCAATGTCCACCTCTCCACATTGACCCAATGTCCACCTCTCCACATTGCCCCCACTGTCCACCTCCACACTGCTCCCAATGTCCACCTCTCCACATTGACCCAATGTCCACCTCTCCACATTGCCCCAATGTCCACCTCTCCACATTGCTCCCAATGTCCACCTCTCCACATTGACCCAATGTCCACCTCTCCACATTGACCCAATGTCCACCTCTCCACATTGCCCCCACTGTCCACCTCTCCACATTGCTCCCAATGTCCACCTCTCCACATTGACCCAATGTCCACCTCTCCACATTGCCCCAATGTCCACCTCTCCACATTGCTCCCAATGTCCACCTCTCCACATTGACCCAATGTCCACCTCTCCACATTGCCCCCACTGTCCACCTCCACACTGCTCCCAATGTCCACCTCTCCACATTGACCCCACTGTCCACCTCTCCACATTGCTCCCAATGTCCACCTCTCCACATTGACCCAATGTCCACCTCTCCACATTGACCCAATGTCCACCTCTCCACATTGCCCCCACTGTCCACCTCCACACTGCTCCCAATGTCCACCTCTCCACATTAACCCAATGTCCACCTCTCCACATTGCCCCCACTCTCTACCTCCACATTGCCCCCACTGTCCACCTCCACATTGCCCCAATGTCCACCTCTCCACATTGCCCCCACTGTCCACCTCTCCACATTGCTCCCAATGTCCACCTCTCCACATTGACCCAATGTCCACCTCTCCACATTGCCCCCACTGTCCACCTCCACACTGCTCCCAATGTCCACCTCTCCACATTGACCCCACTGTCCACCTCTCCACATTGCTCCCAATGTCCACCTCTCCACATTGACCCAATGTCCACCTCTCCACATTGCCCCCACTGTCCACCTCCACACTGCTCCCAATGTCCACCTCTCCACATTGACCCAATGTCCACCTCTCCACATTGCCCCCACTGTCTACCTCCACATTGACCCAATGTCCACCTCTCCACATTGCCCCCACTCTCTACCTCCACATTGCCCCCACTGTCCACCTCCACATTGACCCAATGTCCACCTCTCCACATTGCCCCCACTATCCACCTCCACATTGCCCCACTGTCCACCTCTCCACATTGCCCCCAATGTCCACCTCTCCACACTTCCCCCACTGTCAACTCCACATTGCTCCCAATGTCCACCTCCACATTGCCCCCAATGTCCACATCTCCACATTGCCCTCAATGTCCACATCTCCACATTGCCCTCAATGTCCACATCTCCACATTGCCCTCAATGTCCACCTCCACATTGCCCTCAATGTCCACCTCCACATTGCCCTCAATGTCCACCTCCACACTGCTCCCACTGTCCACCTCCACGTTGCCTCCAGTGTCCACCTCTCCACATTGCCTTCAGTGTCCATCTCCTACCTCCCTGGGGGTCCAGCAGCATGGCAGGAGAGGTCTGTGCCTCCTTCTACACAGACCTCTATTAGCAGTTGGACCTCCCGTGTGGTCCTCTCTCCAGTAATGCAGAGATGATGTCATGTCCCAGCGCTCCGTATTACTAGAGTGCCAGAGACAGAGAGGAGATCAGCTGCTAATAGATGTCTGTGCTGAAAAAAGCACAGACCTCAGCTTGTTGCGGGCGCTGAGCAGTGGGGTCACAGGTGGTGGCCGGGCTCCTGGAGCGATGAGCCCAGTTGCAGTTGCTACCCCTGTAACCCCTATTGTTACACCACTGATTCACACTCCAGTAATGCCCAGGGCATTACCGTTACCTTCATTGAGCATAGGCCCTCAAGGGGCGATGCAGGAAGCTAATGGCATATGCCAGCAAACCTCCCATTACGCAGATCTCCCAGCTACTTCGGGTGGGGGTCAACACAATGAAGGTGAGTAGAGAGAGGGGAAAGGTGGCGTATATTGATGTGGGTGGTGGGAGAGGCACAGACACCAGGACTGCAAATTGTAATTTTTCTTTGTGTGTGTGTGTGTGTGTATTTTATTTTTACGCTTGTGTATAATATGCACCCCACCCCCCATAAACACACACACAACACAAAGTGAAAACGAGCAATAATGTGCTTTTTATAGCAGAGATTTTATGGGAGATTTTTCTTTTTATGACTTGAGTACCAGAGGGGTGATGCAACGCATTGCAAATAGCTTTAATGTGTCTTTGGTTCTGAAAGGGTTAAATAGCAGTACATTTGTTATATGAATAAACTTGTTTTGTATATATGCATGTTGTGTGGGTCTTTCCTACTGAATAAAACAAAGGCAATCCCACGACTTCTTTCAGAAGTTGTTAAATATCAAATTGATTTTGATGCTCCCTACAAAAGAGCACTTGTGTCTAAAGCACTCCATAGAAAGTGACTGCAACAGCGCCATCCAGTGAACAAAATAGAATATTTAGTTTTGTTTATTAAAAAAAAAAAAAAACTGTAAAAAAAAAACAAAACATTTTTAGCAGTGAGAATACAATCGTTTTACTCGGCAGGAAAAAAACAGGAAAAATGTGTTCTTCATAATGGAATGTTAACCCTTTGGTGCCAGAGGGCTTAAACCATAACCATTTAAAAGGATAGAAATGTTTCACAAAAAACAGCAGCTCCAATTAATCTTACTTGTTTTTCGGCCATGGAGAGTGTAATTTCAATACTGTCAAAGTTGTAGTACAAGAGTAATTGAATGATAAAGTATGCCCCTCCCACCCCTTTTACCTAGTGTAAGCCACCTCCCCTCAGATGTGGAATCTGATCTCTTGACCGGACAGGTCACAGCAAAGGACAATCTTCTTACTGGGATCATAAGGAAAACCCTGCCCCCCTTGACAGGTTTTTCAGGTTTTTCCTTATGATCACTGAAGGTTGTCCTCTCTGCGATCCATCCGGACAGTCTTGCTGCTCTGAGGTGAGCAGTGTTACATCAGTAAAAGGGGCGGAAGAGGGATACTTTATCATTCAGTTACTCTTGTACTACAACTCTGACAGTATTGAAATAACACTCTCCATGACCCAAATACTATGAAGATGAATTGGAGCTGCTTTTATTGTGAAACATTACTATCCCTTTAAGGAAAAGAGGTGAGGGCAACGCACTTCTCCTTCATGCGTTGGCCATCCCACTGCTACTTTAACCCTTAGAGTGCCAAAGAGGAATCCAAAACATTGCAAATCAATGCATTGGACACACCTCTCTGACACGCAAAGGGTTTACCGCTGAGTGCCACAGGGTGCCCATGCATTGCTGTGCAATGCGCTGGGCACCCCTCTGGCACTCCAAAATTTAAAATGTTAATAAAAATTAGACTTTTCCGCCCAAAAAAAGAAGAATTCTAAATGAAAATATGAAATGACCAGAAACTTACCAACAATTATCACTTTCTCATTGTGTTCGTCAGAAAACGTCAGGACGTCGTGCAGCCAAGACAGCTGATCTGCGCTCAGTCCGCCATTAAACTCCGTAAAGTGCTTCTCATGAGTTTCTGTATTAAACGATATTAATAACCCATTCACCCGATTCTCAGCAGGGAACAGAAGTTCACTAAAGGACACTTTTTGGCCCTACTCAACAAACCATGGAGGTGCATTCTGAAGCAAACCAGCTATGTCATAGCAGACAAATGAAAATTTCCCAGATGTATATTAATTTAAAGATGACCCGTCACCGTAAGAGATGCTTATGTGTTTTAGTTGTCATTTTTATATCCATAAAAGAAGAACAGCATCATGTGACAAAATTCAGCATCTGTGCCCCCCCCCCAGGGCGGCAGTAAGGAGGAGTTATGCAAACAACATCAATACTGCCTCTCTCACAGGTCCATGCATGGGGCTTGATTCTCACAGCAGTGGGCTGGGGTTTCAAAGGGTTAAACTGGAGCTGTCAAAATCAACTATATATTATCATATCCATTTTTTATTTAAAGGGATAGTAATACTTCGTTTTAAATTTATTTTATTTTATAGGCATTAAAAAAACATGAAGAATGATATAAGTCTTATCTCTCAAACCTTTATGGTTTAAGAGATATTCACAAACAAAGTATCCCCCCTCCCCCCGTTCAAACAGACCAGAAGGGAGGTGCCCAGGTAGACTGCAGAGAGGGACAATCTTCAATTAAGATAAAGGAAAAACCTGAAAAACTTGTCAAGGGGGGCAGGGCTTTCATTGTTCTCATAGGAAGAAGATTGTCCCCTGCTGTTATCTGTCTGGTCTATGGACTGGATTCCACATCTGAGAAGAGATGGCTTACACTAGGTAAAAGGGGCGGGAGGGGAAACTTTGCTTGTGAATATCTCTTAAACCATAAAGGTTTGAGGGATAAGACTTATATCGTTCTTCATGTTTTTTTAATGCCTACAAAATAAAATAAAGTTAAAACAAAGTATTACTATCCCTTTAAAATGGAAGTTTCACGTTGTATATATACAATAATTAAGTATATGATGACTAGCTTTAGAATAGTTATATTACATCTCAGAAGAACCCGATAAAGTTACCCTTAATCTTCGGAGACCGGAAGACAGGTAACAGAGCAGACATCTTTAACCCTTTGAGTGCCAGAGGGGTATGCAACGCATTGCAGAGCAATGCGTTGCGTACCCCTCTGGCACTCAAAGGGTTAAATCCTCATTTAAAGGGACAGTAATGCCACCCCAAAAAAACTGTCCAGTTTTGTAGAAGTTAAAATATTAATCAATATGCTCCAAATCCTATCTCTCAAACTGCTATGGTTTGAGAGTTATAGGGATTCAAAGTCCCCCCCTCCCTTCCCTTCTCCTGATGTCAGCTGTAAAGCTGTCGGCAGGAGAATCGAGTCGTACGACTTGAGGAGGCTCTGCAGCAGAGCCGAGATTGTGTTATTGCTAAAGAATTCATTCATTGGAAAGATCTACAAAGTGTGCTTGCAAACCAGGCACACCTTTTAGACCTTTCCAATGAATTATTTCGCAATAAATGCCATTTTCAGCTCTGCAGCAGAGCCTCCTTGAGTCGTACGACTCGATTCGCCTGCTGTCAGCTTTACAGCTGACATCAGGAGAAGGGGAGGGAGGGGACTTTGAATCCCTATATCTCTCAAACCATAGCGGTTTGAGAGATAGGATTTGGAGCATATTGATTAATATTTTAACCTCTACAAAACTGGACATTTTTTGGGGGGGGGCATTACTGTCCATTTAAAGGGATAGTAATGTCAGGAAAAAAAGTATTAACTATATGGTATATACAATTAAAATGGAGTACTTGCACTTATTCGTATCTCTCAAACCGTTATGGTTTGAGAGATATAGGAAAATAAAGTTCTCCACTCCCTCCCCTTTCTGATTGACGAGCTGTAAAGCTGTCAGAAGCAGATTCTGGTCACTTGACCAGATGTGGCTCTTCAGCAGCGCCGATATAACGATATCTAAAGATAAATACTTAATTTGGAACGGTCTACAATGTGTGCCTGGTTTGGAAGCACACTTTGTAGACCGTTCCAGATGACTGGAATCTGCAGCTGTCAGCTAGATGGCAGACTTGAGTAAAACAGCCAGGAAAAGGTAAATTCAGCAAGTTATATCTCTCAAACCATAAAAGGTCTGAGAGATAAGACTTACATTGATGTTAATCTTTTTTTAATGTCTACAATATTAAATCAACTTAAAATTAACCATTACTATCCCTTAAAATGTAAAAAAAAATATGTTGTAGGGTTTACCCCCCTGAGTAAAACAAGAGTACTTCCACTGCTGAGAGGGGTTTCATTCAAAAGTTATTAATTTTCAAAGTTGAATTTTTTAGGTGCAATATCACAGTGGCCTGAAATTGTACAGTGGCGCTGTTGCTACACCATCCTATGGACAGCTCAGGTCCCGGGACCATAAATCTCCATAGGATGGTGTAGCAACAGCGCCACTGTACAATTTCAGGCCACTGTGATATTGCACCTAAAAATTCAACTTTGAAAAATAATAACTTTTGAATGAAACACCTTTCAGCAGTGGGAGTACCCTTGTTTTACTCAGGGGGATAAACCTTACAACATATTTTTTTACATTTTTAAGTATTACTATCCCTTTAAACCAATGGCAATTTTGGAAATATATATTTCTCCCTTATGGTGGCGTTGTTGTTGCTTCACAACTGAACTGTACTGTTGTCAAGATCCTTACTTGTTAATCTAAATTTTGAGAGGTCTTCTCCTTCCACATGATTGGGATGAGTCCGATGTCTGCTAATGGCGCTCAGATCGTAGGTGTCGAGCACGATGCAGCGGAAGGCAGAGAAAGGACTGAAGTGGTAGGCATAAAAATCCATGGAATTGGCACTCTCTGCACCACTCGCGTTGGGTCCATCATGTCTCTTATCCTCCATCCACTTTGTGTTTAGCTTAGAAGTTCTTAAATAATCCCGGTCAAAGTTGTAGAATTCATGGTTACCCCAAATATGGTGGACAGGGGCCTGTAGCTTTTCCATCGCTTCTAAAACGACCTGGAGCGACTGCTCAGACGTATGAAGTCTGTTGTTGGATCCATCGATGATATCTCCAAGCTGGAAGACAAACGTAGGCAACATTTCCTCATTGTTCCACTCTTCAATGGCTTTGAGGAGGTGAAGGCGACTTTGTCGGTAATATCTCATGGTTTTCCAACCGCTGAGGCCATCGGCTTTATCGGCATACTGAATATCCGCTATTAAACCGAAAGTAAAATATGGCTTCTGATCTCTCTTGATGGGCGTGGTCACTCTTTCCTGATTTAAGCCCTTCGTCCTGAAATAAGCAATAATTAATGATAGTGGACTGTGTTACATAGTAATTGAATAAGCAGTGATTCGCTGGCAGCCCTGCACCAGGATGGTAGGAGGTCAATGGTACCCTGCACTGCAGTGAGTTGCCAGTGACGGTGGCCACTTTAGTCGTATTAAAAGGATAGTAATACTTCGTTTTAGCTTTATTTTATTTTGTAGGCATTAAAAAAACATGAAGAATGATATAAGTCTTATCTCTCAAACCTTTATGGTTTGAGAGATATTCACAAGCAAAGTTTCCCCCTCCCGCCCCTTTTACCTAGTGTAAGCCATCTCTTCTCAGACGTGGAATCCAGTCCATAGACCAGACAGATAACAGCAGGGGACAATCTTCTTCCTATGAAAACAATCAAATCCCTGTCCCCCTTGACAAGCTTTTCAGGTTTTTCCCTTATCTTAATTGAAGATTGTCCCTCTCTGCAGTCTACCTGGGCACCTCCTTCTGATCTGGCTGAGCAGTGTTGCATCAGTAAAAGGGGCGGAGGGGGATACTTTGCTTGTGAATATCTCTTAAACCATAAAGGTTTGAGAGATAAGACTTATATCATTCTTCATGTTTTTTTAATGCCTACAAAATAAAATAAAGTTAAAATGAAGTATTACTATCCCTTTAACCTTTTTAGTGCC
This sequence comes from Rhinophrynus dorsalis, assembly GCA_037306005.1. Classification (NCBI taxonomy): domain Eukaryota; kingdom Metazoa; phylum Chordata; class Amphibia; order Anura; family Rhinophrynidae; genus Rhinophrynus; species Rhinophrynus dorsalis. Next base: position 11,716,739 of record CM074727.1, on the reverse strand, counting down.
ACAGCAGCGAGAAATACGTTAAAGGGAGAGTAATACTTAAAATGTAAAAAAATATATGTTGTAGGGTTTATCTCCCGGAGAAAAACAAGGGTACTCCCACTGCTGAGAGATATTTTATTAAAAAATCATAACAACTCAAACTTGAATTTTTTAGGTGGAATTATCACAGTGGCCTGAAAATTTACAGTGGCGCTGTTGCTACACCATCCTATGGAGATTGATGGTCTACAGACCAGAGCAGTTCATAGGATGGTGTAGCAACAGCGCCACTGTACATTTTCAGGCCACTGTGATATTGCACCTAAAAAAATTCAAGTTTGAGCTGTTATAATGTTTTAATAAAATATCTCTCAGCAGTGGAGTACCCTTGTTTTATTCGGGGACTTAAACCCTACAACATTTTTTTTTACATCTTAAGTATTACTATCCCTTTAAGCAATGATTTGTGCACTCATCTGACACACAAAAGGGCTACCGTGATGTCCGCCACTGGTCATCCATTCCTTTATCACAATGTCTTCACTCCTTTCTCATCTACTCACCCCTGTGTTTTTCTCATCCCCCTTTCCTTCATCACAGTGCCCCACGGTGTATCTAACTCTGTGAATGGCAGAGGGGTTTACAATGCATTGTAAAGCAATATGTGGCCACTCTTAGCATGCAATGGCTTCACAATGCCAGTACGTGCTCCTCTCCCCTTCATCCCCGTTACGCATCAATCCTCCTCTCCGTGTACACTATCCCCTCTCACTACCCCCTCCTACTATCACTATCCCCTCTCACTATCCCCTCCTACTGTATATAATTATCCCCTCTCACTATCCCCTCCTACTATCACTATCCCCTCTCACTACCCCCTCCTACTATCACTATCCCCTCTCACTATCCCCCCATACTATCACTATCCCCTCTCACTATCCCCCCCTACTATCACTATCTCGTCTCACTATCCCCTCCTACTATCACTATCTCGTCTCACTATCCCCTCCTACTATCACTATCCCCTCTCACTATCCCCTCCTACTATCACTATCTCATCTCACTATCCCCTCCTACTATCACTGTCCCCTCTCACTACCCCCTCCTACTATATATAATTATCCCCTCTCACTACCCCCCTCCTACTATTCACTATCCCCTCTTGCTATCCCCTCCTACTATCACTATCCCCTCTCACTACACCCTTCTACTATCACTGTCCCCTCTCACTATCCCCTCCTACTATCACTATCCCCTCTCATTACCCCCTCCTACTATCACTATCTCCTCTCACTATCTCCTCCTACTATATATAATTATCCCCTATCACTATCCCCTCCTACTATCACTGTCCCTTCTCACTATCCCCTCCTACTATATATAATCATCCCCTCTCACAATCCACTCCTACTATTCACTATCCCCTCTCACTACCCCCTCCTACTATCACTATCCCCTCTCACTACCCCCTCCTACTACCCCCTCCTACTATCACTGTCCCCTCTCACTATCCCCTCCTACTATATATAATCATCCCCTCTCACTATCCACTCCTACTATTCACTATCCCCTCTCACTACCCCCTCCTACTATCACTATCCCCTCTCACTACCCCCTCCTACTATCACTGTCCCCTCTCACTATCCCCTCCTACTATATATAATCATCCCCTCTCACTATCCCCTCCTACTATCACTATCCCCTCTCACTACCCCCTCCTACTATCACTATCCCCTCTCACTACCCCCTCCTACTACCCCCTCCTACTATCACTGTCCCCTCTCACTATCCCCTCCTACTATATATAATCATCCCCTCTCACTATCCACTCCTACTATTCACTATCCCCTCTCACTACCCCCCTCCTACTATCACTATCCCCTCTCACTACCCCCTCCTACTACCCCCTCCTACTATCACTGTCCCCTCTCACTATCCCCTCCTACTATATATAATCATCCCCTCTCACTATCCACTCCTACTATTCACTATCCCCTCTCACTACCCCCTCCTACTATCACTATCCCCTCTCACTACCCCCTCCTACTACCCCCTCCTACTATCACTGTCCCCTCTCACTATCCCCTCCTACTATATATAATTATCCCCTCTCACTATCCACTCCTACTATCACTATCCCCTCCTACTATCACATCATCTCCCAGCGCTCTGCATTACTGGAGGACCAAGTGGGAGCTCAACCTGCGTAGAGGTCTCTCCTGCCACTCCACTGGACCACCAGGGAGGTAGAAGATGTGGGCATTGTGGAGGGGGCCAATGTGGTTGAGGGGGGCCAATGGCACTTCTTGCACCAGGGCCCGGTGGCTTCTAGTTACGCCTCTGCAGACCCCTAATATCTCCTAAAGAGGGACACTTGGGAGGTACGGACCCCTAATATCTCCTAAAGACGAACACTTGGGAGGTACAGACCCCTAATATCTCCTAAAGAGGGACAGTTGGGAGGTATGTACCCCTAATATCTCCTAAAGAGGGACACTTGGGAGGTACGGACCCCTAATATCTCCTAAAAAGGGACTTGGAGGTACAGACCCCTAATAGCTCCTAAAGAGGGACACTTGGGAGGTATGTACCCCTAATATCTCCTAAAGAGGGACACTTGGGAGGTACAGACCCCTAATATCTCCTAAAGAGGTACACTTGGGAGGTACGGACCCCTAATATCTCCTAAAGAGGGACACTTGGGAGGTATGGACCCCTAATATCTCCTAAAGAGGGACACTTGGGAGGTACAGACCCCTAATATCTCCTAAAGAGGGACACTTGGGAGGTATGTACCCCTAATATCTCCTAAAGAGGGACACTTGGGAGGTACGTACCCCTAATATCTCCTAAAGAGGGACACTTGGAGGTACGAACCCCTAATATCTCCTAAAGAGGGACAGTTGGGAGGTACGTACCCCTAATATCTCCTAAAGAGGGACAATTGGGAGGTACGGACCCCTAATATCTCCTAAAGAGGGACACTTGGGAGGTATGGACCCCTAATATCTCCTAAAGAGGGACACTTGGAGGTACAGACCCCTAATATCTCCTAAAGAGGGACACTTGGGAGGTACAGACCCTAATATTTCCTAAAGAGAGACACTTGGGAGGTATGTACCCCTAATATCTCCTAAACAGGGACACTTGGGGGGTATGGTTGTGGGTGTGGCTGTCTCCATGTCTCTGTACCAGATATTTACTCCTATTTTGTTGTAGGTCTCCATTCACCTGAAGCAATGTATTGGAGACTGCTCAAGTCGCTAAGGGGTTAAACGCTTTGTTTGTGTATAGGGAAAGGGTAAGGAAAAGCGGTTGAGACTGGGGTGTGGCCAAGGGTGCCTAAGACCTTAAAGGGATAGTAATAATTTGTTTTATCTTTATTTTATTTTGTAGGCATTAAAAAAACATTTAGAACGATATAAGTCTTATCTCTCAAACCTTTATGGTTTGAGAGATATTCACAAGTAAAAAATCCCCCCCCCCTCTTCAGCCAGATCAGAAGGGAGGTGCCCAGGTAGACTGCAGAGAGGGACAATCTTCAATTAAGATAAGGGAAAAACCTGAAAAACTTGTCAAGGGGGGCAGGGCTTTCATTGTTCTCATAGGAAGAAGATTGTCCCCTTCTGGTATCTGTCTGGTCTATGGACTGGATTCCACATCTGAGAAGAGATGACTTACACTAGGTAAAAGGGGCGGGAGGGGGAAACTTTGCTTGTGAATATCTCTCAAACCATAAAGGTTTGAGAGATAAGACGTATATCGTTCTTCATGATTTTTTAATGCCTACAAAATAAAATAAAGTTAAAACGAAGTATTACTATCCCTTTAAATGTAAATCCAGCCCTGGTTTGGGGGGTCCCAGTTACTGGCCCTGTGGTCTGTCTGGGTGCACACACGGAGCAGTGCTGCTAAACAAGTGAATACTGAGTCAAACTTATATGTATGGTCATTTTTTACATCCAAGGGTTAACCCCTCTGGCACTCAAAGGGTTAAAATACGTGTGTGCGGGGGTAGGCAACTGTTGGAGACTACATCTCCCATCATCCCTTCTCAGCCAATTGCAGGTTGTGGACAGTGGGAGCTGTACCCCATAACAGCTGGACAGCCCAAGGTTGCTTACCCCAGGGTTAAAGGGTGTGACTTGCCGTTTTAGACACCACCAGGGGTTAAAGGGCTCCACCCACATCCAACAGTCTGAGACCCCCAGGAGGAGACCCGTCTTACCTGGAGATAGGTCTGATCGCCATTTAATCGGTAGAAAACAGCCGCTGTCTCGCTGCCCCCGGTGTTTGTATCAGAGAAAAGCACAATGTCATCTTCCTGTAAACCGGTGCGCTCTGAACTTCCTGCTTCACCCGCCTGTCCTGCTGCTCGGTCACTGTCATCAGATACAATGTCACAGCCGCTCCGCCTGTCACTGTCATCGGATACAATGTTACCTCTGCTCCGCCTGTCACTGTGATCAGATACAATGTTACAGCCGCTCCGCCTGTCACTGTGATCAGATACAATGTTACAGAGACATGTAATGTCCTTTCTCCCCATTGTCCCCATGTATTTTCTCCACATTGCCCCCCAATGTCCTTTCTCCCCATTGTCCCCATGTATTTTCTCCACATTGCCCCCCAATGTCCTTTCTCCGTATTGTCCCCGAAATGTCCTTTCTCCACAATGTCCCCCCCAATGTCCTCTCTCCGCATTGTACCCCAATGTCCTTTCTCCGCATTGTCTCCCCCAATGTCCTTTCTCCACATTGCCCCTCCCAATGTCCTTTCTCCACATTGCCCCTCCCAATGTCCTTTCTCCACATTGTCCCTCCCAATGTCCTTTCTCCGCATTGTCTCCCCCAATGTCCTTTCTCCACATTGCCCCTCCCAATGTCCTTTCTCCACATTGCCCCTCCCAATGTCCTTTCTCCACATTGCCCCTCCCAATGTCCTTTCTCCACATTGTCCCTCCCAATGTCCTTTCTCCGCATTGTCCCCCCCAATGTCCTTTCTCCGTATTGTCCCCGAAATGTCCTTTCTCCACAATGTCCCCCCCAATGTCCTCTCTCCGCATTGTACCCCAATGTCCTTTCTCCGCATTGTCTCCCCCAATGTCCTTTCTCCACATTGCCCCTCCCAATGTCCTTTCTCCGCATTGTCCCTCCCAATGTCCTTTCTCCACATTGCCCCCCCAATTTCTTTTCTCCACATTGTCCCCCATGTCCTTTTTCCATATTGCCCCTCCTAATGTCCTTTCTTAACATTAACCCACCAATGTCCTTTCTCCACATTGCCCCAATGTATTTTCTCCATATTGCCCCCCAATATCCTCTCCGCATTGCCCCATGTATTTTCTCCATATTGCCCCCCAATATCCTTTTTCCGTATTGCCCCCCAATGTCCTTTCTCTGCATTTCCCCATGTATTTTCTCCATATTGCCCCCCAATATCCTTTCTCCGCATTGTCCCCCCAATTTCTTTTCTCCACATTGTCCCCCATGTCCTTTTTCCATATTGCCCCTCCTAATGTCCTTTCTTAACATTAACCCCCCAATGTCCTTTCTCCACATTGCCCCAATGTATTTTCTCCATATTGCCCAATATCCTCTCCGCATTGCCCCATGTATTTTCTCCACATTGCCCCCAATGTCATTTCTCCACACAGTCCCCCCCAATGTCCTTTCTCTGAATTGCCCCTCCCAATGACCTTTCTCCACATTGCCCCCCATGTCCTTTCTCTGCATTGCCCCCCCATGTCCATTCTCCACATTGCCCCCCAATGCATACCTCCCAACATTCAAATGGCTAAAGAGGGACACTTCTGTTTTAGAGGGTGTTGCTGGGGGCGTGGCTGGTGGGTGGGGCATTACAGAGAATGTTTAGATTATGGCATGACCTATTGACACCTCTGCGTGTAACTGAATAAATGATTTAGATTAAGACCAAAGTATTATATATACACAGACTAATTTATATACACATATACTGATGTTTATAGACACATTAATGTGAGTTTTATTGCTGTGGAGCAATGTGATACACTTATATACACACCACACAGTCTGATCTCCTAAACACAGGGACACCAGGGTGATACACTTATATACACACCACACAGTCTGATCTCCTAAACACAGTGACACCAGGGTGATACACTTCTATACACAGCACACAGTCTGATCTCCTAAACAAAGGGGCACCAGGGTGATACACTTCTATACACACCACACAGTCTTATCTCCTAAACACAGGGACACCAGGGTGATACACTTCTATACACACCACGCAGTCTGATCTCCTAAACACAGGGACACGAGGGTGATACACTTCTATACACACCACACAGTCTGATCTCCTAAACACAGGGACACGAGGGTGATACACTTCTATACACACCACACAGTCTGATCTCCTAAACACAGGGACACCAGAGTGATACACTTATATATACACCACACAGTCTGATCTCCTAAACACAGGGACACCAGGGTGATACACTTCTATACACACCACACAGTCTGATCTCCTAAACACAGGGACACCAGGGTGATACACTTATATACACACCACACAGTCTGATCTCCTAAACACAGTGACACCAGGGTGATACACTTCTATACACACCACACAGTCTGATCTCCTAAACACAGGGACACCAGAGTGATACACTTATATATACACCACACAGTCTGATCTCCTAAACACAGGGATACCAGGGTGATACACTTCTATACACACCACACACTGTGATCTCCTAAACACAGGGACACCAGGGTGATACATTTATATACACACCACACAGTCTGATCTCCTAAACACAGGGACACCAGGGTGATACACTTATATACACACCACACAGTCTGATCTCCTAAACACAGTGACACCAGGGTGATACACTTCTATACACAGCACACAGTCTGATCTCCTAAACAAAGGGGCACCAGGGTGATACACTTCTATACACACCACACAGTCTGATCTCCTAAACACAGGGACACCAGGGTGATACACTTCTATACACACCACACAGTGTGATCTCCTACACACAGGGACACCAGGGTGATACACTTATATACACACACCACACAGTCTGATCCCCTAAACACAGGGACATCAGGGTGATACACTTATATACACACACCACACAGTCTGATCTCCTAAACACAGGGACACCAGGGTGATACACTTCTATACACACCACACAGTCTGATCTCCTAAACACAGGGACACCAGGGTGATACACTTATATACACACACCACACAGTCTGATCTCCTAAACACAGGGACACCAGGGTGATACACTTCTATACACACCACACAGTCTGATCTCCTAAACACAGGGACACCAGGGTGATACACTTCTATACACACCACACAGTCTGATCTCCTAAACACAGGGACACCAGGGTGATACACTTATATACACACACCACACAGTCTGATCTCCTAAACACAGGGACACCGGGGTGATACACTTCTATACACACCACACAGTCTGATCTCCTAAACACAGGGACACCAGGGTGATACACTTATATACACACACCACACAGTGTGATCTCCTACACACAGGGACACCAGGATGATACACTTCTATACACACCACACAGTCTGATCTCCTAAACACAGGGACACCAGGGTGATACACTTCTATACACACCACACAGTCTGATCTCCTAAACACAGGGACACCAGGGTGATACACTTCTATACACACCACACAGTCTGATCTCCTAAACACAGGGACACCAGGGTGATACACTTCTATACACACCACACAGTCTGATCTCCTAAACACAGGGACACCAGGGTGATACACTTATATACACACACCACACAGTCTGATCTCCTAAACACAGGGACACCAGGGTGATACACTTCTATACACACCACACAGTCTGATCTCCTAAACACAGGGACACCAGGGTGATACACTTATATACACACCACCACACAGTCTGATCCCCTAAACACAGGGACATCAGGGTGATACACTTCTATACACACCACACAGTCTGATCTCCTAAACATAGGGACACCAGGGTGATACACTTCTGTACACACCACACAGTCTGATCTCCTAAACACAGGGACACCGGGGTGATACACTTCTATACACACCACACAGTCTGATCTCCTAAACACAGGGACACCAGGGTGATACACTTATATACACACCACACAGTCTGATCTCCTAAACACAGGGACACCAGGGTGATACACTTCTATACACACCACACAGTCTGATCTCCTAAACACAGGGACACCAGGGTGATACACTTCTATACACACCACACAGTCTGATCTCCTAAACACAGGGACACCAGGGTGATACACTTATATACACACACCACACAGTCTGATCTCCTAAACACAGGGACACCAGGGTGATACACTTCTATACACACCACACAGTCTGATCTCCTAAACACAGGGACACCAGGGTGATACACTTATATACACACCACCACACAGTCTGATCCCCTAAACACAGGGACATCAGGGTGATACACTTCTATACACACCACACAGTCTGATCTCCTAAACATAGGGACACCAGGGTGATACACTTCTGTACACACCACACAGTCTGATCTCCTAAACACAGGGACACCGGGGTGATACACTTCTATACACACCACACAGTCTGATCTCCTAAACACAGGGACACCAGGGTGATACACTTATATACACACCACACAGTCTGATCTCCTAAACACAGTGACACCAGGGTGATACACTTCTATACACAGCACACAGTCTGATCTCCTAAACAAAGGGGCACCAGGGTGATACACTTCTATACACACCACACAGCCTGATCTCCTAAACACAGGGACACCAGGATGATACACTTCTATACACACCACACAGTCTGATCTCCTAAACACAGGAACACCAGGGTGATACACTTATATACACACCACACAGTCTGATCTCCTAAACACAGGGACACCAGGGTGGGAAAGTGGGATTTGGATATCAGATAGGGACTCCCCTCCTTAAGAGGCACACTTGGGAGGTACGGATACATGATATCTCCTAAAGAGGGACACACCTGGGAGGTACAGACCCCAACATCTTCTAAAGAGGGACACCTTGGAGGTACAGACCCCAATATCTTCTAAAGAAGGACACACCTGGGAGGTATGCAGCAGTTCATATTAAACTAGGAGTGTTCCTCCTTTTATTTTCCAACTCACGCTCCCTTGGGTACTTAGCCACAAAGGCTATAAATAGGGGGAAGAGAGGCAGTGTGAGCAGGGTGCCAGGCAGTCTACACTAACATTACCATCTCCAAGCATATGCATCAGCCCTCAGGACAATGGCCTTCTTCTATGGGATCATCAGGAGTCTCGGTGGTTCAGGTAGAGATGGGATAGAACCCCCCCCCCACTGTGTTCACAGATGACTGTTGGTGGTGGTACTCCTTCTGGGTGATTTGAAACCCAGGGACCCATCTAGAGTCTCTCAATTGACCTTCTGAGTGCCAGAGGGTTATGCAATGCATTGCGTTCCACTCTGGCACTCAAAAGGGTTAAATGCGCCATTTAAAAGACCAGTAAAACCTTCTTTGATGAAAAGTGTGTTACATGAACAGGGCCTTTCATGCGAAATAATTACAAGGACACTCCCACTGCGGGGAGAGGTTCATTTAGAAGTTATTCCAGCTCAATCTTCTGTTCATTATATCACATTGGTAGCCACTCTGTCAGCTGGTAGCCAAAAGCGCAATTTTTTTTTCATCTTTATAATGCAATTCTGTGAGAGAGCTTGAATCACAATCTAAAGTTCTTCAGGGTGAGTGAAAAAGACAGCGCCACCTGGTGACTAATAGAAAACTGCAGTTCAAAGAAAAAAATAGAGACATAAGAATTTTTAAGTAAGAAAGCACCCAGCACTTGGTTCTCCCTCTGGCACTCAAAGGGTAAAAATAAATAAGTAAATAAATAAAACTAGGAAAAAAAAGGTTTTCTGTGTTGTTAAGAAAATGGGTATTTTCATGACCTCCCCGTTATTCAGTTGAATAACCACAGAATTTCACCCAAACAAAAACAGCTCAGTACACAGAGAACGTTTTACAGTTTATTCACACATTTACACCCGACAACTTGCAAAGATAGATCCAATAAACAGGAACAAAGGTTTCAAGGGAACATACAAAAAAATAGTGAACAAACGTTAACACTTTGAATGCCAAAAAGGTATCCAACGTATTACAACGCAATGTTCTCTCTGGCACAGGGTTAAAGGGATAGTAATACTTCGTTTTATCTTTATTTTACTTTGTAGGCATTAAAAAACATGAAGAAAGATATGTCTTATCTCTCAAACCGTTATGGTTTGAGAGATATTCACAAGCAAAGTTTCCCCTCCCGCCCCTTTTACCTAGTGTAAGCCATCTCTTCTCAGATGTGGAATCCAGTCCATAGACCAGACAGGTAACAGCAGGGGACAATCTTCTTCCTATGAGAGCAATGAAAGCCCTGCCCCCTTGACAAGCTTTTCAGGTTTTTCCCTTATCTTAATTGAAGATTGTCCCTCTCTGCAGTCTACCTGGGCACCTCCCTTCTGATCTGGCTGAGCAGTGTTACATCAGTAAAAGGGGCGGGAGGGGGATACTTTGTCATTGAATTACTCTTGAACTACAACTCTGACAGAATTGAAATAACACTCTCCAAAGTCCAAATACTATGATGATTAATTAGAGCTGCTTTTATTATGAAACATTACTATCCCTTTAAAATTAGATAAACTAACACAATTAGAGTATTATGCAAAAACGCCAAAAAAGGTAGTAATTCAGGAGTAAACCAACTACTAAAATTTAAATGGAAAAAAACAAAAAGGATATACAGTCTAAACAGACATAAAGCTCAAATCACTATACTCAAGAGTAACGGGGCTACATGTAAAATGTAGCCAGAACACATATATGGAAGATATTAACCCTTTGAGTGCCAGAGAGGTATCCAATGGTGGTATCCTGTTGGGCGACCCACATAATGGAGCATTAAAGCGGAACTTTCAGATCTTACTAAATCGCTATACATTCATTAAACGCATGGCGACTAGCTTGGAAATAGATGTCTTACCTTTAAGAAACAGCAGATTGTAAAGAAATCCTTCCCGTTTGGAGACCAGAACCCAGGCTACACAGCAGACATCTTGTCTGTGCGCCTGTGCTGTCAGTCCCGGTCTCCATTGAATAGACCGGAAGGGACTGGCGGCGCAGGCGCACAGACCACTCTAACCTGTCCGTCAGTCCCCAAATGGCAAGGATTTCTTTACAATCCGCTATTTTTTAAAGGTAAGATATCGATTTCCCTGCTAGTCACCATGCGTTTAATGAATACATGACGACTTAGTAAGATCTGAAAGTACCGCTTTAAATATGTCACCTGGTTGAGAAGTGCGACATATAAACTCTTAGGGCGAGATGTTCAGAAAGTGGTGGTAACTGAAATTGTCTGTAATCAGAATAAAAAAAGTTCTTACACCACGATCCGTCAATTCTCAGACATGTTTCCATCATTTTTTGCATCCAATTCCGCCATCTCCGTCAAAGGGAAAAAGTCGTCTTAAAAGTGGGTGTGGTTTAATCTTCCGTCATAATGCAAGGTATTTTCAGAAAAAAATATTCGTTTGAACGTCATTTTTTTGTCTGATTAACGTCATTTTTTCCCGGCATAATAAAAAAGGTCTAAATTTGGAGAAGACATATTAAAGTACTGAGAAGCAATTTTTCATTTCGAAGACAAAATCAAAGACAATTTTTAAGATCAGAATTTTTAACGGCAACGTTCAATGAGATCTTCTTACCGTCATTTTTAATTGTTTAGATGAATTTTCAAACGTGACGGATTTACTTCTGAAAATATGGTTCTTCTTTTGCCACCAACTCATGATCGGACAAGTTTTTCCATTATGACGACTGAACATCTCGCCCTTAGACATCTCCTGTACATTGTAAGACAGTCTGATCAAAAATGATCGAATTAAAAAAACTGAACCAAATAATTTGACCGACTTGGAATTTTGAAAAAAATACAAGCAGAAACTTATCAAACTCATCTAAAATGTTGCTCTTTATTGGAGAGAGGCAAGGGCAGCTTTGCATTAGAAGTTAATTTTTCAGAATTTTAAGTAATTACAAAATCATATGATAAGTAATAACAAAAAGGATACAAATTAATGGTTTGAATTCTTTTTTTTAAACGTAAACATGTAATTTAGGATTTCGCATACAGTGTCTAGCCCTTGGTGACACATGCAAAAAAAGGGGAGTAATTCTGGAACAGCATGAATAAATGATTTAACCCTATGAGTGCCAGAGGGTTTGCAGTGCATTGTCTGTCCCTCTGGCATTCAAAGGGTTAAATGGTGCTTTTAAATTTTTGATTGATAGAGCGGTCAACACATTGTAGAGACTTTGTTCATATAGTCCATATTTAAGAACAAATATCTGAAAATTAACCCCTTGAGTACCAGAGAGGTACGCGACGCATTGCAGAACAATGCGTCGCGTACCTCTCTGGCACTCAAAGGGGTTAAATCAGTGTTTAACCCTTTGGATGCCAGAGGGGTGTTCACCAACACTGCGGAGCAATGCGTTGGACAGCCTTTTGGTACTCAAAGGGCTGGATCAGGGGCGTCCCAATTTTTTCCAGCTGTGAGCCATGATTCATATTACATGTGTCAGGGCCCTGTTCATGTGTAAAGCCGGTTAGCTATTTAAAAAAAAACAAACAAAAAAAAAAAACACGAACAAAAACATACAAAAAGGTGCAAAGTTACATATGCCTAGCGCTATTCATTGATCAACTCTGATCAAATCAATGAGAATACTGTTATGTAACAGAACAAATTCTCATGCACAACTGCAGGTTATCAGTTACAGAGCGGTAGAGATTGGCAGGTGATTAGGTGCTACTGCAGCAATAGCTCATGCGTCCCATAAAATTTGTTAGCGCTACCAGACGGTATCCTTTTAAAATGTCGCACACAAAAGAGCTTGCGATATAAAGGCGCGTTCACCATATCGCCGTGATGACAAGATCGACATGAGAATCTAGCCCTGCATGAAAAGCACGAGATTCTCATGTCGCCAGCTAAAACGTAGCTTCATTTGATTGCTCTATTTCTGCTGCTTGTTGTGCCTTGAAATAGATATAGTATTTTAAAACAATATCAGTGCATCTCTCCTCTGGGTTTTCTTTCCTCCTCCAAAATTGTAAAAACCCACAAGTGCAGGGCTTGTATTTTGACTGTGTGCATACATTGTGCATTGAAATAGATATTATATTGGGCGTTTATGTTTGTCATTTAGAGTCAGAAGACAAATATGGAACCACAGCACCTGTGTAACATACTAAATGCCCGATCCTGTGAAGACAGCAAAAATTATGCAGCACACCGATCAAAGATCTTAGTAAGGTATGCTGCGCCCAATACAATATTTGTTTATTTCAAGGCAAAGGGAATCCAAACAACAAACTGCTTACAACAAGCAGCAGATACAGAGAAATTAGATGAAGCAACATTTTAGCTGGCGACATGAGAATCTTGCGATTTTCATACAGGGCGAGATTCTCATGTCGCCCTTGTCATCACAGCAATATGGTTAATGCGCTTTTATGTCACACTCTATTTTGTGTGCGATACTTTGATCTGCAGGCGGCAGTTAGACACCCATGGATTAAATGATTGGTGGTTAAAAGAATAAGGTCCTATATGGAAAAACAAGTGATTCTCATGTAGTATGAGATTTCTGGTGTTTAATTAAAAGTGTTTTACATATAAAGGATTGATCACATTGAGGACAGATGTGCAGATTTTGCCCTACGTGACTTTTCATGTGAGTACTATATCTGTTCATAGTAAGAAATTTTTTTTGGCATTTATAGCAGCTGTAAGGAAAGCTCCTGCAGTGTTTTTGCTGATGAACAAGTAGAACACTCTTGTACACAAACTGCACGCCACATGCGTTACACACGTGCAGTTTAACGTCCGGATGCTCTTTTTGATGTATGATAAGTTGAGATATGTCCTCACAGACTTTGCCACAAATTTTGCAGGTGTAGGAATTTTTTGTGCTGTGCAATTTTTGGTGTTTGGTGAGCTCCGATTTGTTATAAAAAGTTTTATCACACTCATTACACCTCAGAGATGGATGCTCAACATGCGGCCTTTGCAGATTTGCATAAAGCAAACTTCGGTTATGGAGAATCATATCAAAAGTTTCACTGTTTTGTTCACAGATAATACTGTTTTTTACAACCCATTTCTGGGCAGGACATTGTATTGGAGACGAGTTCACAGAAAAGAAGTGGTTTCCGGGTTCAGAGAAGGTCGATTTGCCGGAAGGGTCGTATTCTTGACACCATGGAGACGCATTGCCGTCATCTTCCACATTTACATCCAAAACAGGGGCTGCTTGGTGAGATTCTTGTAGCATATTCTTGCTCATCCATCCATCTACCAGGGAAGAATTTACAGTGAGAAAATAGGTACCCATATAATCTTAAAGGGATAGTAATGTTTCACAATAAAAGCAGCTCCAATTCATCTTCATAGCATTTGGGTCATGGAGAGTGTTATTTCAATTCTGTCAGAGTTGTAGTACAAGAGTAATTGAATGATAAAGTATCCCCCTCCCGCCCCTTTTACTGATGTAACACTGCTCACCTCAGAGCAGCAAGACTGCCTGGATGGATCACAGAGAGGAACAATCTTCAGTGATCATAAGGAAAAACCTGTCAAGCGGGGCAGGATTTTCCTTATGCTCATAGTAAGAAGATTGTCCCTTGCTGCGACCTGTCCGGTCAAGAGACCAGATTCCACATCGGAGGGGAGGCAGCTTACACTAGGTAAAAGGGGCGGGAGGGGGATACTTTATCATTCAATTACTCTTGAACTACAACTCTGACAGTATTGAAATAACACTCTCCATGGACCACACACTATGAAAATTAATTGGAGCTGCTGTTTTTGTGAAACATTACTATCCCATTAACCATTTGAGCACTAAAGGGTTGAGGTATGCAACTTATTGGAACGCAATGCTCTACGCGACCCTCTGATATGGGCATTCTCAGAAACCTTTCCGGCGGGGGGTGGCAAAGTCAAAATATGTGCCCCGGGCCAGCCCCTATGTTAATCTGGCCCTGGGGGTAGGAGGGGCATGTGCCTCCTTTTGCCCTCCCTGTGGACACCCATGTTCTCTGGTCCTCGAAGCATTAACCCTTTGAGTGCCAGAGGGGTACACAACGCATAGCAATGAGTTGCGTACCCCTCTGGCACTCAAAGAGTTAAAGTGGACCTGTGACCATAAGGTAAGCTTAGCTTGTTTTACAGATAATCAAAATCTGCCTACAACGTACTAACCAATTTCCTGAAAAATCCATTGTTTTTGAGAAACAAACCTTTATATGGAAGTCTGGCATTTTATGTTAATTGACTTTACAGTATGCTAATTAGTTATACTCCGCACTGAACGTACCCCTTGCTGTGCTATTAGACACATCCCCCTTGTGTACGGGCTCTGCCTAGATTCATTCACAGCTCAGTGTGTGGTATTATTGACCCAGCAGGGAAACGAATTAGCATAAAGTGCTAGACTGTGCAGCCAACGCATAACGGTTCATTTCTCCAAAATGATTTATATTACAAACAAATGGCTCACACTTTTATTTTTCTTTTAAATTAAAGGGATAGTAATGTCAGAAAAAAAAGTATTAACTATATGGTAGATACAATTAAAAGAGAGTACTTGCGCTTATTCGTATCTCTCAAACCGTTATGGTTTGAGAGATATAGGAAAATAAAGTTCTCTGGCCCCTACCCTTTCTGCTTGACGAGCTGTAAAGCTGTCAGAAGCAGATTCTGGTCGCTTGACCAGATGTGGCTCTTCAGCAGTGCCGATGTAAAGATATCTAAAGATAAATACTTCAATTGGAACGGTCTACAAAGTGTGACTGGCTTGCAAGCACACTATGTAGACCCTTCCAATAAAGTATTTATTTCTAAATAGCGTGATTTCAGCTCTGCTGAAGAGCCTCTGTCTGGTCAAATGACTGGAATCTGCAGCTGTCAGCTAGATGGCAGACTTGAGTAAAACAGCCAGGAAAAGGTAACTAGCATGTTATATCTCTCAAACCATAAAGGTCTGAGAGATAAGACTTACATTCATGTTAATCTTTTTTTAATGTCTACAATATTAAATCAACTTAAAATTAACCATTAATATCCCTTTAACTAAACTTGTCTTACAGGTATAGTAACACTTCAAACTCAGTAATCCCCAACTTGTACAACTTACAAAAAGAAATGAAATGCCCCAAATCACATCTCTCAAACCTTTATGGTTTGAGAGAAAATCAATTTCATAGTCACCCCCTCCCTCCCCTTTCCCTGCGATCAGCGTTCTAGCTGACTGCAGGGATAGTCTGTCGTACGACCATCCCGTGGCTCTGCAGCAGAGCCGAGATCGCTTTAATGAAGAAAAAAATCACTCACTGAAATGGTATTGTACGTGTGCTTGGTTACAAGACCAGTTCAGTGAAGGATTTTTTCTTCAGTAACGCGATCTCGGCTCTGCTTCCTAGCCGCCGGATGACCCCAGGATCGGATTCCCCGGCAATCAGCTAGACGCTATATCAGGGAAAGGGGAGGGAGGGGGAGACTTTGAAATTAATTTTCTCTCAAACCATTAAGGTTTGAGAGATGTGATTTGGGGGATTTCTTTTTGTAAGTTGTACAAGTTGGGGATTAGTAAATTTGAAGTGTTACTATCCCTTTAAGGCGACAGGTTAACGTTCATGGGGATGTATCACCCCTATACAAGTTAGCCTTAAAGGGATAGTAATGTTTCATAATAAAAGTAACTCTAATGAATCATCATAGTATTTGGACTTTGGAGAGTGTTATTTCAATTCTGTCAGAGTTGTAGTTCAAGAGTAATTCAATGACAAAGTGTCCTCCTCCCGCCCCTTTTACTGATGTAACACTGCTCAGCCAGATCAGAAGGGAGGTGCCCAGGTAGACTGTAGAGTGGGACAATCTTCAATTAAGAGAAGGGAAAAACCTGAAAAACTTGTCAAGGGGGGCAGGGCCTTCATTGTTCTCATAGGAAGAAGATTGTCCCCTTCTGTTATCTGTCTGGTCTATGGACTGTATTCCACATCTGAGAAGAGATGGCTTACACTAGGTAAAAGGGGCGGGAGGGGAAACTTCGCTTGTGAATATCTCTCAAACCATAAAGGTTTGAGAGATAAGACTTATATTGTTCTTCATGTTTTTTTTTTAATGCCTACAAAATAAAATAAAGATAAAATGAAGTATTACTATCCCTTTAAGTCTTATCAGAAAAAGGAAATCAGATATTTTATGGTAAAATCTATGATCAGTAAAACTTAGCCAAAAGATGTGGTGTGTGATAAAACTCTAAGCTTGTGAAACGTAGCTCTCCCTCTTACCTGTGCCCCAGTCATCCGAGAGTCTAAACTTGTTGAAGGGCTGGTGATCTTCCATAGTAATATCTTTATAAAGTTCCTTGTGCTTGTTTATATAGTCCCACTCCTCTGGGGAGAAATAGACTGCAACGTTTCCACACTTCACAGGCACCTGAAAATTAATGATCATTAATGGGAGGAGATACGAATCTCCTGGTTGTTGATGGGAGGAGATATGAATCCACACACAGGTCCTGATGAAGTCTGGTCACTAATGGGAGGAGATATGAATCCACACATAGGTACAGACAAAAACTGATAATTAATGGAAGGTGATATTCATCCACACACAGATCCAGATGAAGTCTGGTCATTAATGGGAGGAAATAATAATCTATACACAGGTTCAGATGAAGTCTGGTCATTAATGGGAGGAGATAGGAATCTACACACAGGTCCAGATGAGGTGTGATCATTAATGGGAGACGATAGGAATCTACACACAGGTCCGGATGACGTCCTATCATTAATGGGAGGAGATAGGAATCTACACACAGGTCCAGATGATGTCCTATCAGTAATGGGAGGAGATATAAATCTACACACAGGTCCAGATGAAGTCTGATCATTAATGGGAGGAGATATAAATCTACACACAGGTCCAGATGACGTCCTATCAGTAATGGGAGAAGATATGAATATACACACAGGTCTAGATGATGTCCTATCAGTAATGGGAGGAGATATAAATCTA
Source organism: Rhinophrynus dorsalis (assembly GCA_037306005.1). Lineage (NCBI taxonomy): Eukaryota > Metazoa > Chordata > Amphibia > Anura > Rhinophrynidae > Rhinophrynus > Rhinophrynus dorsalis. Next base: position 11,698,562 of record CM074727.1, on the reverse strand, counting down.
CACACAGGTCCAGATGATGTCCTATCAGTAATGGGAGGAGATATAAATCTACACACAGGTCCATATAAAGTCTGGTCAGTAATGGGAGGAGATATGAATATACACACAGGTCCAGATGATGTCCTATCAATAATGGGAGTAGATATAAATCTACACACAGGACCGGATGATGTCCTATCAGTAATGGGAGGAGATATAAATCTACACACAGGTCCAGATGATGTCCTATCAGTAATGGGAGGAGATATAAATCTACACACAGGTCCAGGTGATGTCCTATCAGTAATGGGAGGAGATATAAATCTACACACAGGTCCAGATGATGTCCTATCAGTAATGGGAGGAGATATAAATCTACACACAGGTCCAGATGATGTCCTATCAGTAATGGAAGGAGATATAAATCTACACACAGGTCCGGATGATGTCCTATCAGTAACGGGAGGAGATATAAATCTACACACAGGTCCGGATGATGTCCTATCAGTAACGGGAGGAGATATAAATCTACACACAGGTCCAGATGATGTCCTATCAGTAATGGGAGGAGATATAAATCTACACACAGGTCCAGATGATGTCCTATCAGTAATGGGAGGAGATATAAATCTACACACAGGTCCGGATGATGTCCTATCAGTAACGGGAGGAGATATAAATCCACACACAGGTCCAGATGATGTCCTATCAGTAATGGGAGGAGATATAAATCTACACACAGGTCCAGATGATGTCCTATCAGTAATGGGAGGAGATATAAATCTACACACAGGTCCAGATGATGTCTGATCAGTAATGGGAGGAGATATAAATCTACACACAGGTCCAGATGATGTCCTATCAGTAATGGGAGGAGATATAAATCTACACACAGGTCCAGATGATGTCTGATCAGTAATGGGAGGAGATATAAATCTACACACAGGTCCAGATGATGTCCTATCAGTAATGGGAGGAGATATAAATCTACACACAGGTCCGGATGATGTCCTATCAGTAATGGGAGGAGATATAAATCTACACACAGGTCCAGATGATGTCCTATCAGTAATGGGAGGAGATATGAATATACACACAGGTCCAGATGATGTCTGATCAGTAATGGGAGGAGATATAAATCTACACACAGGTCCAGATGATTTCTGGTCAGTAATGGGAGGAGATATAAATCTACACACAGGTCCAGATGATGTCTGATCAGTAATGGGAGGAGATATAAATCTACACACAGGTCCAGATGATGTCCTATCAGTAATGGGAGGAGATATAAATCTACACACAGGTCCGGATGATGTCCTATCAGTAATGGGAGGAGATATAAATCTACACACAGGTCCAGATGATGTCCTATCAGTAATGGGAGGAGATATGAATATACACACAGGTCCAGATGATGTCTGATCAGTAATGGGAGGAGATATAAATCTACACACAGGTCCAGATGATTTCTGGTCAGTAATGGGAGGAGATATAAATCTACACACAGGTCCAGATGATGTCCTATCAGTAATGGGAGGAGATATAAATCTACACACAGGTCCAGATGACGTCCTATCAGTAATGGGAGGAGATATAAATCTACACACAGGTCCAGATGATGTCCTATCAGTAATGGGAGGAGATATAAATCTACACACAGGTCCAGATGACGTCCTATCAGTAATGGGAGAAGATATGAATATACACACAGGTCTAGATGATGTCCTATCAGTAATGGGAGTAGATATAAATCTACACACAGGTCCAGATGATGTCCTATCAGTAACGGGAGGAGATATAAATCTACACACAGGTCCAGATGATGTCTGATCAGTAATGGGAGGAGATATGAATATACACACAGGTCCAGATGATGTCCTATCAGTAATGGGAGGAGATATAAATTACACACAGGTCTGGATGATGTCTGATCAGTAATGGGAGGAGATATAAATCTACACACAGGTCCGGATGATGTCTGATCAGTAATGGGAGGAGATATAAATCTACAAACAGGTCCAGATGATATCTTATCAGTAATGGGAGGAGATATAAATCTACACACAGGTCCAGATGATGTCCTATCAGTAATGGGAGGAGATATAAATCTACACACAGGTCCGGATGATGTCCTATCAGTAATGGGAGAAGATATGAATCTACACACAGGTCCAGATGATGTCCTATCAGTAATGGGAGGAGATATACATCTACACACAGGTCCGGATGATGTCTGATCAGTAATGGGAGGAGATATGAATCTACACACAGGTCCGGATGATGTCCTATCAGTAATGGGAGGAGATATAAATCTACACACAGGTCCAGATGATATCTTATCAGTAATGGGAGGAGATATAAATCTACACACAGGTCCGGATGATGTCCTATCAGTAATGGGAGGAGATATGAATCTACACACAGGTCCAGATGATATCTTATCAGTAATGGGAGGATATATAAATCTACACACAGGTCCAGATGAAGTCCTATCAGTAATGGGAGGAGATATAAATCTACACACAGGTCCAGATGATGTCCTATCAGTAATGGGAGGAGATATAAATCTACACACAGGTCCAGATGATGTCCTATCAGTAATGGGAGGAGATATAAATCTACACACAGGTCCAGATGAAGTCCTATAAGTAATGGGAGGAGATATAAATCTACACACAGGTCCGGATGATGTCTTATCAGTAATGGGAGGAGATATAAATCTACACACAGGTCCGGATGACGTCCTATCAGTAATGGGAGGCGATATAAAGCTACACACAGGTCCGGATGACGTCCTATCAGTAATGGGAGGAGATATAAATCTACACACAGGTCCGGATGACGTCCTATCAGTAATGGGAGGCGATATAAAGCTACACACAGGTCCGGATGACGTCCTATCAGTAATGGGAGGAGATATAAATCTACACACAGGTCCAGATCATGTCTGATCAGTAATGGGAGGAGATATAAATCTACACACAGGTCCAGATCAAGTCTGATCAGTAATGGGAGGAGATATAAATCTACACACAGGTCCGGATGATGTCCTATCAGTAATGGGAGGAGATATAAATCTACACACAGGTCCGGATGATGTCTGATCAGTAATGGGAGGAGATATAAATTTACAAACAGGTCCAGATGATGTCCTATCAGTAATGGGAGGAGATATTAATCTACACACAGGTCTGGATGATGTCCTATCAGTAATGGGAGGAGATATAAATCTACACACAGGTCCAGATGATTTCCTATCAGTAATGGGAGGAGATATAAATCTACACACAGGTCCGGATGATGTCCTATCAGTAATGGGAGGAGATATAAATCTACACACAGGTCCGGATGATGTCCTATCAGTAATGGGAGGAGATATAAATTTACAAACAGGTCCAGATGATGTCCTATCAGTAATGGGAGGAGATATTAATCTACACACAGGTCCAGGTGATGTCTGATCAGTAATGGGAGGAGATATGAATATACACACAGGTCCATATAAAGTTTGGTCAGTAATGGGAGGAGATATGAATCTACACACAGGTCCATATAAAGTCTGGTCAGTAATGGGAGGAGATATGAACCCACACACAGGTCCAGATGAAGCCTGAATTAACTGGACCATAAAACTAGTCTAACGTGACCCTCTCCTGTGGAACTCACCTCTCCAGTCAAGTGGGGCATACTCTCGTACAGGGAACGTTTCTTCACAATGGTCCATTCCTAAACAATGAGAGGAACATGTGTCAAGGAAAGACAAGGACAGACGGGGACAGGAGGTGGACTCATTCCTTGTAGATTTGCTCTTGGTGACACTTCCTGAGTAATATGTGTGAACTGAATTTTATACACAAAAAAAAAAATGAAACAAATTTGGGGCAGGTCAACTGCATCACGGGGAAGACATAAAAATTCGACTGATTTAAATTAGACTTTTAACCTCTTGAATGCTAGAGAGGTCACCAAAGCATATCTCTCTAGCATTCAAGAGGCTTAAATGAAAATGGGGTTGTGGACATTTACTTGTCCCCTATGGTGCATTTGGTTTGCTCCAGAATGACCCCAGTTTTGTTCTGTGTATAAGGTGCATAGTGTGGCCATGGGCATCCACAGAAATTTTTTTGGGGGGAAGGGGCAAAAGCCATAATATACCCCCCAGGCTAGCAGCCCAACCCCTATGTTTATCCAGTGGGAAGGAAAGTGCCCCCTCTTGCACACCCAGGGGTGTGACCTTGAGTTTGTCATTGAGCAGTGCTTTCCTAGTAACCTTATTCGCTGCATCTGGTCAGTGCGAGACTGAGTCGATCATTAAAAGGATAATAATGCTTATAATGTTTAAAATGTATATATATATATATGGCTTATATATGGCTTAAAATTTGAAGTCCTTTGTTACTAGCCAGACCTGAAAAGTTACTCACCACTGCAATCCAAAACATACCAACCACGGCTGAATTTCTACTCGCCAGGGCTGAATTTTCACTCGCCATTGGCTAGTGGAAATTTTCTTTTTTTTTTTGTAGGGTTTATTCCCTCGAGTATAACAAGGGTACTCCCACTGCTGAGAGGTGTTTTATTCAAAGGTTATTAAAGCTCAAACTTGAATTTTTTTAGGTGTAATATCTCAAAGGTCTGAAATGTTACAGTGGCGCTGTTACTACACCATCCTATGGAGATTTATGACCAGATCTGTACATAGGATGGTGTAGCAACAGCGCCACTGTACATTTTCCAGACACAGCACCTAAAAAAAATTCAAGTTTGCTCTGCAGTAACTTTTCAGTAAAACACTTCTCTGCAGTGTTACTATCACTTTAACTCCTTGGCCTTTAATGGATTAATGGATGCTTTGTATGTAACACACAAAGGCTGATGTGCCAAAAAAAAGGGATTAATCTTGGGGCAAAACCAACTATCAAAGAGGAGAAAAATAAATTCACCAATTTCCTATTTAAATTCCCCAGATTCCCCTTTAAATAAGGGTTTTGCTTTGGAGACCTCTTGCGCATTCAAGGTGCCAAAAGCCCAGTTTAAATTAAAGTGATAGTAATGTCTATTTAAAATTAGTTCCCCGAGTCTTCTGTATAGTAAAAGGAAAATATTGTGCTATGTCTAATTGCTTACTTCTTTGTAGATCAAAAGTTATGAAGCCCTGAAGATCCACCGCCCGCCCCCTTCGTCAAGGGGGGGACAGAATTTGACTTATACTTACTGAAGATTGTCCCTCGCTGCAGCCGTCGAGTTACATGACCCGATCTCAGATTCTGTGGGAGGCGGCCAGAAAGGGACGGGCTGGGGATCTTTAGCGCTGAATAACTTTTGAACTGCAAAGAAGTAAGCGCTTAGACATAGCGCAATGTGTTCCTTTTAATATACAGAAGACTCGGGCAACTAATTATACATAGTCATTACTATCACTTTAACCCATGGTGCAACTGGTTTGCCCCCGAATTGTTCCAGTTCTTCTTAGTAAATGAGCCTCACTGAATCTTGCGGTGAGTGTCTGACCAAGGGCCGGTGCCACCTATAGGCGAGGTAGGCGCCGGCCTAGGGTGCGCATGCACTGGGGGCACAGGCATGCAGCAGAGAAGAGCTGCGTCCTCATGCACCACGCCGGGAACAGCAACACAGTCAGGTCTGTGTCGCTACTGCGCTCACTCATCGCCGTTGGCTCTTTAGTAATGCATTACCAAAGAGAAGACTGCGCGGGAGCTCCAGCAGCTACAGGTATGTGATGGGGGCAAGTTGGAGCTGATGGGGGGCAAAGTGGAGCTGGTGGGGGGCAAGTTGGAGCTGAGGGGACAAAGTGGAGCTGATAGGGGGCAAGTTGGAGCTGGTGGGGGCATCTCTTACAAGCATCTCCAGACCAGGGGCAGACTGGCCCAGGGGGCAGAGAGAGGACAATCATGAAAAAAGGTGGGGTATAAGTAGGCGGGGTATAAAGGGGTGGGACACAAGAGACGGAGCCAAATGGGCAGCAAAATGAGGTTTTGCCTAGGGTGGCAAAAATCCTTGCACCAGCCCTGGTCTGACCTTGCCCCTGATAATGCGTGGCGCTTTTGCACGGTAGGAAATCTGCGAGGTGCCAATAGGACACCCTCCAGCGGGCGGTTACCTCTCCCGTCAGCAGGCAGATAACCTCCAGGGCCTGATTTACGATCCTCTCGCTCTTCTGCTTTTCACACTTGTTCCTCATTAGAAAAGACTTCAGACGCTGCAAAAGTGAGACCTAGAAAAGAATGGAGGAGAGAGGCCGGACGTGAGGGACTGACGTCTTCTCCTGCCTGACACGGTATTGCAGGAGTGGGGAACCTGAGGCCCTCCAGCTGGGCAGGACTACATTTCCCATAAATCCCTCCACCACATAGTTAGCGGGTTTTATGCACATAAGTAAAGAGACACAAATCTGGAGTCAACCAACTACAACAAAACAGAGAAATTAAACTTCCCAAAACTCCCACTGATTTAAAGGGATAGTAATACTTAAAATGTAAGAAAATATATGTTGTAGGGTTTATCCCCCTGAGTAAAACAAGACTGCTCCCACTGCTGAAAGGTGTTTTATTCAATAGTTATTACAGCTTAAAGTTGAATTTTTGTTGAAATTTTTAGGTGCAATATCACAGTGGCCTGACATTGTACAGTGGCGCTGTTGCTACACCATCCTATGGACAGCTCTGGTCCCGGGACCAGAGCTGTCCATAGGAAGGTGTAGCAACAGCGCCACTGTACAATGTCAGGCCACTGTGATATTGCACCTAAAAAATGCAACTTTGATCTTTAATAGAGATGCACCGATACCGATTTTTTAAGACCGAGTACGAGTACCGATACCTTTTTCAAGTACTCACCGATACCAATTACCGATACCTTTTTTTGCGGTCATTTGCCAGTTTTCTAAGTACCTATATGCTTTAGGTACTTGGAAAACTGGCAAATGACCGCAAAAAAAATTATTGGTAATTGGTATTTGTGAGTACTTGAAATATATACACACACATACACACACACACACATTCTCCCCCTCTTGAGCCCCCTTCTTTTGCCTTGGCTTTTTCTCTCCCTCCTGATCCCCCTTTCGCCCCCTCGACTCACCCTTTTGCTTCTCTCTCCCTCCTGATACCCCCTCCTTTTGTCCCCTGATCCTTCCTCCCTTTGCCTCTTTCTCCCTCTTGACTCCACTCTCTGCCACTTTCACCACCAGCTGCCCCATCTTGCCTCCCTTACCCTCCTCTGCCGGATGCTCGCTGTTCTCTCGCAAGCCCCGGCAGAGGTCAGCGTCGGAGCATTGCCATGGTAACCCGCGGCAACACTCCAACACTGCAGGAGTGAGAGAGGCGACCGGGGAGCATTGTGAGCAGCTCCCCGGGCTCCCTCTCTGCAGCACCAACCCTGACACAGGGTATCGGTGCTGGCATCAGCCGCATTTGCGCGAGGCTGGTATCGGCACCGATACCAATACCGGTATCGGTGCAACCCTAATCTTTAATAACTATTGAATAAAACACCTTTCAGCAGTGGGAGTACCCTTTTTTTTACTCAGGGAGATAAAACCTACAGCATATATTTTTTTACATTTTAAGTATTACTATCCCTTTAACCCTCTGAGTGCCAGAAACGTATCCGAGGCATTGCTGAGCTGGATACCACTGTGGCACTCGAACATGTAGGCCAGGGTTGGGTGCGAGAAGAACATCAGCTGTTGTTGAACTAAAACTCCCATCAACCTCGAAGGATGATGGGAATTGTAGTCCCATAATAACTAGAGACCCGCACCTAGGCTCTCATACCATTTCATCCTCTGGGTATTCCTCCCTAAATGTGGCAGTCACAGCTGAATGATCTAGAAGTTGTGGCTCATCAACCATAGACCTTAGGTCGGTCAAGTCCCGATCAGAAGGATCATCTTGTCCATGGATTAGCACAGACTTCCGGAATTCCTCAGAGGTGGAGTGTGGAATACCATAAAAGTGATCATGTTTCACCTTCCATGACTCTCCATCAACGTCGTATTCTGGCCACTGCACATACTTGTCCAGCTTGGTCACCATTGGCATTAACATTGTAGATGTGCTGGCATTTTCCACTAAGTACATAGGATCTGTAGATGTGCTGGCATCTTTAACACCATACAACGGAGCAGTACACATGCCAGAACTTCGGACTTGGTAGAGACCAGTGTGTGTGCCGACTTTCTCTGTTTGAATTACTGGAGAGGATGTGCTGGCATCAGACTTGGAGATTGTCGAAATGGATTCTGGAAAACGCTGGTTCCCACAATGGAGCTTGGCCTGTGTGTATGAATGAAGATTTTTGGATGGAACGCCTTGCTCCCCTGGGGCAGCTTTCACTTCCTTGTGTGGGAAAATAGTTGGAGTGGCATTTGTCAAAAGCTGCTTCTGAGGTCCATCATTGTTATAACTTTCTGGGGTAAAATGCAATGAACAGATACAAAAAGAACCATTTTTATTTCCATCCAAGATCCTCTGTGCAAATGAGTCAATGTCTCCAAAATCCTGTCCCGTTTCTACAAGCCACTCCTTTATCCTGGCCAGGTTCTTAGGAAAGACATGCAAAGTGCTATTATTCCTTCCCGAGTCATGGGGGCAACCGTGGATTAGGCACCTTGGCATATTGCCCACCTGCAGAGACACAAGTACGTACATTTTATAGGGATGTTATACCAGCAGGAATAAGTGGCTTATGGATATACCTAAGCAGGTGACCATTACACAACAGTCACTTATATCAGCTGTAGCCAGCCCTGGTCCTCAAAAACTGGTGCACAGGTGGACTAATTAGTGGCTCAGTCACTTTAAAGGAGCAGTAAACTTTTGTTATGAAGATATATATAGTAGGGATTTTCCTGTTGAGTAAAGCAAGTGCACTCCTACTGCTGAGAGATGCATATTTTCAGATTAATTACAGTTTAAACTCTTGTTTGTTTGTTTTTCTTTTACATTAAAGAGGAGCTACCACCGCTAAGCAACTTTGTTTCTAATAATTCCCTATCTGGCGACTAGCTGCTTAGTAGCGCTAGTCGCCAGAATGATTACCTGGTTATGGAGAAATATGCAGTCATCCTCGGCTGACAGGTAGGACAGAGCGCAGACATCTTGCCCTAGTGACGTCCGCGCTGTCAGTCCCAGAAGGCTGTAGGAGGCGTTGCTAGGAGCCATTTGGCTCTGGAAGGGACTGACAGCGCAGGCGCGCGGACATCACTAGGGCAAGATGTCCTCGCTCCATCCTGCTGGTCAGCCCTGACAGTGAGTCACTGACAAGCAGTTCTCCATGATATAATGTGATAGAAACTGCTGATTCGCTTCCTGTCATTCAGAACTTTCAGGAAGTAAACATAGTAAATTCATTTCCTGTCAGAACTATCAGGAAGTAAACACAGTAAATTCACTTCCTGTCAGTTAGAACTATCAGGAAGTAATAGCACTGTAATTCATTTCCTGAGCATTTGAGCTGTTATAACGTTTGAATAAAACAACGACAGCAGTGGGAGTGACCTTGTTTTACTCATAGGGAAATGATCTATAACATATGTTTTCATAATGTTTGCTGCTCCTGTAATCCTTTATGAGTGCTAGACGGGTACGCAACACATTGCTTTGTAATGTGTTGCGTACCCCTGTGGCACAAAAAGGGGTAATTAGTGAACCTGTGCTTATTTAGGGGCATCTTGAAAATGTGTAGTATTGTTAGTTCTCTACGACCAGGGTTGCCTATCACCGATATATATATATATATTATTAAGGGGTCCACACAGCCCTTTAAATCAGGGACCCTTATTAAACACACTAGTATGAAAGCCCGTGCACATGGGCTAAAGTGCTACCCAGCGGCCCCTGCTGCTGCCCCAGAGCCGGGAGCAGAGACAGGTGGTGGGCCGTTCAGAGCTCCCCGCTCCAAATCAGTGCGTTCGGCCAGTCTTTACTGCGCATGACTGCATCATTCCAGCAGTCTGTACTGCACATGTGCGGTTACCCACCGGGATTGAAGGAGCGGAGGGGGAGAGAGAAACGGGCATCGCTGTGCTACATTAAAAAAAAAATAGCCAGCCAAGGGAGGGCACCGAAACGTACGCACTGGGAGAGAGAGAGAGAGAGAGACATGCACCTTGAAGAGTAAGTGGAAGGGGGGTCAAGAGGGGATAAAAGAGTCAGACGGGGGAAGAAAGTGTCAGAGGGGGAATAACAGTCAAGAGGGGATCAAGAGTCAGACGGGGGGGGGAGATCAACAGTCAAAAGGGGGATCAAGAGTCAGATGGGGGAGTGAGAGAGTCAAAGGGGGGATCAGCAGTCAAGAGGGGGATCAAGAGTCAGAGGGGGGGGAGAGAGAGAGCCAAAGGGGGGATCCACAGTCAGACGGGGGGGGATCAACAGTCAAGAGGGGGACAGAGTCAAAGGGGGGAGAGTCACATATAGAGAACATACACTCTGTCACACTTATGCGCATATAGAGAAGCACACACATACATACTGATATCCTTACAGAGACTCACACATACTGACACACACATATAGAGAACACACACACACAAACTGACACTTATACACATATAGGGAACACACAAACACACTGACACAAACACATACAGGGCGGGGCATAAAGGGGTAGGACACAAGGGGTGGAGCCAAGGGGAAGAAAAATTAGGTTTTGCCTAGAGTGGCAAAAATCCTTGCACCAGCCCTGACTTAAGGGATGGTTTTGAGACTAAAGAGGAGTGCACAAAGGTTTGGGTAAGGGTTACTTAATGAAGGGCTATTCAGTGATGTGAATATGGGGTTAGTGACCAAGTAGGAAGATACATTCTGGGATTATGACAAAGGGTGGATAGGGGAGAGGGGTAATTACTGAGGGTACATGCAGAGAGGGTAGATAACCAGTGAGTGGTACATGAATCTGGTAGCAAGAGGGGTTACATATTGATGGGACATCATGCAGAGATGATGGATATGGTAACACTAATGATCTAGGAGGAGTCCATACAGAGTTGGGGTGCTATGAAGGTACATAGAGGCTCCCCAATTCTCAGATCTAAAACAAGTCTACCCCAGTGCAATAAAAATACATGTACACCCTACCTTGCTATAACAGGAGCTTGTACTAGTATCAGTGGGAGAACCAGGTGAGCTCTGATTGGCTGAGAGCAGACTTGTCAAATGACCTCACTCTGCGCAGCATTCTGGGAGTTGTAGTCCCGCCCAGGATGCGCTGTTATCTCATTAACTTAAATAAACTACAAGTCCCAGAGTCCCATTGGAATCGGGAAGCGAACAGCCAATGAGAGCGCAGTAAGTTATAACGGGAGGGTGTAATTTATCAAGAAACATAATTTTGGAGCAAAAACAATTTCACTAAAGTGGGAGTGGAAATCATACACATGTACAATTATTTAAATCGGATTTTTAACTCCTTGAATGCTGGAGAGGTCGGCAACGCGTTGGAGACCTCTCTAGCAGTCAGGTTGTTAACCCTTTAAGTGCCAGAGGGGTACCTAACGTTGGAGGCCTCTCTAGCATTCAAAGGGTTAAAAGATCCATTATAGTCTCATACACATATATTTATATTATGATCTTCACAAATTAACTCAGTAGGTACTCTTACCCCTAACAATCAATACGGAATTTTTGGGGTACCCCAAACATATATGCCATTTATCAAGGGTGCAAGGACTCTATATATAATATTAGTATACAAATATAGTTATTTTAAATTCTCACAATCAGAATGAAAACAACCAGGGCCGGATTTAAATCTCAGGAGCCTATAGGCACAGAAATCTGAAGCGCCCCCCACCATTGGCCATCTCCACCGGACACCTCTACAATGCTCCAAATCTCCACATAACCCCCCACATAACCATATTGCCCTCACATTGGCCCCCATCAGCTCCATATTGCCCCCATCAGCTCCAACTTGCCCCATCAGCTCCAACTTGCCCCCATCATCTCCTACTTGCCCCCATCAGCTCCATTGCCCCATCAGCTCCATTGCCCCCATCAGCTCCAACTTGCCCTGACATTGCCTCCATCATCTCCACATTATCCCATCATCTCCAACTTGCCCCCATCAGCTCCAACTCGCCCTCACATTGCTCCCATCAGCTCCAACTTGCCCTCATATTGCCCCCATCATCTCCACACTGCCCCATCATCTTCACATTGCCCCCCTGTATCCGTTTCCTACCTCCCTGGTGGTCCAGCGGCAGGAAAAGTCTGTGCCTCCTTCTGCACAGACTGTATGCTTTTGCTCCCGTGTGGTCTTCTCTTCATTAATGCAGAGCGCTGGGAGATGATGTCATGATGATGTCATCTCCCAGCGCTCTGCATTACTAAAGAGCCGACGAGGGAGCAACAGTATACAGATCTGTGCCGAAGAAGGCACAGATCTTACTATGCGGCTGGTTACTGCTGCCACTGTGCGCAGCGCGAGCGCTGTGAATAAAAATATTAAAAAAAAAAAAATGATTTCAGTGACAGGCGCCCCTGTGTGGGGTGCGCCTGTAGGCAGATGCCTACTCTGCCTTATGGCAAATCCGGCCCTGAAAACAACAAACATAGTGTGTTTTCTGTTTCTATTCACATATATTTTAAAGCCAACATTTACATTTTTTCAACGTTTTTATGGAATGGGGGCACACTAAGTGGATATCCGTGTAGCGCCAAAGTGGCAACCGCGCCCTTGTTAAGAATCACTGTATGAACTACTTCTTTAGTCTCTGCCAGGACTGAGGAACCTCCCAACATTTCAAGTGGCCAAAGAGGGACATTTGTGTTTAAGGGGGTGTGGATGGTGTGGGCTGGGCATTGCCAAGCATTTTTAGTTTATTTCATGATCTGTTATTGACACCCATACCTCCCAAGTGTCCCTCTTTAGGAGGGACAGTCCCTCTTTGAGACCCAAATCTCCCTGTCCCTCTTTTGTACCATGTTGTCCCTCTTTTTAGGAACATCAGAGTGAGTGGTGTATATATTAGTCTATCACATTGCTGCACTGCAATGAGACTCACCTAAATGTTTAGTTAATCTTCAGTATATGTGTTTGTAATTGAATCTGTGTAAATAAAATACTTTGGTCTTGCTCTAAATCATTTAAGCAGTTATATCACTAAATCATTGCACGCTTATGGTTAGAGAGACATATTGCAGAGAATCTATATTATTGAAGTGTTGCTTAATATTCTAGGATCAGCTCATTTTGAAAGCTCCCAGTGTGTATGGGTGTGTGAGGTCCCTTTAAAGATATTCCCATTGAAGCACAGGTTGATAAAGCACAATGACAGATCCACTGATTACCCATCTGTAATCAAGCAGGGCTGCCCTGACAACCTGCCCCATTGGTGGACAAACTTTGAGAATTGCAGTCCTAGACTGTAACAAGACACCTCAGTCTACTGCAATCTCTGTCTCTGCTGAGGGAGGTGGCAGCAAGAAATGGGCAAGTCCAGCAGTGCTCTGATTGGTTGACCTGTTCCTTCAAAAGAACTACAACTCCCAGAGAACACTGGGGTCTGTTGATGAAAGCAGAGTCCAGCCAATCAGAGCCCCTGCATGTTATACAAAGAGCTGACTTCCTGTAGGACAGGTTGGAGCTGTAGGAAGGTATGTCAGAGTTGTGTATGTGTGGCTATGTATTGATGTTATGGTATGTATGTATGTATGTATGTATGTATGTATGTATGTATGTATGTATGTATGTATGTATGCATGCATGCTGCGCATGTGCGGTTACGGCTCACATTGAGCGATGCATTCTACCACTTTATATTATAAGAAATATTTAACCCTTTCAATGCCAGAGAGGCACCCAATGCAATGTGTTGTTTACCCCCTATGGTGCCCAAAGGGTTAAAGCTAGGGTGACCACATTTCCCTTCTGCCATTCCAGGACGTGGTCACCCTAGTTGCCCCTTCATACCTTGAGTCCCTGGTGGTCTAGCGGCGTGGAAAGTGCTCTGTGCCTCCTCCGGCACAGAGCTGAAGCTCCCGCGCGCTGTGCTCAGTAATGCAGAGCGCTGGGAGATGATGTCATCTCCCAGCGCTCTGTATTACTAGAGCGCTTGCCTCCAGGAGATCGGGTAAGCTGCATTGCCGCCCTGGATGTCAGCCTGCAAGCGGTGTGTCATATCATGGACGCCGCGAGGGAGAGCTACTAAGGGCTCCCTCGCGGCGTCCATGATGTGACACACCGCTTGCAGGCTGACATCCAGGGCGGCTTGGCTTCATTCCGGGACACTTCATTGTCCCAGTTGAAGATGACCCGGGACGCGGGACATAGCCCTGAAATAAGGGACAGTCCCGGATGTTCCGGGACCCGTGGTCACCCTAGTTAAAGCATGGTGTTGCCTGTGTGCTCACTGTATGTCCCCCCCATTCCAGCTTCTTCCCCCCTGCTTGCACCCCTCCCCCCTGATGTGACAAATACAGTTGGTTTATATTTACTGTACCTCTTTACACCCCCATTTGTGTGCGTGTTTGTTCCCCGGTGAGTGTGAGCGGAGGCTGTGGGTACTCATTCTTGTGGCGCAGGGTGGAATGTAAAAAATTTGCGCAATCGCTATTTACAGTGTACTTTTAATGGCAAAACAATAAGCACCAAAATGTTATTGAATTGCGAATGTTTTTGAATGCGTTTCAAAAATTGGGAGTGGCTAAAATGTCCACCGTTTTGAGAGCGCAAAGTGGTTAGCACACATTTTTATACGCCATTAAGGCGCGTGTGCTAAGTTTGCTATTCATTTAGGTGCACGTGCTATTCATTGAATCGGAAGGCAGATAAGAACCATTCGGCCCATCTAGTCGCCCATTTTCCTACTGTAAAAACCTCAAACCTTTTTTGGTCCTTGGTCTTTTCTTATGTTAAGGACAGCCTTCTGCCTACCTCATGCATGATTACATTCAATCACTGTATTAACCTCTACCACTTCTGCTGGTAAGCTATTCCACTTATCTACTACCCACTCAGTGAAGTAAAACTCAGCATCAAGGTGTTTAATATGTTTCTTTGTGCATTCGCAAATGGCGCATACAATTACGGCATTCAAAAAATAGCGAATGCTCCACTTCTTCCATTCCGCCCAAAGTCACGAAGGTCTGCACAGTTCGTATTACTTGGCATCGCTGCGGCAGCCTCTGCTCACACCCAATGACAGGGAGACGCACTGTGGCTACTGAGGTAAAAAGGGGGAGGAGAGTAATGACTGATAAAGGTTGCAGATTTCAGACGTGGGATGAAGGAAACACGTAGCGGTGCAAGGGTAGTTGGGTGTGATTTGAAGGAGCGAAAGGCGGAGGTGGGCGGGCAATTTGGTGGAGGAAACTACAGCTGGGTAAAGGTGTATTGGAGGTAATAGATTTGATGTACAGGACATAAAGGGTTGATGAGTGGACAGTACATTGCTGTGCACCTCTTGGCCATACAAGGGTTACATGATGCCTCTGTATGCCAGAGGGTTGTTGTGTGCATCTGTGTGCCATGTGGGGTTAACCCTTTGAGTGCCAGAGGGGGTACGCAACGCATTGCTTTGTAATGCGTTGTATACCCATACCTGGGAACTCTCCGGATTTGCCCCTGAGACTCCGGTTCTGACAGAGCTTTACCGGGTCTCCGGGGCAGAGGCAGATTCCTCCGGATGTGGGGAGTTTCTATTGAAACTCTGCCACATCTGCTTTTCCTCCTGTTGTGCCTCCGTCCCCAGCCTTCTGTGTGACACCTTTAAGCCCTGCCCCCCATTTGCATCAAGCACTGCCCCTTTTAGACACTATTAGCATAATTATTGTCACCCCCTGCTGAACAGAGGACTCCCCTCCGGGAAGTCCTCAATTGGAAGTTCCCAGGTATGTGCATACCCCACTGGCACTGAAAGGGTTAATAAAGCATGAATGATGCCTCTGATAGCATTGAAGAGGTTAAAAGGGATAATAAAGTTTCAAAATAAATGCAGCTTTCATTATCCTTTATAGTTTTGTGTGCCATGTGGAGCATTATTATCATTCTGTACGATGTGTAGTTCCAGAGTAATTGAATTACAAAGTGTCCCCCTCCCGCCCCTTTAATCTATTGTAAAGCTGCTCGGCAGGACCGTCTGGGTGGATCACAGAGAGGGATAATCTTCAGTGAACAGAAGGGAAAACCTGAAAAACCTGTCAAGGGGGCAGGGTTTTCCTTATGATCACAACAAGAAGATTGTTCTTTGCTGCGAGCTGTCCGTTCAAGCGACCAGATTCCACATCTGTGAGGAGACGGATTACAGTAGGTAAAAGGGGGGCAAAGCTTTGCGTACCCCTGTGGCACACAGGGGGGTTAAGGAAGGGCAGACGGTGTCATTGCGCATATATGATTTTTGAATGATTGTATTTGCTTCTACATTTGGTCTGCAGGACACATCAGCAGCACTGGGTGGGGGACCGGCCTACAACCGGTGACACCATACACTTGCATATCATCAGCTGAAAACACAGTGCTGCACCAGGAGGACCGTCCTACAACTGCTCATATTATACACACACAGCGTATTGTGCGCACGAGACACGATGTGCGAGTGTATGTTGTGAGCGCTTATAAGACAGTCCACCTGGTGATGCCATGTGTTTTGTGATAACAATATGCAAGTGGATGGTGTCACCAGTTTTAGTACAGTCCCCCCCCCCCCCAGTGGCGCTGCTGGACACTGAGGCTCTGCAGCAGAGCCGCAATCGTGTTCTTTAAAACAAATGACTGACCTCCTTGGAATGGTCTAAAAAGTGTGCTTGCGAACCAGGCACACTTTTTAGACCATTCCAAGGAAGTCATTCTGTTTACAAAACACGATTGTGTCTCTGCCGCAGAGCCTCCTTGTCGGCCGATATGGATCTCCTGCTGAAAGCTTTACAGCTGACAGCAGGACATATCAAAGTTTGAATGCCGATATCTCTCAAACCATAGCAGTTTGAGAGATACATTTTTTTGCATTATATTCAACTTTTGAAGCTCTACAAAATAAAGGCTATTTATAATGGGACATTACTAACACTTTAAAAGGATAGGAATAGTTAAAATGTAAAAAAAGAAAAAAAAAATGTTGTAGGGCTCAACCCCCTGAGTAAAACAAGAGAACTCCCACTGCTGAAAGGTGTTTTTTTTCAAAAGGTATTACAGCTCAAACTTGAATTTTTTAGGTGCAATATCACAGTGGCCTGAAATTGTACAATATCCTTTTGAAAAGTCGCATGGTAAATGTCGTGGTTTTAGTAGCTGCATTAACCATGACACATTGTTGATAAAAATGTAACGGTGTTATCTTGCACAGCGCTGCCCCGGCATACGCACATCATGTTGCTGTTCAAGTCCTGCGTGTTCCCCGTGTTTTTATTTATTTTTTTAATCATATATTGCACTTAAGAAATCATTTACAGCGTGGAGAAGGCACCATTTTAAACAAGGCGACGTGGCAAGGTAAGGATGATGGGAGCTGTGTGCAGGAGCGACGGTAGCATCGTTTAAAGAGGCAACATGAGAACCTCGCGCTTTTATGCAATGCGAGATTCTCATGTCGCCATTTTCAACAAGGCAACATGGTTAATGTGGCTGCTAACAGCACAACATTTACCATGCAACTTTTCAAAAGCAAACCTATTGTGCAGTGGCGCTGTTGCTACACCATCCTATGGAAATTTATGGTCAGCTGACCAGAGCTGTCCATAGGATGGTGTGGCAATAGCGCCACTGTGCAATTTCAGGCCACTGTGATACTGCACCTATAAAAAATTCAAGTTTGAACTGTAATAGCTTTTGAATAAAACACCTTTCAGCAATGGGAGTACCCTTGTTACACTCACAACATATTATTATATATATATATATAATTTTGTGTCTGTGTCTAGAGCGATTGTAGGATGCGCAAAGCTCGTTATATTTTTTATTAAAGCTTAATTCTGGAGGATCAGTGACCTTTTAGGATTTTTGTCACAAATTAACCCTTTGAGTTCCAGAAAGGTATCCAGCGCATGCATTTTATGCCCCTCAGGCACTCAAAGGGTTAATATAAATGAGGTGTGTTATTAGGATTATTAACTGTTCTTGTAATTCTTTGCGTGCCAGAGATCCCTCCCAACGAGTTATTTACCCTTCTGCTACGCAGACGGTTAATGAGGAAATTATCGCTTTTCTTGTATTTAAGGTGTACACCATGATAAACTGCGTGGTAAAGGATTGTAAGGCCACCCCTAAGAGGAACCGCGGTATTACGCTTCATGAGTTTCCAGACAGCATCGGAATGATCAAGTTGTGGCTCCTGATGACGGGTAACGACTTAGGTGATCTGGACACATTTGCACAACAAGTTCTTGATTCAAGGGAGCAATTGCAGTATCGAATCTGCTCAAAACATTTTTCCCCGCGATGTTACATTTGGACAGGTAAAGATTTGGTATTAAAGCCAGATGCTGTTCCCACTATTTTTGGAAAGAAGTCAAATGGACTTGACATGAAGGACAATGCCAACTTTTCACCATCCAACAAAGGCCAAGTTGCAGGAAGTCTACAACAACATGGAGGAAAGGAGACTAATGCATTAGAGTTGCATGAAAGCATGGAAATCCCAGACATAAATGAGGGAGTCGTGGACGCAGAGACCAGTAAACCTAAACCGGGGATGAAAAATGCATCAACATCTACCTGCAGGATGATGGTTGATAATTCCACAAATACAGAACCATCAGCGGGTAAAGCTGACAAAGGAGTTCAATGGCCTGAGTATGAATTTAATTTTAATGGTGAACGATGGAAGATTCTGCATGATCATTACTATCCTTACCATCTGAACGCAGCAACGCCCACTAAGAAATCTGCATTGGATGGTTCAAACCTGATAAAATCGGAATCCTTCTCACAACCCATCCCAAAGCAGCAACATACAACACTGTCATCGCAGAATTCAGCTGGCAATCCCCTTTATTCCCAGCGGGATTCGTTAACAATAATGAGAAGTAAAGAGGTCTCGATCAAAAAGGAACGTTTGGAGAATGACATGGTATGTGAAAAAAGCGGGGCCTAGTCCGTTTTTTGGAAACTACAGCTCCCACAATCCCCTCAACCAACCATTGGCTAGTTGGGGGTTAATGGGATTTGTAGTCTTGCAGCTGCTGGAAAACCAAATGTTGCCTACTCCTGGTTAACCCTCTGATTGCCAGAGGGGTGTCCAACGCAATGCGTTGGACACCCATCTGGCACGCAAAGGGTTAAATGAATTTGTTTGGGTTCCACTGGGATTTCATTTGGGGCTTAAAGGGTTAGTAATGTCTGATTTTAATAAAATGTTATATTGTAGATATTAATTTTTTTTTTTTTTTTTTTTTTTTTTTTTTTAATGGGTGTAAGTCCCGCTCAGACTTGTATAGTTTGAGAGATATACGCTGATAAACGTCCCCTGTCCCTTTCATTGACGTCCACGCTCTAGTTGACAGCAGGAGATTAGGGTCTGCCGACTCGAGGTAGCGCTATTTCAGCTCTGTTGAAGAGCCATCTAAAAATAAATAATTAATTGGTAATTGGCAAGCACACTTTGAACACCGTTCCAATGAAGTATCTCTATTTAGATAGCGCTATTTCGGCTCTGCTGAAGAGACGCCGTTGGGTCCAGTTATTTTCTTTTAAATGGGGGGTTTTAACCCCATGAATGCTAGAGAAGTCTCTAGTAAAATGCAGAGCAATGCGTTGGAGACTTTGTTAACATTCAGCTGGTCAAAAGCCCCATTTAAAGGAATAGTAATTTTTCATAATAAAAGCAGCTCTAATTAATCATCATAGTATTTGGGCCATGGAGAGTGTTATTTCAATGCTGTCAGAGTTGTAGTTCAAGAGTAATTGAATGATAAAATATCCCCCTCCCGCCCCTTTTACTGATGTAACACTGCTCACCTCAGAGCAGCAAGACTGTCCGGATGGATCACAGAGAAGAACAATCTTTAGTGATCATAAGGAAAAACCTGTCAAGGGGGCAGGGTTTTCCTTATGATCACAGTAAGAAGATTGTCCCTTGCTGTGATCTGTCCGGTCAAGAGATCAGATTCCACATCTGAGGGGAGGTGTCTTATACTAGGTAAAAGGGGGGGGGGATACTTTATCATTCAATTACTCTTGTACTACAACTCTGACAGCATTGAAATAACACTCTCCATGACCCATATACTATGAAGATTAATTGGAGCTGCTGTTTATATGGAACATTACTAAAGGATTTTTTATTTCTCCCCTATGGTGCACTTGGTTTGGTCTATAACTGTGCCTCCTTTTGTGTAGAACTCCCTTATTCATCAAGCTATAGAGGTGCAGTTCTGGAGAAAAACCAACCACATCATGGCGGTACAGCGACCATTCAACAGATTCCCGTTTGTTTAAATATGGATTTTAATCCGTTTGAATGCTAGCGAGGTCTCTGTTGGCGACCTTATCTAGCATTCAAGGGGTCAAAAGCCCCATTTAAATCAATGAGAATTTTCACTTCACCCCTCTGGTACAGTTGGTTTGGTCCAGAACCCCACCACTTTATCCTGATGAATATGGCGAATGGTCTTCCTCCTGTGCCAATGTCTGACCCGTTTTCCTCTCTTCCTGTAGGAGTGCATTATAGTGAAGAAGGACTCCGCCCACAAGGACGGTCACCAGGGCAACGGAGAGGTGAGAGCGACAGGACACGGTTACATTAGACGTGTTTATTATATACCCAGCGGGGAGGTGAGAGCGGCAGGACACCATTACATTAGACGTGTTTATTATATACCCAGCGGGGAGGTGAGAGCGGCAGGACACGGTTACATTAGACGTGTTTATTATATACCCAGCGGAGAGGTGAGAGCGGCAGGACACGGTTACATTAGACGTGTTTATTATATACCCAGCGGAGAGGTGAGAGCGGCAGGACACGGTTACATTAGACGTGTTTATTATATACCCAGCGGAGAGGTGAGAGCGGCAGGACACGATTACATTAGACATGTTTATTATATACCCAGCGGGGAGGTGAGAGCGGCAGGACACCATTACATTAGACATGTTTATTATATACCCAGCGGAGTGGTGAGAGCGGCAGGACACTGTTACAGTAAACATGTTTACTGTACACCCGGCAGCTCGGCAGGATACCAATACATTAGACATGTTCTATACCCAAAGGGCCTTATTCATCAAGCTAATGTGGTGCAATTGTGTAGCTCACCAGCAAATTGAAGATTCCCATTGATTTAAATTGCCATTAACTGTCAAGTCCACCTCCACGGGCGTGAATTCAGGACTTATTGAAAACGTTACCTCTTGAACAGGGACAGTAGAATTTTATGTGCATAGTAAGGTAGGCTTGGATTTAAACAAGGACTCCCAAGTTGTCTGTAGGTTCCCATACCCCCAACATTTCAAATGGCCAAAGAGGGTTTTAGGTGGTGGTCCTTGGAGCTTGGCTGATGGGAGGGTTATTTTAGAGACTTTTTTAGGCCTATTGACACTGCTTTGTGTAACTGAATAAATGATTTAGAGCAAGACTGAAGTATTTTATTTACACAGGCTAATTTATAAACACACATACTGACCTTTAAACAAACATTAAGGTGTGTTTTGTTGCTGTGGAACAATGTGATACATTTATATACACAACACAAAGACTGATCTCCTACACACAGGGACACCAGGGTGATACACTTCTATACACACCACATAGTCTGATCTCCTAAACACAGGGACACCAGGGTGATACACTTATATACACACCACACAGTCTGATCTCCTAAACACAGGGACACCAGGGGGATACACTTATATACACACCACACAGTCTGATCTCCTAAACACAGGGACACCAGGGTGATACACTTCTATACACACCACACAGTCTGATCTCCTAAACACAGGGACACCAGGGTGGGAAAGAGGGATTTGGGTCTAAAAGAGGGACTGTCCCTCCTAAAGGGGGACACTTGGGAGGTATGGACCACTAATATCGCCTAAAGAGAGACTTGAGATGTATGGGTTCCAACCACCCAGATCTCTAGAAGTAAAATAAACTTATAGGATCAGATGCTCAGTCAGTGGGATTTTATGTGTTTCAGGTGATAATTAAGAGTGGAGATATTGCTATCTATTTTACTATGGAGGAGTGGGATTATATCGTGCACCACAAAGGTCTTTATACCGACATGATGGATAAAGCCCCCCAGACTACCAGTTCTTTGGAAGCTACCATAAACACAAGTCCAGGTAACCCTATGTAGTAAATTTAACAGAAAATTATACTACTGCAAAAAAAAAAAATATATATATTATAGAAAAAAATTATAGCATTTCCTTCTTACTAAAACAGGACTGCTACTGCTGAGGATGTTTTTGTTCAGAAGTTATTACAGATCAACTTTTTTTTTGGTTAATTCTTATTAACCCTTTGAACACCAGAGAAGTATGCAACATATTGCGTACCTCTCTGGTATTCGAAGGGTTAAATGCAAAATCGTGTCCAAAACACTTGCATTCTAGGGCTCAGTAAATCTTTTACTTTAAACAGAATAGTGGAACCTCTGCCAAAATGTTTTGACAGGCACTGAGCACTATATAACGTACAAATCGAAGTGATTATGGTTCGCTGTCAGGGGCGTGGATGGAAAACCTGGATTGGTTGTGCTCCCTGCCTCCTTAACCACCCACTGCTGCCACTCTGTGTTTAAAAATAAATAAATAAGTTACCCACTGGCT
Source organism: Rhinophrynus dorsalis (assembly GCA_037306005.1). Lineage (NCBI taxonomy): Eukaryota > Metazoa > Chordata > Amphibia > Anura > Rhinophrynidae > Rhinophrynus > Rhinophrynus dorsalis. Next base: position 11,675,855 of record CM074727.1, on the reverse strand, counting down.
TAGGAGGAGGCGGGGGGCAAGGCCCCCTGACTTCACGACCAACTGGTTACAAAAAAAATCAGACCTCATAGTGGAGCATCAGGACCCCTTCTGATGCCCCCCCAGCTACTGATCTCCCAGCCAGTTTCAGCTGTGAGATCAATAGGGGTGACCCAGGGGAGCAACAGACCTTCCCTGCTTCCATCCTACCCGAAATACCGGAGTGGGAGGGATCAGGAAAGCGTGGGAGGCTTTCCCCTCATTGATCCCGCCCGCTAGTACCCGGTAGTTTTGGGTAGACTGGAAGCAGGGGAGCTTACTTGCTCCCTTCCACCGCCCTTATTGATCTCCCAGCTCAAACTGTCTGGGAGATCAGTAGCTGGTGGGCATCAGGACACCACAAGGTCTGCTCTTCATCTTTAACCATTTAAGTGCCAGAGAGGAGTCTAACGCATTGCAGCGCATTGCTTTTGGATACCTCTGACACTCAAAGGGTAAACAGTAAAAAAACAAACAAAACACAACAAAATTCACCACATGAGTGAAGCCGTGCCACACACCTGTTTGTTTGTTTATAGATTAAAATGACAAAGACTCTGATATTGTATAAAAATAGGTCATTTAGGTGCAATTTTAGAGCAAACCAACTGTGCACCATAGGAGACAAAGCTTGTCAGAAGTCTTTTATTTTAAATGTGCCTTGTAACCCTGCGATTGCTGGAGAGGTCTCCAACACATTGCAAAGCAATAGGTTACAGCCCCATTTAGATGATTGGGAATGTCTGTGTGTTGCCTGTGGTACAATTGTCTTCTCCAGGATTACATCCCTTTCACTTATTCAAATGCACCTTTTTATGTTTAATGAGCAATCAAAATCTGTCAATCACATTATCAGAAGTAAACAAAAGAAATGCATTTTCCCTTTTAGATATTAAAGTAGAAGTCATGGATCCAGATCTGGATTATCAGACGCCACTGGATCTGGTTATGGACCCATCCACAGGTAAAGTAAACTAGTGATAATTATGTGTTCCAGGGAATACCATTAACTAGACATGGGGGGGGTGTTATTCACTAAGGTGTGATAAAGATGAGATAATTTCTTTAGATTGTAAGCTTTTGGGCAGGGACCTCGCACCCAATGTTTCACTCTACAAAGCACCTGTAACCCTGTATTGTTTAAACCCTGAAATTGTAAAGCGCTGCGTACACTTGTGGCGCTATATAAATAAACATATTCATTCATTCATTCTTCAATGATATAACTTCTCCAGTTCCTGTGTTATTCTATGAAGCCAATGCACTGAGATCTCTCCTACAGGAAATATCTTGCTGCATAAGCTCCATAGAATTACATAGGAACTGGAGAAGTGATGTCACTGAAGAAGTCACCGCCCATTTATCACACCTTAGTGTGTCTCCCCATTGTCTGTCTTACTTGACCCTCTGGTAGTCACAGACCCACACATACAGTGTCTGATACCCGAGCCTTGATCTACTGGTAGTCACAGACCCACACATACACTGTCTGACACCCCAGTCTTGTTCCGCTGGTAGTCACAGACCCACACACACACTGTCTGAAATCCCAACCTTGTTCTACTGGTAGTCACAGACCCACACATACACTGTCTGACACCCCAGCCTTGTTCTACTGGTAGTCACAGACCCACACATACACTGTCTGATACCCCAGCCTTGTTCCACTGGTAGTCACAGACCAACACATACACTGTCTGAAATCCCAACCTTGTTCTACTGGTAGTCACAGACCCACACAAACACTGTCTGATACCCCAGCCTTGTTCCACTGTGCTTTACCTATGGTACAATTGGTCTTCTCCAGAATTGCATTCCTTTCACTTATTGAATTGCACTTTCTGTATTTAATGAATAATAACAATCTGTCAATCACGTTAACAAAAGAAATGCATTTTCCCTTTTAGATGATATTAAAGTAGAAGTCATGGATCCAGATCTGGATTATCAGACGTCACTGGATCTGGTTATGGATCCATCCACAGGTAAAGAAACCTAGTGATAATTATGTGTTCCAGGGAATACCATTAACTAGACAATGGGGGGGGGTTTGCACTAAGGTGTGATAAAGAGGTGATGACTTCTTCAGTGATATAACTTCTCCAGTTCCTATGTTGGTCTATGGAACATATGCACTTAGATCTATCCTACTGGAAATATATTGGTGAATAAGCTCCATAGAATAACATAGGAACTGGAGGTTATCTCCCATTTATCATACGTTAGTGCATCACCCCCATTGCCTGTCTGACTTTTTTCCCCTGGTAGTCACAGACCCCACACATACACTGTCTGATACCCCAGCCTTGTTCCACTGGTAGTCACAGACCCACACATACACTGTCTGATACCCCAGCCTTGTTCCACTGGTAGTCACAGACCCACACATACACTGTCTGACACCCCAGCCTTGTTCCACTGATAGGCACAGACCCACACATACACTGTCTGACACCCCAGCCTTGTCCCACTGGTAGTCACAGACCAACACATACACTGTCTGACACCCCAGCCTTGTTCCACAGGTAGTCACAGACCCACGCATACACTGTCTGACACCCCAGTCTTGTTCCACTGGTAGTCACAGACCCACACATACACTGTCTGACACCCCAGCCTTGTTCCACTGATAGGCACAGACCCACACATACACTGTCTGACACCCCAGTCTTGTCCCACTGGTAGTCACAGACCAACACATACACTGTCTGACACCCCAGCCTTGTTCCACAGGTAGTCACAGACCCACGCATACACTGTCTGACACCCCAGTCTTGTTCCACTGGTAGTCACAGACCCACACATACACTGTCTGACACCCCAGCCTTGTTCCACTGGTAGTCACAGACCCACACATACACTGTCTGACACCCCAGCCTTGTTCCACAGGTAGTCACAGACCCACGCATACACTGTCTGACACACCAGCCTTGTTCCACTGGTAGTCACAGACTCACACATACACTGTCTGACACCCCAGTCTTGTTCCACTGGTAGTCACAGACCCACACATACACTGACTGATACCCCAGCCTTGTTCCACTTGTAGTCACAGACCCACATATACACTGTCTGACACCCCAGCCTTGTTCCACTGGTAGTCACAGACCCACATATACACTGTCTGACACCCCAGCCTTGTTCCACTTGTAGTCACAGACCCACATATACACTGTCTGATACCCCAGCCTTCTTCCACTGAAAAAAAAAAAATCACACTTCATGGTGGAGCATCAGGACCCCTTCTGATGCCCCCAGCTACCGATCTCCAAGCAGATTTTGGATGGGAGATCAAGAAGGGCGACGCAGGGGAGCAAGAGGGCTCCCCTGCTTCCATCCTACCTGAAATACCGGATAGGAGTGGGAAGGATCAGGAAAGCATGTGAGGCACATATGCTGTCTGACACCCCAGCCTTGTTCCACTATTAGTCACAAAACCATGTGCTCTGCCTCCTCAACCAACCACCGATGCCGCTCTGTGTTTTAACTAAACAAAACTGTTACCCACTGGCTTAGGAGGAGGCAAGGGTAAAGCCCCCTGTCTCCTCAACCAACTGCTTACATAAAAATCACACCTCATAATGGAGCATCAGGTTTTGGCGGTGCAGGGGAGCAAGAGGTCTCCCCAATTCTATCCTACCCAAAATACCGGATGGGAGTGGGAGGGATCAGGAAAGTGTGGGAGGCTTTCCCTCACTGATGTGAAATGGTTTCTCGATCTCGCCCACTAGTACCTGGTAGTTTTGGGTAAACTGGAAACGGGAGCGCGCTTGCTTCCTTCCACCGCCCTTAGTGATCTCCCAGCTGAAACTAGCTGGGAGATCAGTAGCGGCGGGGCACCCGGACGCCACGAGGTCCGCTCTTCATACCATTTAACCCTTTAAGTGCCATAGAGGAGTGCACTCATCACAGCACAATACTTTGGATACCTTTGTGCCACGCACCTACTTTTTATATAGATAAAATGCTAAAAAACTCCAGTATTGTATAAAAATAGCAAACCAACTCTGCACCATAGGAGACAAAGCTTGTCAGACATCTCATTGTTTTTAAATGTGCCTTGTAACCCCGCGATTGCTGGAGAGGTCTCCAATACATTTGAGAGCAATAGGTTACAGCCCCATGTAGATGATTGAGAATGTCTGTGCGTTGCCTGTGGTACAGTTGTCTTCTCCAGAATTACATCCCTTTCACTTATTGAATTGCACGTTTTTATGTTTAATGAATAATCACAATCTGTCAATCACATTATCAGAAGTAAACAAAAGAAATGCATTTTCCCTTTTAGATGATATTAAAGTAGAAGTCATGGATCCAGATCTGGATTATCAGACGTCACTGGATCTGGTTATGGACCCATCCACAGGTAAAGTAACCTAGTGATCATTATGTGTTCCAGGGAATACCATTAACTAGACATGGGGGGGGGGGGGGGTTTATTCACTAAGTTGTGATAAAGAGGTGATGACTTCTTCAGTGATATAACTTCTCCAATCCGTGTGTTATTCTGTGGAGCCAATGCACTGAGATCTCTCCTACTGGATATATCTTAGTACATAAGCTCCATAGGATAACATAGGAACTGGAGAAGTTATCTCCCATTTATCACACTTTAGTGCATTTTCCCATTGTCTGTCTGACTTGTCCCGCTGGTAGTCACAGACCCACACATACATTGTCTGACACCCCAGCCTTGTTCCACTGTCCACTGGTAGTCACAGATCCACACATACACTGTCTGATTCCCCAGCCGTGTTCCACTGGTAGTCACAGACCCACATATACACTGTCTGACACCCCAGCCGTGTTCCACTGGTAGTCACAGACCCACATATACACTGTCTGACACCCCAGCCGTGTTCCACTGGTAGTCACAGACCCACATATACACTGTCTGATACCCCAGCCGTGTTCCACTGGTAGTCACAGACCCACATATACACTGTCTGTCACCCCAGCCTTGTTCCACTGGTAGTCACAGACCCACATATACACTGTCTGATACCCCAGCCGTGTTCCACTGGTAGTCACAGACCCACACATATATTGTCTGACACCCCAGCCTTGTTCCACTGGTAGTCACAGACTCACACACACACACTGTCTGACACCCCAGCCTTGTTCCACTGGTAGTCACAGATCCATACATACATTGTCTGACGCCCCAGCCTTGTTCCACTGGTAGTCACAGACTCACACACACACTGTCTGTCACCCCAGCCTTGTTCCACTGGTAGTCACAGATCCACACATACACTGTCTGACACCCCAGCCTTGTTCCACTGGTAGTCACAGACCCACACATATACTGTCTGACACCCCAGTCTTGTTCCACTGGTAGTCATATACCCACACATATACTGTCTGACACCCCAATCTTGTTCCACTGGTAGTCATATACCCACATATACACTGTCTGACACCCCAGCCTTGTTCCACTGGTAGTCACAGACCCACATGCTCTGCCTCTTCAACCACCCATCTCTGACACTCAGTTTTTTTTTTAAAGTTACCCTCTGGCCTAGGAGGAGGCGAGGGGAAAGCCCCCTGTCTCCTCAACCAACTGCTTACAGAAAAATCACCCTTCATGGTGGAGCATCAGAACCCCTTCTGATGCCCCCAACTATTGATCTCCCAGCTGATTTTGAGCCAATAAGGGCGACACAGGGGAGCAAGAGGGCTCCCCTGCTTCCATCCTACCCAAAATTCCGGATGGGAGTGGGAGGGATCAGGAAAGTGTGGGAGGCTTTCCCCTCATTGATCCCGCCCACTAGTACCCAGTAGTTTTGGGCAGACTGGAAGCAGGGGAGCGCACTTGCTTCCTTCCACCGCCCTTAGTGATCTCCCAGCTGAAACTGTCTGGGAGATCAGTAGCGGAGGGGCACCCGGACACCACGAGATCTGCTCTTCATACTATTTAACCCTTTAAGAGCCAGAGAAGAATCCAACACATTGCAGCGCAATGCTTTGGATACCTTTCTGACACTCAAAGGGTTAAAAAAAACAAAAACAAAAAAAAACCAAAATTCACCACATGAGTGAAGCCGTGCCGGACACCTGCTAGTATATAGACAAAAATGACAAAGACTCCGATATTGTATAAAAATAGGTAATTTAGGTGCAATTTTAGAGCAAACCAACTGTGCACCATAGGAGACAAAGCTTGTCAGACATCTCATTTATTTTAAATGTGCCTTGTAACCCCGCGATTGCTGGAGAGGTCTCCAACACATTGCAAAGCAATAGGTTACAGCCCCATTTAGAGGACTGGTAATGTCTGTGTGTTGCCTGTGGTACAATTGTCTTCTCCAGAATTACATCCCTTTCATTTATTCAATTTCACCTTTTGTATTTAATGAATAATCAAAATCTGTCAATCACATTATCAGAAGTAAACAAAAGAAATGCATTTTCCCTTTTAGATATTAAAGCAGAAGTCATGGATCCAGATCTGGATTATCAGACGCCACTGGATCTGGTTATGGACCCATCCACAGGTAAAGTAAACTAGTGATAATTATGTGTTCCAGGGAATACCATTAACTAGACATGGGGGGGGGTTTATTCACTAAGTTGTGATAAAGAGGTGATGACTTCTTCAGTGATATAACTTCTCCAATCCGTGTGTTATTCTATGGAGCCTGTTCACTTAGATCTCTCCTACTGGATATATCTTACTACATAGGCTCCATAGGATAACATAGGAACTGGAGAAGTTATCTCCCATTTATCACACTTTAGTGCATCTCCCCATTGTCTGTCTGACTTGTCCTGCTGGTAGTCACAGACCCACACATACACTGTCTGACACCCCAGCCTTGTTCCACTGGTAGTCACAGACCCACACATACACTGTCTGACACTCCAGCCTTGTTCCACTGGTAGTCACAGACCCACACATACACTGTCTGATACCTCAGTCTTGTTCCACTGGTAGTCACAGACCCACATATACACTGTCTGACACTCCAGCCTTGTTCCACTGGTAGTCACAGACCCACACATACACTGTCTGATACCCCAGCCTTGTTCCACTGGTATCACAGACCCACACATACACTGTCTGACACAACAGCCTTGTTCCACTGGTAGTCACAGACCACACATACACTGTCTGATACGCCAGCCTTGTTCCACTGGTAGTCACAGACCCACACATACACTGTCTGACACCCCAGCCTTGTTCCACTGGTAGTCACAGACCACACATACACTGTCTGATACGCCAGCCTTGTTCCACTGGTAGTCACAGACCCACACATACACTGTCTGACACCCCAGCCTTGTTCCACTGGTAGTCACAGACCCCACACATACACTGTCTGATACCCCAGCCTTGTTCCACTGGTAGTCATAGACCCACATATACACTGTCTGACACCCCAGCCTTGTTCCACTGGTAGTCACAGACCCACACATACACTGTCTGATACCCCAGCCTTGTTCCACTGGTAGTCACAGACCCACACATACACTGTCTGACATCCCAGCCTTGTTCCCCTGGTAGTCACAGACCCACACATACACTGTCTGACATCCCAGCCTTGTTCCCCTGGTAGTCACAGACCCACACATACACTGTCTGACACCCCAGCCTTGTTCTGCTGGTAGTCACAGAACCACTCTCATACTGTGTGAAATCCAACCCTTGTTACACTGTCCACTGTTACTAATATTTGTCCTGTGGAACCCCGGTTTGAAAGCCACTGATTTTACATGGTTTGTTTGTTTGTTTTTTTTTAATATTAAATCCACCCTGATACGTCTTTACTTATAGTGAATTCATTCCAACCAGGTGAACCCATGCACGGGGAAATATCAGAAGACTGGCAAAAAAATAAATATTATACATCTCCTTCAGTGGCTTCTCTTTGTCTGAACCAAGCATCGACTGAAAAGAATCTTGTCTGCAGCGGCAGCGGAATGTCTAAAGAAAGTTTAGAAAATAGAAGATTGTTTTATTCAGTTCACCAACCAGCGAATGGAGGAGATGAACCTCTTCAGTGTAACGAGTGTGAAGAAGGTTTTATTGACGAGAATCATCTGATGTTTCATAAGAGAATACGCCATGGAAAGGAGTGTAATGAATGTGAGAAGTACACCGGCCGCAGATTTCTGTCTACTAATCATCGTAAAACACGCGGCGAAGAGAAGCTACATAAGTGCAAATTTTGTTGGACGCGGTTTTGCACATATCACTTCATTGGTCACTTGAGAATGCATTTTAGGAAGAATCCTAAATGGTCTGTTTCTGTGCAGCAACCACCCAAAACTCAGTCAGAAAATCTGTATAAATGCATGAGATGTGAAAAACAGTTCGATATTGAATCAAAATTCATGGAACATCTTGAAATCCACAAATCCGAGAAGCTCCCAGTCTGTACTGAATGCGGGCGATGCTTTACTCAAAAAAATGGCTTGCTTAGGCACCAAAAAACTCATACAAAATAACGTCCGTTTACCTCGAATGGTGGAAATACTTCCTCTTCAGGCAAATTGCGTGAAATTTAGAAAGTCTTGCTCTCAACATTTTTAACCATTTGAGTGCCAGAGGGCATTGACTGTGTCTCGTACTCCTCTGGCATTCAGAGCGTTAAAGGGCAACTATCAGTTAAAAAGGGTCCTACTGGAAAATCTTCTCCCCTCAGACCAGACCTATTGTTGAACCCAGGGCTGCGCTGTGGAGCAGAATGGGGTCTAAAAATGAAGGTCTTGAGATCCCCTCCTTGGTCCCACAAACAGGACTGAACTTCATTCAGGGCTGGACTGAACGTCATTCAGGGCTGAAGTCTGTTAAAGGGATAGTAATGTTTCATAATGAAAGCAGCTCTAATTAATCATCATAGTATTTGGACTTTGGAGAGTGTTATTTCAATTCTGTCAGAGTTGTAGTACAAGAGTAATTCAATGATAAAGTATCCCCCTCCCGCCCCTTTTACTGATGTAACACTGCTCAGCCAGATCAGAAGGGAGGTGCCCAGGTAGACTGCAGAGAGGGACAATCTTCAATGAACATAAGGGAAAAACCTAGAAAACTTTTCAAGGAGGGCAGGACTTTCATTGTTCTCATAGGAAGAATATTGTCCCCTTCTGTTATCTGTCTGGTCTATGGACTGCATTCCACATCTGAGAAGAGATGGCTTACACTAGGTAAAAGGGACAGGAGGGGAAACTTTGCCTGTGAATATCTCTCAAACCATAATTTCTCATGTTTTTTTAATGCCTACAAAATAAAATAAAGATAAAACGAAGTATTACTATCCCTTTAAGTCTCTTGTATTGCACAATGAAGTCCCTATAGACCCTCTTTCTGGGTTCATTTTTAAAATGTCGCACTTAAAAGTGCGTGATATGAAAGGGCGCATTCAGCAGGTCGTGTTTAAAATGGCAACATGAGAATCACGATTTGTATGCACGGCGAAATATTCTCATGTCGCTCTGTATACAACTATGCAGGAATTTCACTCTGTCAGTAATTTTTTTTTTTTTTTTTTTAAACTCTTTTTGCGCTGAAGAGGTATTGTGTTGAACTCTGCCACGGTTACTGGATGTGTCAAGAATCCAACGCAATACCTCTCCAGTGCCGAAAGCTTGGACAAAATTGGACATCTCAGTGACATCAACCTAGCTTCCCTCTTACTTTACTTTTAATGCAGCTGTGTGAACGCAGGGAACCAGCCCAGGTGAGACACAGTAAAGGATCATTAGCAAGATCATGGACAGAGATATCCGCCAGCTACATACAGCAACATGAGAATCTTGCGCTTTTTATGCATATTCTTGGGTTCTCATTTTAAACAATGAGACCACCGAATGTGTACTTTCGTATGATGCACTTTTAAATGCAACCTTTTAATAGGATACCCTATATCTGGCTTGAAAACCAGACATACAGTGGGACTGTTGAGTGTGCGCACACAACATGGAAGGTCTGTGGCTGACATCCATATACTCTCAGGTTGTGTTTCGGCCTAAGAGGGGTCCGTTCTCTGTCCATCTTGAATGGCCGATAGAAGCCGATTTGGGGCCGCATTGTGCAGTCAGAAACTTTACAAACAGACTTAAAGCGGAACTATCTTCCACATTATATTGAGCCCCAAATACTAATAGCAATAGCTGCACATCACTATGTTCTTGTAATTTCAGTAATAATTGCGGCATTAGTGAAAAATAGACCTTTATCGGCAGACAGCCATTGACAAACGGCGCAGACATCTTGCAGAGAAGGCATCGCAGCGTCTGTGCAGTCCGTCCCGTTCTCCTCCATAATTAGAGAGTTGAATGCCTGGTTACCTTAAACTGTTAGTAATGTGCCATAATTTTTTTTTTTTTATAGATTTGTAGAGGGTAAAAAAAAGAATGTCATTGCCACAAACCCCATCTCTCAAATCGCTATGGTCTGAGAGATATTGGCAATCAAGGTCCCCCCCTTCCCTCCCCTGCTCTTGATGTCAGCTGTAAAGCTGACAGAAGGAGATCCGTGTTGGCCAACACGATGAGGCTCTTCAGCAGAGCTGAAATCCCGTTATTAGAAAAGAACTACTTCATGGGAAAGGTCTACAAAGTGTGCTTGCAAACCAGGCACACTTTGTAGACCTTTCCAATGAAGTAATTCTTTTCTAATAACGGGATTTCGGCTCTGCTGCAGAGCCAACGGCTGATCCCCCAGACTGGAATCTCCTGCTGTCAGCCAGACTCTGACTTAGGGAGGGAAGGGGGATCTTTGATTGTGAATATGGTTTGAGAGATGGGGTTTGTGGCAATGAGATTCTTTTTTTACCGTCTACAAATCTATAAAAAAAATGTATGGGACATTACTAACAATTTAAGGCACCGGAAGGGACTGACGGCACAGGTGCAGGGAGCACCTACTGCAAGATCCCTGCCGATGGCTGTCTGCTCATAAAGGTCTAATTTTCACTAATGCCGCAGTTATTATTGAAATTACAAGAACGTAGATGCATATCGTTATTATTATTAGTATTTGGGGCTCAATATAATGTGGATGATGGTTCCGCTTTAATAAAATATAAGAATTGCCCTTTAAATAGAACACTGCAGATTTTGGGGACTACAGCTGTGTCTGAATGGGGTTGATGGGAGTTGTAGACTTTAACCCCTTAAGGACCGGCACGCGCGGTCGGCACTTGTGGACCACGGGCATTTTTTTTTTTTTTGATCATTGCTTCCAGAGCAGCGTGCATCCGCTCCGGGAGCCCTGAACTCCAGGCCGTGCCAGGACCATCATTGGTCCTTAAGTGTCGGAACGCCGTGACGGTCCTGGCACGGCAGTGGTCCTTAAGGGGTTAAAGGCTGGTGTGCTAAAAGTTGCATACCGTTGTATTAGTGTGAGTTGCAATTTCTATACAAATGATGCCAATTTATCATTCCATATGTTCTTGTAATATCCAGTTTATAAACAAGTTCTTCCAGTGTGTGAATGAATCCGGAATGATCCCAGTCTGTACTGAAGGTGGGAGATGCTTCAATCAAAAAATTCCCACTGATTAACCCCTCAGGGACCAGCAAGGTGCACAGTGTAATGTAAAGCAATACTCTCTGCACCGCTGTGATCCTTAAAGGATTAACCCCTTAACGATACTTGACGGTCATAGTACGTCATGGGTCGATCTGACTGAACGACCCATGACGTACTATGACTGTCATGGAGTTCCAGGCTCCCCCCGCGGCTGCACTCCGTTCAGGGAGTCCGGAATCGAGAAAAAAAAAAAAAAAAATGCTCTGCGGTCCTTAAGTTGTGTCGCCGCTCCGATTGGCCGGTCGTTAAGGGGTTAAACACCACAAAAATTCATGCAAAATAACATTTGTGTACATTGAATGTTGGGAATACTTCAATGTCAAACAAATTGCTGTGAAGTTTAAAAAAAAAAAAAAAAAATCCTTACCCACAACAGATTTAAACATTCCAGGGGGAGGTGACCTTTGACATATTAGCTGTTGGGGACTACAGCTTCTATCGTCGTATCTGGGAATGTCTTCCCCTTGATTTCCCCCCTAAAGGACACATGGATGTCAGTGATGAGATTCACATTATAAAGGGAGTTGGGCTTAATTGTGTTGGCGGGGCTTACTCGTCATTGGTCATAAAGTGGGTGGGAACTGGGAAGAACAGGGTGGGAAGGAGGAGAAGTGGGAGGAACTGGGTGGGAAGGAGGAGAAGTGGGAGGAATGGGGTGGGAAGGAGGAGAAGTGGGAGGAACGGGGTGGGAAGGAGAAGTGGTAGGGAAGTGGGAGGAACGGGGTGGGAAGGAGAAGTGGTAGGGAAGTGGGAGGAACGGGGTGGGAAGGAGAAGTGGTAGGGAAGTGGGAGGAACGGGGTGGGAAGGAGAAGTGGTAGGGAAGTGGGAGGAACGGGGTGGGAAGGAGGAGTGGTAGGGAAGTGGGAGGAACAGTGTGAGAAGGAGGAGTGGTAGGGAAGTGGGAGGAACGGCGTGAGAAGGAGAAGTGGTAGGGAAGTGGGAGGAACAGCGTGAGAAGGAGGAGGAGAAGTGGGTGGGTAGAGGGGGTACGGGGTGGGCAGGAGGAGGAGAGAAGTGGATGGGAAGTTGGAGGAACAGGGCTGGAAGGAGAAGAAACTCTGCCCCACTGGAGAATCAGTCTCTGTTCCCGGGATCCTTTAATTCAGTCTGAAAACCAGGGCAGATCAGGAGAGCTCCCAGGTATATATATCCTCCCTAGCCATTGGCTGGTCAGGGATGATAGGAATGGTATCCCTGACAGCTGGCTTGACGTAAGCTGCCTACCTCTAAAATAGCCCATTATTATTATTAAAAATTGAGGCTTTGTATGTTTTCGTATTTTAATTTGAAATGTTAAGTCTAATTTTGTTTAGTTACGTAGATGGGCACAAGACATACCTCCGCTTTAACCCTGAGTGTCAATGCAATTCAGTGGATTTCTCTCTGGCACTCAAAGGGTTAACTCTCAAGATGGACATTTAATAAAATGTTAAATGGCTGTATGGATGGGCTTGTGTCCATACTGGGTCGTCCGCTGTACACGTTTGTCTACACCAGGGATTTGCAACCAGGGTGCCGGACATCAGGTTAGGATTAGTGTTGAGCGAGCACCCCGATGCTCGGGTGCTCTGACCGAGCACCCCCTGAGGCTCGAGTGCTCGGCCGAGCACCTGAGCCCCATTGAACTGCATGGGGCGACACGAGCATTACACCAGGCACCCCCTGCTCTGATGAGGGGAGGGTGCCTGGTCAATGCCCCCCTTCATCTCCGCTATGCCCCCTTCATCTCCAAATGCCCCCTTCATCTCCGCAATGTCCCCCTTCATCTCCGCTATGCCCCCTTCATCTCCGCTATGCCCGTCTTCCACAATGTCCCCCTTCATCTCCGCTATGCCCCTCTTCCACAATGTGCCCCTTCATCTCCGCTATGCCCCTCTTCCACAATGTCCCCCTTCATCTCCTCTATGGCATAGAGGAGATGAAGGGGGACATTGTGGAAGAGGGGCATAGCGGAGATGAAGGGTCACATTGTGGAAGAGGGGCATAGCGGAGATGAAGGGTCACATTGTGGAAGAGGGGCATAGCGGAGATGAAGGGGGACATTGTGGAAGAGGGGCATAGAGTCTATGCCCCTCTTCCACAATGTCCCTCTTCATCTCCGCAATGCCCCCTTCATCTCCGCAATGCCCCCGTACCTCCAGTCCCTGGTGGTCCAGCGGAGCGTCTTCGGATCTGTGCCTCTTCCGGCACAGATCCCCGCCACCCGAACATGGCGGGCGAGCACATGGCGGTACTCGACGAGTACCGCCATGTGCCGAGCAGAGCGATGCTCGAGCCGATCCGAGCATCGGCCGAGCACGCTCGCTCAACACTAGTTAGGATGCCCCATGTTCTCTATGTAGCTGTTGACCAAATGTGACCATTTAATGTTAATTGTAGATTTATGGAAATTGTTCTGCACAATATGTTTATTTTTGTTATAATGATTGATATCTAATAATATCTGTACATTTATGTATTGTACCCTTCCTTATGTGCTTGATACATTACATTAAATGTATTATGGATGCCCTGAAAACTCCAGATTGCGTTAGGGGTGCCTTGAATTAAAAAAAATTGAGAACCACTGGTCTACATCATTGTCTAACACAGTGGTTCTCAACTCCTGTCCTCAGGACCCACTAACAGGCCAGGACTTAGGGATTTCTCTGCTAGAGCACAGGTGTGGTGATCAGAGGCTCATTCACATTGATTAACTCACCTGTGTTCTAACAAGGAAATCATGTGATCAGAGGCTCATTCACATTGATTAACTCACCTGTGTTCTAACAAGGAAATCATGTGATCAGAGGCTCATTCACATTGATTAACTCACCTGTGCCCTAACAAGAAATCATGTGATCAGAGGCTCATTCACATTGATTAACTCACCTGTGCTCTAACAAGGAAATCATCAAATCCTGGCCTGTTAGTGGGTCCCGAGGACCAGAGCTGAGAACAACTGGTCTACACTAATACCTCCTAATAATATCCCTGCATTTACTGCAGTCTGTGTGGAATCCTAATGGCCTGTATTAATCAGTACTGCGCAGATTGATTTCTATTGCTTTATTTTTCACTGGCTGTCTTATTGATGGAATGAAGACCTGAACCCACAGAGAGGGCTCATGTGCTGCAACTGGGGAAATGTAAATTATGCAATTTGCTTCATAAAGTGAGTGGAGCTTGATTTGGTGGGCCGGGCTTGATTGGCATGGTTCTTCAGGAAGTGGGAGGAACAGGGTGGGAAGGAGGAGAAATGGGAGGGAAGTCAGAAGAACAGGGTGGGAAGGAGGAGCAGTGGGATGAACAGGGTGGGAAGCAGGAGCAATGGGTGGAATAGGTGGGAAGGAGGAGAGGTGGTAGGGAAAAGGGTGAGAAGCAGGAGCAGTGGGAGTAACAGGGTGAGAAGCAGGAGCAGTGGGTGGAATAGGTGTTAAGGAGGAGAAGTGGGAAGGAGGAGAAGTGGGCAGGAAGTCAGAAGAACAGGGTGGGAAGTGGGAGGAACAGGGTGGGAAGGAGAAGAAGTGGGCAGGGTTTAACAGGAAAACCGCCACCACTGGAGAATTGTTAACTGAGTCTTCTGGGCAGATCTGACGAATTCCCAGCTATGCTCACATCTCCCTGTCCTTTTAGAGTTTGTCTATTAAAGACTGTATAGTGTGCATTTTTTTTTTTTTTTTTTTATCTGGTGGGATGTGTCAGTCCATTTTGTTAAATTGTAGTTCTATTTACTGGCCTCCTCCAGGATCCATTCTCAGCTTGACAGGTCCACCGTGTGAAATAAAATCAATTTCTGGGAGCTGCTGTCCATGCAAAGGGATAGTATTGTTTCACAGCTCCAAGTAATCTTCATAGTATTTGAGAGTGTTATTTCAATACTATCAGAGTTGTAGTACAAGAGTAATTGAATGATAAAGTATCCCCCTCCCGCCCCTTTTACCTAGTGTAAGCCGCCTCCCCTCAGATGTGGAATCTGGTCTCTTGACTGGACAGGTCACAGCAAGGGACAATCTTCTTACTGTGATCATAAGGATAACCCTTCCCCCCTTGACAGGTTATTCAGGTTTTCCTTATGATCACTGAAGATTGTCCCTCTCTGTGATCCATCTGGACAGTCTTGCTGCTCTGAGGTGAGCAGTGTTACATCAGTAAAAGGGGCGGGAGGGGGATACTTTATCATTCAATTAATCTTGAACTACAAATCTGACAGTATTGAAATAACTCTCTCCATGGCCCAAATACTATGAAGATTAATTGGAGCTGCATTTTTTGTGAAACATTACTATCCCTTTAACATAAACTTCTAGGCTGTAAAGGTCAGTCTAGACCCCTACTCAAAACTTTGCATTCAGCATATAGGTTAATGACTGGTATCTCTGCCATTGTTCTTTCTCCTGCACGGAACACTGTTAATTCCATTGAGGACTCTCGTCACTCTGGATTAGATGACTGTTGTTGGCAGCTCTCTGCCCGGATCCATGCCCAGAGTGTTTTGATATTTTTGTTCCAATTTTTATCTCTTATTTTTATTGTCAAATAAATCAAGTTATATATCAAGCTGTTTGTGGATAAAGAGGTAGTGTTCTGGGTGCTGGTAAGAAGCTAACGCTTCCATGAGCATAACTGGGAACTCTCACGGTTTGACCCAAATCACAGGGTGAGGGAGTCCAGTAGAACCTATCATAAATTCTGCTCCTGTTAATGTCTTCTTTACAGGCCCGGACCGGCCATCGGGCATTTGCCTGGTGGGCCGGTCCGAGGGTTTAAAAATAAAAAATTAATCATTAAATGAGTTTGGACCGTCTTTAACTTTTCTAAAAGACGGCCACCTAGCTACAAGTTTCCTGGTGGGCGGGCAATCAACCTGCGGCGCCCCGCACGTGATTATAAGCTCTGCCCACGATCACCGTCAGCCGACAGCCCAAATGCCCTGGCCTATTTTTTGTCCCAGTCCGGGCCTGCTTCTTTAGTTTTTAAATTGGTGCCACTTGTACCAGGACGGCAGAGGGAGATGCCCTGCTAGTCTTGTGTGTTCAGGCAGTGATATCCTTAAAGGGATAGTAAACTTATCAGCTCCTATTATTCTTCATAGTATGTAGGACATGTAGCGCTGTATTTCATTAGCGTCCGTGTAGTAGTTCAAGAGCAATTCAATTCTAAAGAATCCCCCTCCCGCCCCTTTTACCTCTAGCCGCCTCACTTCAGTTGTGGGATCCGGTCCTGGGACTGGACAGTGCGCAGCGAGGGACAATCTTCATACACAGAGTATAAGAAACCCTGCTTCCCTTAATGGAGGGCAGGATTTTCCTTATGCTCACTGAAGATTGTCCCTCGCTGCCCGGATGGCTTAGAGAGGCAGCGTGATGTAGGAAAAAAGGGAGGGAGGGGGATCCTTTAGAATTGAATTGCTTTTGAATTACTGCATGGACATTATTGAAATAAAGAGCTAAATGGCCCACATACTATGAAGAGTAACTGGAGCTGATGTGTTTATAAAACGCCACTATCCCTTTGGGTTGTTGTATATTAGTGATTCCTTGAGGTCTGATTGGAGCACTTCTCGATTATAGTGATCAGGTACATTTTGCAGAGAATGATGAGATTTTGAAGGGTTAATATTTACAGGATCTCAGGGTCAGCATATTTTGAAAGTTCCAGGTATGTCCAGGAGTAGACATGAGAATGGAACTTCTCGCCCTCCTGCTATGTATACCCATACTTGTAAACTTTCATTTGTGGGGTCCCCGGAGTGGTCTTCTCTGATGCCGCTGGCGAGTATAATTGGCACCAGTGGCATAACTTGTCATTTTAGAGGTCCCTGGGGCAAACATTATTTTGGGCCCCTAACGGAAATATATTCTTCAAGAGGCTTAACTAGAACTTTTTTGGCCCTGGTGCCAATGGGACCCAATGTATATCGGATTCTGGCACAACTATAACCTCTGCTCCTCCTGAAGTTAAACACAGCCAGGTAGCTTACTGTCAAGGACAAAAAAGTTTAAATAATGTGAAGATGGAAAAAATTAAAAATTACTGCACATAGTATGTACTTACAGCATATGTAAACTCAAACTAAATGATTACTAATCTGTTAAGCTTGCCTGTCAGGCCGAGGCACTCATTTTAGGCAAGTCATATCTATTACATTACTTATTTCCACATTATATGGCTAACACATACCTCCCAAGTGTCCCTCTTTTAGACCCAAATTCCCTGTCCCTCTTTGTAGTAGATCAGACTGTGTGATGTGTATATAAGTGCATCATATTGCTCTACAGCAATAACACTCACATTGTTGCTTGTTTGAATTTCAGTGTATGTGTTTATAAATTAGTCTGTGTAAATCAAATACTTTGGCCTTACTCATCAGTCATTTATTCAGTTACACAAGGAGGTGGTAATAGGTCCTGAAATAGCCTAAAAATTTACAGTAATGCCCTGCCCTCTAGCATACCTCCCAACATTTCAAATTGCCAAAGAGGGACACTTGTGTTTTAGGGGGGTGTTGTTGGGGGAGTGGCTGGTGGGTAGGGCATTACCGAGCAGTTTTAGGCTATTTCATGACCTATTGATACCTCCTTGTGTAACATAATAAATGACTTATAACAAGATCTAAGTATTTTATTTACACACACTAATTTACAAACACATATACAGACATTTAAACAAACAATAATATAAGATTTATTGCTGTAGAGTAATATGATACACTTATATACACACCATACAATATGATCTCCTAAAAAGAGGGACATCAGGGTGGGAAAGAGGGACAGGGGGATTTGGGTCTAAAAGAGGGACTGTCCCTCCTAAAGAGGGACACTTGGGAGGTATGCTCTAGCCATGCCCCCAGCAACACCCCCTAAATACAAGTGTCCCTCTTTGGCAATTTGAAATGTTGGGAGGTATGCTAACATAATTTATTTATATTAGAATCCACCTATAGCTTTAAATTGCAGGAGGTCATATTCACTAAAGGATCAGTCTGGGTTTTTATTTTGCTTTTAAACGCAATATACTTCTCAATAAACCATTTCAGTGACTTGTTGAGAGAAATACAAATTCTGACGTCATTGCCATCCACAACATGGAGAAGTCGACAGTCAAGTTCATAAAAATGACATTTGACACATAAGACAGATGTAAGCATTCATTGGGTGACTGGTAAAGAGAGCAGAACGTGATTGGCCCTTTAGTTGCGTAGCAACCGGGAAGCCGTACAACGATTGGATTGTTGCATATGAAGCTGGATCTGATTGGGTCGCTGCTTAACTCAGATGTGCTGAGGCGGGTGGTGATTGGTCAGAGCTTGTGCCCGGTATATGGTCGCTCATGTGCTCCTGAATGTGGCTACGAGGCCTGTTGTGGAAGAGGCTGCCTCGCCTGTGTCCTCTCCCCATGTCCCAGCCAGCCACTCAGGCCCGGGCATTAAACGCCCGCAAGGCCAAGCTTCCCCGGGACACTCTGAGGCACATCAAGAATCGAGAGAAACGGAAGGGAGCCGATCAGCAGCATGGGCCTGCCACTGTCTACCTGCAGGTGGCCGGGGCTGGGAGCAGAGACTCGGGGGCCTCTGTCTACGTGTTCTCTGAATTCAACAGGTGGGAATTGGTGTGTGTGTCATGGAGTGGTAGTGTCCTGTATAGAGGCTGTGTGTGTGTCATGGAGTGGTAGTGCCCTATATAGAGGCTGTGTGTGTGTCATGGAGTGTGCCCTATATAGAGGCTGTGTGTGTGTCATGGAGTGGTAGTACCCTATATAGAAGCTGTGTGTGTCATGGAGTGGTAGTGTCCTATATAGAGACCGTGTGTGTGTGTCATGGAGTGGTAGTACCCTATATAGAGGCTGTTTGTGTGTGTGTCATAGAGTGGTAGTGTCCTATATAGAGGCTGTGTGTGTGTGTGTGTGTCATAGAGTGGTAGTGTCCTATATAGAGGCTGTGTGTGTCATAGAGTGGTAGTGTCCTATATAGAGGCTGTGTGTGTGTGTGTCATAGAGTGGTAGTGTCCTATATAGAGGCTGTGTGTGTGTGTGTCATAGAGTGGTAGTGTCCTATATAGAGGCTGTGTGTGTGTGTCATGGATTGGTAGTACCCTATATAGAGGCTGTGTGTGTGTGTGTGTGTGTGTGTGTGTGTGTGTGTGTGTGTGTGTCATGGAGTGGTAGTGCCCTATATAGAGGCTGTGTGTGTCTGTCATGGATTGGTAGTACCCTATATAGAGGCTGTGTGTGTGTCATGGAGTGGTAGTGCCCTATATAGAGGCTGTGTGTGTCATGGAGTGGTAGTACCCTATATAGAGGCTGAGTGTGTGTGTCATGGAGTGGTAGTGCCCTATATAGAGGCTGTGTGTGTGTCATGGATTGGTAGTACCCTATATAGAGGGTGTGTGTGTGTGTGTGTGTGTGTGTGTGTGTCATGGATTGGTAGTACCCTATATAGAGGCTGTGTGTGTCATGGATTGATAGTACCCTATATAGAGGCTGTGTGTGTCTGTCATGGATTGGTAGTACCCTATATAGAGGCTGAGTGTGTGTGTCATGGAGTGGTAGTGCCCTATATAGAGGCTGTGTGTGTGTCATGGATTGGTAGTACCCTATATAGAGGCTGTGTGTGTGTGTGTCATGGATTGGTAGTACCCTATATAGAGGCTGAGTGTGTGTGTCATGGAGTGGTAGTGCCCTATATAGAGGCTGTGTGTGTGTCATGGATTGGTAGTACCCTATATAGAGGCTGAGTGTGTGTCATGGATTGGTAGTACCCTATATAGAGGCTGTGTGTGTGTGTCATGGAGTGGTAGTATCCTATATAGAGGCTGAGTGTGTGTCATGGATTGGTAGTACCCTATATAGAGGCTGTGTGTGTGTGTCATGGAGTGGTAGTATCCTATATAGAGGCTGAGTGTGTGTCATGGATTGGTAGTACCCTATATAGAGGCTGAGTGTGTGTCATGGATTGATAGTACCCTATATAGAGGCTGTGTGTGTCTGTCATGGATTGGTAGTACCCTATATAGAGGCTGAGTGTGTGTGTCATGGAGTGGTAGTGCCCTATATAGAGGCTGTGTGTGTGTCATGGATTGGTAGTACCCTATATAGAGGCTGCGTGTGTGTGTGTGTGTGTGTCATGGATTGGTAGTACCCTATATAGAGGCTGAGTGTGTGTGTCATGGAGTGGTAGTGCCCTATATAGAGGCTGTGTGTGTGTCATGGATTGGTAGTACCCTATATAGAGGCTGAGTGTGTGTCATGGATTGGTAGTACCCTATATAGAGGCTGTGTGTGTGTGTCATGGAGTGGTAGTATCCTATATAGAGGCTGAGTGTGTGTCATGGATTGGTAGTACCCTATATAGAGGCTGTGTGTGTGTGTGTGTCATGGAGTGGTAGTATCCTATATAGAGGCTGAGTGTGTGTCATGGATTGGTAGTACCCTATATAGAGGCTGAGTGTGTGTCATGGATTGGTAGTACCCTATATAGAGGCTGTGTGTGTGTCATGGATTGGTAGTACCCTATATAGAGGCTGAGTGTGTGTCATGGATTGGTAGTACCCTATATAGAGGCTGAGTGTGTGTCATGGATTGGTAGTACCCTATATAGAGGCTGTGTGTGTGTCATGGATTGGTAGTACCCTATATAGAGGCTGAGTGTGTGTCATGGATTGGTAGTACCCTATATAGAGGCTGAGTGTGTGTCATGGATTGGTAGTACCCTATATAGAGGCTGTGTGTGTGAGTGAATGACAGGGCACACAAGGGAAGGCTGTGTTTGTGTGAATTACAGGGAGCACAAGGGCAGGCTGTGTGTGTATGAATGACAGGGAGCACAAGGACAGGCTGTATGTGTATATGACAGGGCACACAAGAACAGGCTGTATGTGTATATGACAGGGCACACAAGAACAGGCTGTGTGAGTGAATGACATGGCACACAAGGGCAGGCTGTGTGTGTGTGAATGGCAGGGCACACAAGGGCAGGCTGTGTGTGTGTGAATGGCAGGGCCCACAAGGGCAGGCTGTGTATGTTTAAGAAAGGGACGTGATGACTGGGTAGTGATTTTTGTCGAAGATTGTGTATAAATGGTTTGACTTTGAAGAGGGGTGTGTTCTTGTCTAAAGTCTTAATGCAGCATAGTGATGTGCAGCGAATTGTGCATTATGTGTGTGTTTTGTTTATTTTAATTAACTTTTTTGTCACTTTGCTTTCTCCTTAAGGTACCTGTTTAATTGTGGCGAGGGAACACAGAGACTGATGCAGGAACACAAGTAAGAAACGTTCCCATAGATGTAAAGAGCTGCCGATTTTAGGAGGTGGTCAGCTATACTTTTAATGTGCACGCTTACATTCCAGGCTAAAGATAGCACGGCTGGACAATATTTTTTTGACCCGAATGAACTGGGCAAACGTTGGAGGATTATCAGGTTAGTTTAATAGATACATCTGCTTAGAGCAGGAGTAGGTAACTTTTGGTTCTCTCCCTGTTGGGGACTACAGCTCTCATCATCCACAACCCACCAAAAGCTCGTTGGGATAATGGGAGTTTTAGTTCCCAACTGATTTTACCCTCCATAAACTCTTAAAGCAGAACTTTCACCCCATCATGACCTTATCTGTATGTGTAGCATTAATGTAGTTATAAAGCGCTGTGTCATTTTAAAAATAAGAAAACTGATCGATTAGGCACAAAAGAAGATTAAAGTTTAAAGGGATAGTAATACTTCATTTTAACTTTATTTTATTTTGTAGGCATTAAAAAAACATGAAGAACGATATAAGTCTTATCTCTCAATCCTTTATGGTTTGAGAGATATTCACAAACAAAGTATACCCCCCTGTTCAGCCAGATCAGAAGGGAGGTGCCCAGGTAGACTGCAGAGAGGGACAATCTTCAATTAAGATAATGGAAAAAGCTGAAAAACTTGTCAAGGGGGGAAGGGCTTTCATTGTTTTCATACAAAGAAAATTGTCCCCTTCTGTTATCTGTCCTGTCATACAACCTGATCCACATCTGAGAAGAGATTGATTACACTAGGTAAAAGGGACGGGAGGGGAAACTTTGCTTGTGAATATCTCATAAACCATAAAGGTTTGAGAGATAAGACGTATATCATTCTTCATGTTTTTTTAATGCCTACAAAATAAAATAAAGTTAAAACGAAGTGTTACTATCCCTTTAACCTTGTGATGTGTAGAGCATCGTGAGCGCTACTGCGCATGTCAATCTGGTTACCGTGCAGTTAATTAGTCACTCCCATCATTCTCTGTTATCCCGCCCGCTTCCTCCTTGTCCTGTCCTTATGTGACACGTCACCTGGCGCGCACAAGCCTGTATTACACTGGAATTAACTTTCAGCCACATTTTGCCCATAACTGAGCCAGTGGTGCAAACGGTATGCTTTGCGTTTGCACCAGTGGCTCAGTTATGGGCAAAAGGTGCTGCACGCCGCAAACAACATGTCGCCTGGATGAAAAGGATGACATGAGAATCTCGCCCTGCATATAAGCGCAAGGTTCTCATGTCGCCTCCTTAAATGCAGCAGCATTGCCCACATACCTGAATCCAGCACTTTCTAAATCCCTCTGTGTACTGCTGCTGTGGAATCATTACAAGAGACTTTTAGATGGCTCATGCACTGCCTGTGATCTCCTGGTGTGCTATTTCATTGTTTTTGTGTGGCACTCAGAGGTTTTAGCTACATATGGAACAAACATATCTAGGATTTTTAGTAATTTGTTTCATATGTAGCTTAAAGGGGAACTACCACCCCGCAATAACTTAAGCTTTACTGATTGCTCATCTGGCTACTAGCTGCTTAGTAGCGCTAGTCGCCAGAAATATTACCTGGTTCTGCAGACATCGGCGTTTTACCGATGGTGACAGGAGCAGGAAGCACGGACTTCTGTTCACAGTGTCGTCCGTGCGCCTGTGCTGTCAGTCCCTTTTGAACCGCGCAGTTCAAAAGGGACTGACAGCGCAGGCGCACAGACGTCACTGTGAAGAGACGTCCATGCTTCCTGCTCCTGTCACCATCGGTAAAACGCCGATGTCTGCAGAACCGGGTAATATTTCTGCCGACTAGCGCTACTAAGCAGCTAGTCGCCAGATGAGCAATCAGAAAAGCTTAAGTTATTGCGGGGTGGTAGTTCCCCTTTAACCCTTTGAGTGCCACACAAAAAAATGAAATGGCACACCAGGAGATCACAGGCAGTCCATGAGCCATCTAAAAGTCCCTTGTAATGATTTCACAGCAGCAGTACACCATTGTCCGAGGGATTTGGGGTGTGCTGGATTCAGGTATGTGGGCAATGCTGCGGAATTTAAGGAGGCGACATGGGAATCTCGCACTTATATGCAGTGAGAGATTCTCGGGTCACCCTTTTCATCCAGGCCACATGCTGACTGCGGTGTGCAGCCACACGATATTTCAAATGCGACCTTTTGAAAGTGAACCAAGGACCTGAGCTGGTGAGAAATGCATTTCATTACACTCTTCCCTTAACGAGTTAAGAGTTTATGGAGGGTAAAATCTGTTCTAGAAGTCCAGAATGGATCCGGTTTATTGGATTATCTTTGTATGTACGCCCACCCCCAAGTCGTCAGCTTTATGGTCAGATTCATTGCATCTCATTCTGTGTTGTAGGTTTGATTCTGACATTGAGAGACACAGGGCTCCCTAAATGTGTTCTCTCAGGACCACCTCAGCTGGTAAGTTATGTGCATATCAGAACGAGCAATGCTTATAACCATGTATTACTGTACAGATATACTCCAAGTATAAAATAAAACAATTTGTAGTAAAGTGATGTTACTCTTAAAGGGACAGTAATGTCCCATAAAAATTCTTCTAGTTTTGTAGAGGTTAAAAAAAATAAATTATTTGCAGAAAATCCCATCTCTCAAACCACTATGGTTTGAGAGATATTCACTTTGAAAGTTTCCCCCTCCCTCCCCTTCTCCTGATGTCGGCTGTAAAGCTGACAGCAGGAGATTTGAGTCAGCCGACTCGTGGGGACTCTTCAGCAGAACCGAAATTGGGTTATTTAAAAAGTAAAAAAGGTAATATATATCCCTTAGGTATGACACTTCTACAAGTATCTACCCTGGGATATTCCAGGAAGCGCCACAAACATTAATAATATAATACAATGTTTGCAAGATACAATTTCCAATTAAGTATTCTCACAAATAGTCCTTCTACAGGGTACCAAAGAGATTCCAAAAGTCCTCTGAGGTCCCATTCAGCTGTTAAAGGGATAGTAATACTTAAAATGTAAAAAAAAATATGTTGTCGGGTTTATCCCCTGAGTAAAACAAGGGCACTCCCACTGCTGAAAGGTGATTCATTCAAAAGTTATTAATTTTCAAAGTTGAATTTTTTAGGTGCAATATCACAGTGGCCTGAAATTGTACAGTGGCGCTGTTGCTACACCATCCTATGGAGATTTATGGTCAACTGACCAGAGCTGTCCATAGGATCGTGTAGCAACAGCGCCACTGTAAAATTTCAGGCCACTGTGATATTGCACCTAAAAAATTAAACTTTGAAAATTAATAACTTTTGAATGAAACACCTTTCAGCAGTGGGAGTGCCCTTGTTTTACTCAGGGGTATACACTCTACAACATATTTTTTTTTACATTTTAAGTATTACTATCCCTTTAAATGGGCAGGGGTCAAAAAGAGCAGCTCCTAAAAAATATCTTCTAATCCAGAAGTTTTTAAACTTATCGTCACTGCAGTGGAGCCTCAGTCCAAATCTGTGTGTATATTCGGAACAAACAGGCGGCTCTGTAGCTGAGCATTCATGTTTCCATGTATTCAAACCTTTTATCTTCTTACAGCAAAAATACATTGAAGCCATCAAAGTATTTTCCGGCCCTCTACAAGGCATTGATCTCGGTAAGTCTCGTGATTTAGGGCCACTGTGTTTAGAAGAAAAAAGTGGAGTAAATATTGAGCAAATGTACTGCACCATAGGAGAGAATGTTAATCCTGTTGTTTACCCCCTCTGGCACTCATAGGGTTAACATTCTCCAGACCGCCTTTGTTCTGAATGGTGTTTTTAATCACTCGAAAGGTTGTAATGCATTTCAGACCTCTCTAGCATTCAAAGAGTTAAAAATGCCATTTAAATTTAAAGTGAAGTTTTAGTTCTCCCTATTTTAAAGGGAAACTACCACCTCGCAGTAGCTTTACATGAATGCAGTCTTTATCTGGCGACTAGCTGCTTAGTAGCGCCAGTCGCCAGAAATTTTACCTGGTTCCAAAGATTTTGCAGTATTTCCGAGGCTCACAGGAGCAGGAAGCACGGACATCTCGTCACAGTGACGTCCGTGCGCCTGCGCTGTCAGTCCCTTTTGGAGGGACTGGCTCCAAAAGGGACTGACAGCGCAGGCGCACAAACGTCACTGTGACGAGATGTCCGTGCTTCCTGCTCCTGTGCGCCTCGGAAAAACGGCAAAATCTTTGGAACCAGGTAATATTTCTGGCGACTAGCGCTACTAAGCAGCTAGTTGCCAGATGAAGACTGCATTCATGTAAAGTTATTGCGGGGTGGTAGTTCCCCTTTAAAGTTGACTTGCTCCTGTTTTGTTTTTTGAATAAGTCCCATTAGTGTTTTTGTGCAGATAATTTATTGTTTGTTGAGTTCACTAATGATTGTTGTGTATATAATCCAGCGGTGCGTCCTTACTCCGATATGGAATACAGCGATGACACAATGTCTGTGTACCAGGTGCCCATCTTCAGTAAGTGAAATCATTCTTTCCTTTTGCATGTCTGTAGATTTCTACTCTGATGTCTTGTACATCTTTTTCATCTGTCCTGATGAATCTGAGGATGGGGGGGGAGTAAATTCAGTGAATTTGCAATGCATTGGATACCTCTGGCACTCAAAGGGTTAAATGAATGTAGGAAATTGGCTCGAAAACATCTCAGAAGACAAAGTCACGATTTTTGAATTTGGGGGAAAAAATTGTGGACGTGTAAAGACAATAATGTAACAATTCTGAGGCAAAAAATATATTGATGGTCTTTATTTGCCTTAAAGGGATAGTAATGTCAGAAAAAAAAAGTATTAACTATATGGCAGATGCAATTAAAAGAGAGTACTTGCACTTATTCGTATCTCTCAAACTGTTATGGTTTGAGAGATATAGGAAAATAAGGTTCTCTGGTCCCTCCCCTTTCTGCTTGACGAGCTGTAAAGCTGTCAGAAGCAGATTCTGGTTCCTGGATCAGACGGCGGCTCTTCAGCAGTGAAGACATAGTGATACCTAAAAATAAATACTTCATCGGAACAGTCTACAACATGTGACTGATTTGCAAGCACACGTTGTAGACCATTCCGATGAAGTATTTATCTTTAGATATCGCTATGTCGGCGCTGCTGAAGAGCCGCATCTGGTCAAGCGACCAGAATCTGCTTCTGACAGCTTTACAGCTTGTCAAGCAGAAAGGGGAGGGACCAGAGAACTTTATTTTCCTATATCTCTCAAACCATAACGGACTGAGATACAAATAAGCACAAGTACTCTCTTTTAATTGTATCTACCATATAGTTAATACTTTTTTTCTGACATTACTATCCCTTTAAATCCACTTGGTGGGGCACAGGGATCATGAACTAAAGTTCCTATCACTAGGAGGCACGTCACGTAAAGGAATAGTACTGTTTCACAATAAAAGCAGCTCCAATTAATCTTCATAGTATTTGGGCCGTGGAGAGTGTTATTTCAATACTGTCAGAGTTGTAGTACAAGAGTAATTGAATGATAAAGTATCCCCCTCCCGCCCCTTTTACCTAGTGTAACTCTGCTCACCTCAGAACAGAAAAGTGGTGTCCAGATGGCTTGCAGAGAGGGACAATCTTCAATTAGCATAAGAGAAAAACCTGTCAAGGGGGGCAGGGTTTTCATTGTTTTCACAGTAAGAAGATTGTCCCTTGCTGGGAGCTGTCTGGTCTGTGGACCAGATTCCACATCTGAGGTGAGCAGTGTTACACTAGGTAAAAGGGGCGGGAGGGGGATACGTTATCATTCAATTACTCTTGTATTACACCTCTTGAAACATTACTATCCCTTTAATAGAAAGTCTTTTTAAGTGTCCTGCTTCACAGAAGAAACAGAGCTTACCAGTCAGTGTTTAGGCAATGACAACTGGGGTCTGACAGAGGAGTCAGTTGCCAGCTCTCAGCCATCTACCATCTATGGGGTTACCCCTTGATCCTTTCCATCCCGCATCATGGAGTCCATTTCACTACTTGCTCCACATTGCAGGTTTATCTGACAGAGAACTGAGTCAGTGACGGATTGTTTTTTTTTTTCTCACACAGGAAGTGAAACCACGAACACAAACTCTGCTGGGACACAGAGTCCTCAGAGGTCGCCTGGTGCAGTGAGTCCAAAGAAGTCACCCAAAGCTGAAGAGGACCTCCCTAAGGAAACACAGGGAAAAACTTCACCAAGACCAGGTGGGGCAGAGGATGAATTTATTTTGTCTATCTGCATCAAAGTGTACTAATGGCGGTGCCATGTTTATGGATCAGTTCTTCCTGTGACGAAGGTGTATTAATAATGCTGACATGCTAATTGGTCAGGCCTTCATATAACCAAAGTGTACTAACAGCAGTAATTGGTCAAGACTTCATATAGCCAAATGTACTAACAGCAGTAATTGGTCAGGCCTTCATATAACCAAAGTGTACTAACAGCAGTAATTGGTCAAGACTTCATATAGCCAAATGTACTAACAGCAGTAATTGGTCAGGCCTTCATATAACCAAAGTGTACTAACAGCAGTAATTGGTCAGGCCATCATATAACCAAAGTGTACTAACAGCAGTAATTGGTCAGGCCATCATATAACCAAATGTACTAACAGCAGTAATTGGTCAAGACTTCATATAGCCAAAGTGTACTAACAGCAGTAATTGGTCAGGCCATCATATAACCAAATGTACTAACAGCAGTAATTGGTCAGGCCTTCACATAACCATAGTGTACTAACAGCAGTAATTGGTCAGGCCTTCATATACCCAAAGTGTACTAACAGCAGTAATTGGTCAGGCCTTCATATACCCAAAGTGTACTAACAGCAGTAATTGGTCAGGCCTTCATATACCCAAAGTGTACTAACAGCAGTAATTGGTCAGGCCTTCATATAACCAAAGTGTATTAACAGTAGTAATTGGTCAGGTTTTCATATAACCAAATGTACTAACAGTAGTAATTGGTCAGGTTTTCATATAACCAAATGTACTAACAGCAGTAATTGGTCAGGCCTTCACATAACCAAAGTGTACTAACCAGGGGCGGATTGTGGTACAATACCAGCCCGGGGGATTTTTTTATTTAACTGGCCCACTAGCTGGTATTTGAGTGCAGGGGGTACATAGTGCATTGCTCAGCACTGATAAAGAGGCATAAATGCTTATCTATTAATCCCTTGACCTACTGTATGCAATACATTATCAGTTATTAACCTCTTCCAAGTCTGAGAGGTATACAGCAATGTGTTATACGATTAACCCATTGATTATCTCATAAATGCACAGGAATGTGTACCTCAATGATTAACCCCTTGTGTGCTAAAGAGGCAGAATTCATCAGTAATTAACATCTTTATTCACCTTACTGGCATACAAGGGGTAAATTACTCATGAATTATGCCTCTTGAGCATACAAGGGGTTAAACAGTGAGGTACTGCACCTATGAGAAATTCAATGGGTTAATAACAGAATAAAACATTGCTGTAATCCTCTCTGACATGCAAAGAGTTAATAACTGATTATTTATACCTCTCTAAAGCATACAGGAGGTTAAAGGGTTAACAGATGATAAATTACATTTCTTAATAACTACCAACACTGAGATCTGACTCCCTCTCTAATTCTTGCATATCACTTAGTAGCAAGGGGTTAAAATCAGCAGACACCATACTTGAGTTAAAAATAAACCTTTTATCTGTTACCTTTTTTTCTTTAACCCATTGAGTGCCAAAGTGGTACGCAACGCATTGCTTTACAATGCGTTGCATACCACCCTAGCACTCAAAGGGTTAACACTCCATATATGCAGACCTAAGACAGTTAAGAAGAATTATACACTACCATCTCAAACTGTGACCCAGAAGCTCTGCCTGCTAATCATTCACTGTACCAGGACACACACTGCAGGCAGAGCAGGCACGGCTAAGTCAGCCTTGGGGGCGGGACAGTTAGAGAGGACAGGACCCGGTCTTCACTGCTGCTCGGTTCTGGTGAGTTGTGCCTCACAGTCCAGCGTTGTGAACTGGAGAGGTGAGATCATATGATCTCCCTACCGGCCCACAACTGGGGCAGCCCACCGGGGGATGCCCGATCCCCCGATAGGACAATCCGCCCCTGGTACTAACAGCAGTAACATGTTTTTGGGTCAGTCCTTCACAGGGCCAACATGTACTAATGGCAAGTATATGTTGATAGGTCAGTTCTTCCTAGGACAAGCATCCCTTTAATGATGATATTTTTATTTCCACATAAGGCCATAATATTCTGATTTACTATGACCTGTTAAAGGGGTTTACTTGACAGTCAATGCCTTCTCAATTCAGATTCTGGCACCAGTAAGGAGTATTTTTGCAAGTCATGAGTAAAATGGTGTTGGAAACAATCTGCTGAAACAATGAAGTGGTTTGGTTTCCTCTGTTCCCCTGTTACTTAGATTTTACTGTGTAATCAGAAAAGTTTGTAAAGGAAACGGAATAGCACTCAGCTTTGTGCATGGCCTTTAACATACACTGTTAGTCCCCCTCCGAAAGAGCTTGCAATCTATTGTTTTGTAACATAGTAAATTAGGTTGAAAAAAGACACAAGTCCATCAAGTTCAACCTTCTCCTCATACCCCAGTAATTTTATAGCTTTCCTGCTACCAAATAAGTTAGTCTTTATCAGACCTTCCTGATCTGCCTACTAATAAACAGTATAACTCTGTATGTTCCCTTTGGAATGAAATGTATCTAATCTTCTCTTAAATGTATCCATTGTGTCTGCCATAACCACCTCCTTGGGCAATGAATTCCACAATTTAACAGACCTTACTGTAAAACACCCCTTCCTTTGCTGAATACAGAGAAGATCAGAGACTTGCCTAAGGTGCTGACTCTTATTTGAATCTCATTTTCATGAACATGCTTCTCCTTATTAGAAATCCTTCTCCAGGTTGTTCAACATGTTGTTTACCTGTCATTGTCTGCTGGACATACATACAAAACCGAAAGGGGTAAACCAGCTGCGTCACAGGCAAAATATTAAATATTCCCAAAAATGCCATGGATTTAAATGGGGCCTCTAACCCTTTGAATGGTAGATCTTGAGCATTTAGGGAGTTAAAGGCGCCATTTAAATCAATGTGAACCTTAGGAATGTTTATTTGTGCCCTGTGATGCAGTTGGTTAACCCCATAATTGCCCAACTGTTTTATGACGGTGCTTTTTTGATAATTGCGTAGTGATTCTCAGCTCCATTCCTCAACTTTGGTTTTAAGGATCTCCCTACTTAAACACAGACCTATCACAGTGACTGGTGCACTGATAACTCTTCTGTGAGCACGCAGAGAGTTCCTGAAAACCTGACCTGTTGGCGTGTCCGGATGACCAAGCTTTAGAATCACTGTACTAGAGGGATCATGGATTTGCTATTTGCCTCAGTGCCAAAGAGTTTAAATCAGCGACTTCAGTTGTTTTCCGATATGCTTTCTTCCTGGAATGTATACATTAATTGGATTCGGGGTATTGTTAAAGAGATAGTAATGTTTAGATATGAAGTTAAGGTTGATTCTTTAAAGGGATAGTAATGTTTTATAATAAAAGCAGCTCTAATTAATCATCATAGTATTTGGACTTTGGAGAGTGTTATTTCAGTTCTGTCAGAGTTGTAGTTCAAGAGTAATTCAGTGACAAAGTATCCCCCTCCCGCCCCTTTTACTGATGTAACACTGTTCAGCCAGATCAGAAGGGAGGTGCCCAGGTAGACTGCAGAGAGGGACAATCTTCAATTAAGATAAGGGAAAAACCTGAAAAGCTTGTCAAGGGGGGCAGGGCTTTCATTGTTCTCATAGGAAGAAGATTGTCCCCTTCTGTTATCTGTCTGGTCTATGGACTGGATTCCACATCTGAGAAGAGATGGCTTACACTAGGTAAAAGGGGCGGGAGGGGAAACTTTGCTTGTGAATATCTCTCAAACCATAAAGGTTTGAGAGATAAGACATATCGTTCATGTTTTTTTAATGCCTAAAAAATAAAATCAAGATAAAACGAAGTATTACTATGCCTTTAACAGTGTTTTTTATAACGAAGTGTACCTTTCTAACAGACCACAACGTTGTTGTCTTCATTTTATTTTATGTTAACGTGTCCCCCTCCTGCCCCTTCAGTATACGTTACAATTCCTCCCCTCAGATCTGAAATTCGGTTGCTTGACAGGACAAATCGCAACAAGGGACAGTCTTCCTTCTATTAGTAAAAGGTAAATCCTTGACGAAGGAGGGCAGGTTTTATGCTGACAAAAGACTGACCCTTGTCAGCATCTCTCCGGACCGCTTGGTGCTCTGAGGGGATGCATTGTGACGTATGAAAAAGGGGCAGGAGGGGGACACTTTAAAATAACACAAATATGACAACGTATACTTCATTAAAAAAGTATGTTGAATAATCGACCTTGCCTTCATATCTAATCATTACTACTTCTTTAAAGGAGTAGTAAACTTTTTTTATGAAAAAATATATATTGTAGGGATTTTCCTATTGAGTAAAATAAGGGTACTCGCACTGCCAAGAGATTTATATTTCCAGAGTTATTACAGTTTAAACCCATGTTTATTTACATTAGCAGTGCCCTCTAGTGGTCAAATTCTAATTAGATTTCCTGTTAGATTCTAATGGAGAGGAAAGTCAGAAAAGTCAGTGACTTACAATTCTCCATAGAATGTGATAGACGCTGCTGAGTCACTTCCTGTCAGTTAGAACTATCAGGAAGTAAACACACAGTAAATTCACTTACTGATTATTTGAACTGTTATAAATTTTGAATAGAACATCTAACAGCAGTGGGAGTGACCTTGTTTTATTCATCAGGAAAAGATCTATAAAATGTGTGTTTTCATAAAACAAAAGTTTACTGCTCCTTTAACATGTGGATGGCAGAGAGGTGTCCAGATTATTGCTTTGCAGTTTACTGGATACTAGTTGAAGAGCCCGTTACACGGGCCACAGTGCCACTGCCAGCTGGTCACGGGGCAGTCATGCACAGTAGAGACTGCCATTCTGCGGCTGATACAGAGCTGGACGGAGCACCCCGCTCTTTATCAGCCTCGAGCAGTCTCTACTGCGCATGTCTGTGTTATTACACACGTTTTAGCGAATTATTATTATATAGGATATTTCCAGCATCCAAGGGGTTAGTGAATGTTGTGTGACACTTCTTGTAGAAAATCTGCTTGTGGTTCTACCAATGACCTCTTATCTTGCATCCAGTGAGGGACAGAGGCACCGTGGGGTCAGGACTGAACTTTACCTCACAGTTCATGTGTCTCCCATTGGACTAAGAAAAGGATTTATTAGTGAGTATTAAAATCGTCTTTTCTCCCTTTTCTGTTGTACTTTAGACTTCCGTGAGAGAATAACCACAAGGGACCCTTCACTGGTGGTTGCTTTTATATGCAAGGTAAGGACCTACTTCTCGGGATTCCATGTTACAGCAGGGCACATACAATATAAGGGGGAAAGTGCAGCAGATCTTGGGCAAATAAACTGTACTTTAAGGAATAAAAAAATAGTCATTTAAATATGGTTTTTAACCCCTTGAATGCTAAATCATTCTCTGATATATTGCTTTGCAATATGTTTGAGATTTCTCTGTATTCAAGTGCTTAACAAGCCCATTTAAAGGGATAGTAATATTTCACAAAAACAGCAGCTCCAATTAATCTTCATAGTATTTGGACCATGGAGAGTGTTATTTCAATACTGTCAGAGTTGTAGTTCAAGAGTAATTGAATGATAAAGTATCCCCCTCCCGCCCCTTTTACCTAGTGTAAGCCACCTCCCCTCAGATGTGGAATCTGGTCTCTTGACCGGACAGATCACAGCAAGGGACAATCTTCTTACTGTGATCATAAGGAAAGCCCTGCCCCCCCTGACAGGTTTTTCAGGTTTTCCTTATGATCACTGAAGATTGTCCCTCTCTGCGATCCGCCAGACAGTCTTGCTGCTCTGAGGTGAGCAGTGTTACATCCGTAAAAGGGACGGGAGGGGGATACTTTATCATTCAATTACTCTTGTACTACAACTCTGACAGTATTGAAATAACACTCTCCATGGCCCAAATACTATGAAGATTAATTGGAGCTCCTTATATTGTGAAACATTACTATCCCTTTAAAGTGAGCAGGAATTTTTTGTTTGCCTCCTGGTGCTTCAGCAGTCTGCAGTTCAGATCAGAGGATCATTATTCTCCAGTGTTGCCTCTTAAAGTAAAATATTGCAGAGCTTTTCCGAGGGATTACAACAAAGGTTCCCCAACTGCTGCAGTTGATGTTATTCAAAATGTATTACAGTTCGCACTGTCACGAAGTAGCCGGTGACTCACTCACCTCTCCTACAGAATGTAATAGAATAACCATCTGAACATCAGGTGACATTGATAATACAAAAAGCAACTGGTTATGCTGTAATGACTTTGGAAAGGAAGATTTCCTAATGGGGGGTGAACTTTTTGTTTTACTCAACAGGAAAAGTTTTACAATATGTGTTATTTTCATAATAAAGGTTTAATACTCCTTCAAATTAAAAATATAAACGGTTTGTTGATTGTTGCCAGTTCAAAATATTGATAGTTGTTTTACCTCGTTTTTTGTTTATACGTAATTTAAAAAAAATAATATGTTTTCACCTACTTTTTTATGTTTTGCAGCTTCATGACAGAAAAGGGAATTTCTTGGTTCTGAAAGCTAAGGAATTTGGACTCCCAGTGTACGTGTGTTTCCTTGTCATTTCTGTTATCAAGAGTTCAATATTCAGGATCATATTAACCGTTTAATGATCAGTGGGGTGTGCAACACATTGCTTCACAATGCATTGCACAGACCTCTGATTCTTAAAGGGATAGTAATGTTTCACAAAAACAGCAGCTCCAATTAATCTTCATAGTATTTGGGCAGCGGAGAGTGTTATTTCAATACTGTCAGAGTTGTAGTACAAGAGTAATTGAAGGATAAAGATTCCCCTCTGTCCCTTTTACCTAGTGTAAGCTGCCTCCCCTCAGATGTGGAATCCAGTCCATAGACCAGACAGATAACAGCAGGGGACAATCTTCTTCCTATGAGAACAATGAAAGCCCTGCCCCACTTGACAAGTTTTTCAGGTTTTTCCCTTATCTTAACTGAAGATTGTCCCTCTCTGCAGTCTACCTGGGCACCTCCCTTCTGCTCTGGCTGAGCAGTGTTACATCAGTAAAAGGGGCGGGAGGTGGATACTTTGTCATTGAATTACTCTTGAACTACAACTCTGACAGAATTGAAATAACACTCTCCAAAGTCCAAATACTATGATGATTAATTAGAGCTGCTTTAATTATGAAACATTACTATCCCTTTAAAGCAATTAACATGTTTTTACTAAGTCTTCTCCAATGGGAGCAGACTTGGTAAATAAATCTGGTGCTGCTTTGTGCAGCTTCAATTTGCTGTCAAGAGTTATATGTCATGGGGGGGGGGTTAACATGCAGGATGGGAAGCTTCCCGGGCATTCCAAGAGCAGATAAACATGGATCATAATCTACATTTAGATCCCCTGTTCTGTTTTCCTATTGTTGCACTAAGGCTCACAATGCTGACCTGGCTTAATTATCAGGTCTGTTCTCTGGGGGTGAGATCTGCTGATAGGACAGTTATGACATGATACAACTATCATTAGGTAACTGCCCTATCAGCAAATCTCGTCCTCTGGGAACAGACCTGCTAATTAAGCCAGGGCTGCATTGTGAGGATTGTCCATTTGAACATATCCTCAATCTGGCTGCGCTCCATTTTAGAGCATAACAAGCCTCTCGGATTTACTTACCTCTGTGCACCTGCATTCTCCTATCGTCTTGTATGTTGGAGGTTTCAGGAGGCTGGCCTGTGTGGGTAATAGCCACGTATTATTGTCTGACAGCCACATGGGTCTTCCAGTTATTGGAGGTCGAGATGAGCATTGCAGCTTCCAGTGTAGCTGATGTGTATGACCTGCATGGCTTCCCACTAGGGGAGAGTGGTTTCATTTTTAAGCAATTAGTGCAGGTTTCAAAATAATGGACTGTCACCCATGTGAACTTTATACGAGATAGCAAACATTTTATTTTGCAGCTATATGGATAAACATGTCGCCCTTGAAATATCATGACTAACAGAGTATAAGGGTAGTTTCAATTGAACAGCCACTAGAGGGCTACAGGTTGCCTGCTCCTGTAACCATACATACAAGGCTGGTCTGTGAATCTCTTCTCCTTTGTTTGTTAGTGGGACGGCAGCCATCGGCCCTATTATAGCGGAGCTCAAGGCAGGGAAGAGTGTCACCTTTGGTGGAAAAGAGGTAAAAACTCAGGACTGTAATGTATAAAATGGGCGTTGTTGCACTGTATGAGGGTTAGTGGTGTATTTGTAGTAGTATTTGCTGCTCCAGTGATTTTCAGTTAGTAATGAAACAGGGATTTCTTACATATGGTGTCCCTGCCCTGAATACATGCATTTCATAGTTTATTTCTGTTGGTCAAGTGACATTTATGTAATTGTTTATTTTTACTGTATTAAAAATGGCTGGTTGGGGTTGATGGGAGTTGTAGTCGCCACAGGTTGCCCACCTCTATCCATTACAACCATGTTTCTTGTGGGGAGAAATTGAGTAAACTTACTTTGCAATCTATATTATTTCTTTTGATGAAAGAGGGATCTAGAACATTTTTTCAAGAAGGGCAACAAAAGGGTGTAGATACAAAATTACTTTCCTACCATTGTCTCTCGTAGATTTTCCCGGAAGACGTCTGCACTCCCAATGACCCGGGTCCAGCATTCATTGTGGTGGAGTGCCCAAATGAACACTTTGTAACACCAGTCATTGAGAATGAAACTCTAAACAGGTAACACGCAGGGCAGGATTTACATCTCAGGAGCCTGTAGGCACAGAAATCTGAAGCGCCTTCCCCCCCCCCAATTGGCCATCTCCACTGCACACCTCCAAAATGCTCCTAATCTCCACATTGCCCCCATCAGTTCCATATTGCCCCCATCATCTCCATATTGTTCTCACATTGCCCCATCTCCATATTGCCCTCCATCAGCTCCATATTGCCCTCACATTGCCAGCCACCAGCTCCATATTGCCCCCCATCAGCTCCATATTACCCTGACATTGCGCCCACACCCATTTTCTACCTCCTCCCTGGTGGTCCAGCAGCGCGGCAGGACAGGTCTGCGCCTCCTTTGGCACAGACCTGTAACTTCTGGATCTCCCGTGCGGTCTTCTCTTCAGGAATGCAGAGCGCTGGGAGATGATGTCATCTCCCAGCGCTCTGCATTTCTGAAGAGCTCATGAGGGAGCTCAGCAGCTACAGGACTGTGCCGAAGGAAGTGGAGGCCTAACCGAGTAGTGGGTTAGGATAATTGAAAAACAAAAATCCGGGTCCCAACGACAGGCGCCCCTCTGTGGGGTGCGCCTGTCGTTGGCAGATGCCTACTCTGCCTTACGAGAAATCCGGCCGTGGTAACATGCTTGTCTTTACGAGAGCTAAGGCCTCTTAATAATAACTTCTCACTTACCTTACTAGGGCACACCCTTTCCCACTCCTGACAAAATCACGCCCACATGGTTGGACCAATGGGATGGCGGTATAGAGGAAATTTTAATAACTCCTCCTTACTGCTACGACTGGATGTGTGTTCCACAGCCACAGACTTTGTGTCACATGACCTCTTCTTCTTTTATTGGTATAGATTTACCAGGTAGCGCTGTTACTATCCTTTCCTATGGATATCAGTAATCTAAGACTCAAGCTCTCTCATACAGAGAAATATAAAAAACAATTTGCCATATAAAATAATACATTTTAGAACAATAATGCTTTAAGGAGTAGAGGGGCGGGCAGTGTATCGCTCGACAATCTATTTAATTTTATTTTATTAAAGTGCAATTTTCTATTGTGCAGTGAACGACTCCACCTCTCCCACAGAGTTCATTATAAAAAATAATTTGCCTTTGCACATCCAATTGGCATTGTTTGTGAATGTGTGTGTGTGTGTGGGGTTTGGGCTGTAATAACTTTTGAATGATAAATCTCCCAACATCTTGAGTAGCCATCTTTTACTCGACAGGAAAAGTCCAATAACACATGCATTTTTCCCTTACCTGGCGAAACAGTTTGTAAGCACATCGGAGTACAAATCATTCTACTCTTTTGGCTGAATCTTCCAGATATCAAGGAGGTAAATCAGAAAGACCTGTCGCGTTGGTGATTCATATGACTCCAGAGCACATTATTCAGAGCAGCAGCTATAAGCAGTGGATGGAAAGGTGGGTATTAGATTTGGGAGATAGATTCACTTTAATAAAATCAATTGGGACAGGCGGATTGATGAGAAAAGTATTACTTAACTTCAACAGTCAGGGTAAAAATGTACCTGTCAGTAGGGGGAAAATAATGGTTACGATGTTCCCAGCATTGGGACACATATATAAAGTAAATAGTGGAGAGAGTTCTAGCAATGCATTAGAGACCTCTCTAACATTCAAGGCATTAAAGGGATAGTAATACTTCGTTTTATCTTTATTTTATTTTGTAGGCATTAAAATAACATGAAGAACGATATAAGTCTTATCTTTCAAACCTTTATGGTTTCAGAGATATTCACAAGCAAAGTTTCCCCTCCTGCCCCTTTTACCTAGTGTAAGCCATCTCTTCTCAGATGTGGAATCCAGTCCATAGACCAGACAGATAACAGAAGGGGACACTCTTATTCCTATGAGAACAATGAAAGCCCTGCCCCCCTTGACAAGTGTTTCAGGTTTTTCCCTTATCTTAATTGAAGATTGTCCCTCTCTGCAGTCTACCTGGGCACCTCCCTTCTGATCTGGCTGAGCAGTGTTACATCAGTAAAAGGGGTGGGAGGGGGATACTTTGTCATTGAATTACTCTTGAACTACAACTCTGACAGTATTGATATAACACTCTCCAAAGTCCAAATACTATGATGATTAATTAGAGCTGCTTTTATTATGAAACATTACTATCCCTTTAAAGGGGAACTTTCACCCCGCAATAACTAAATCTCCCCTTACTGCTCACCTGGCGACTAGCTGCTTAGTAGCGCTAGTCGCCAGAAATCTTACCCCGTTCTCAAGATTTCGGCGTTTTAAAAGAGCAGGAAGCACGGACGTCTCTTCACAGTGACGTCCGTGCGCCTGCGCTGTCAGTCCCTTGTGCACCGTACGGTGCACAAGGGACTGACAGCGCAGGCGCACGGACGTCACTGTGAAGAGACGTCCGTGCTTCCTGCTCTTTTAAAACGCCGAAATCTTGAGAACGGGGTAAGATTTCTGGCGACTAGCGCTACTAAGCAGCTAGTCGCCAGGTGAGCAGTAAGGGGAGATTTAGTTATTGCGGGGTGAAAGTTCCCCTTTAAAAGCCCATTTAAGTAAAAATTTTATTGTTTTCGTTCCTTTTGGTGCAGTTTTTTGTCCCATAATTGCTTCACACTTGCCTTTGTATATATGCTCAACAATGTTCTGCAAATAAATTGCTTCAGTTTATGTTTGTTCACTGTATTTATTTCTCAGTTTATATTTTTTCATTTTACTTATTTATTTTTTCCCAATCAGACTAGAAGTGTTCAGCCTCATTTATTCACTGTGCTTGTGAAACGGCAAGTGTCGGCTTGATACTCATTTAATTTCTGGCTTTGTAGCCATCATATCAACTTCCAGTGCAATGTGCTAGTGAAGCATGGCGCTGGACAATTTATATTCTTGCCTTGTTAGTTTTGAATGAAATTTAGCATATTAAAGGCCAATTAACTGGCTATGTCTATGTTTTACTACTTTCCTATGGAAGACTGCAGCTGCTGTTTGCAGCCCCAAAACTGCTTGTGTCAGCCATTTGTGGTGTCCTATAACTGATAATGCCTAATCAGATGAAAGTTGGTTAACAGCCTGCAACTTTGTGGCCACAATGTTTACGTTGGGAGTGTAGTCTGCCTAGACCCCAGGGGAGCAGATCTGCCAACAGGATAATATTGTGGTAATAGTTGCCTGTGAAAATAAACCCAAGTATATAATGATATGAACGTTTGTAAAACACAGCACTTCTGTATTTAATCCACATGATGGCAGTGTTCACCCACTGTGCCTGTTGGAATGTACAGATCAGTTTAGGATTGATTTGGCTAAAATACAGTTTACCCTTGTATAAAAAGGAATAGGTAATGTTTACATATGTATAAGTTATCTTAAAGGGATAGTAATACTTAAAAGGTAAAAAAAAATATGTTGTAGGGTTTATCCCCCTGAGTAAAACAAGAGTACTCCCACTGCTGAGAGGTGTTTTATTCAAAAGTTATTAATTTTCAAAGTTGAATTTTTTAGGTGCAATATCACAGTGGCCTGAAATTGTACAGTGGCGCTGTTGCTACACCATCCTATGGAGATTTATGGTCAACTGACCAGAGTTGTCCATAGGATGGTGTAGCAACAGCGCCACTGTACAATTTCAGGCCACTGTGATATTGCACCTAAAAAATTCAACTTTGAAAATTAATAACTTTTGAATAAAACACCTCTCAGCAGTGGGAGTACCCTTGTTTTACTCAGGGGGATAAACCCTACAACATATTTTTTTTTACATTTTA
The DNA here is from genome assembly GCA_037306005.1 of Rhinophrynus dorsalis. NCBI lineage: Eukaryota > Metazoa > Chordata > Amphibia > Anura > Rhinophrynidae > Rhinophrynus > Rhinophrynus dorsalis. The sequence goes on along the minus strand of CM074727.1, from coordinate 11,635,405 downwards.
AGTATTACTATCCGTTTAAGTGATACCATATTGCATATGCTATTTTTCATCATCCTATTGTAATTGGTAAAAAAAAATAATAATAATTTTTTTGAGTTCAGGTTGATATAAAGTGTTCACTTTCAACATTGTAATACTGAGAGGTAACGATGATCCTTCTTTAACACTTATATATGATTGCAGCTGGTTTAAATCTTACTCTAATTTCAGATGATCAGTTTGCTTTTTATGTTGTTGAAATGTCTCGTAGGTTTGGCAGTCAGACGGAGCACCTGATCCTAAACGAAAGTGCTTCTACCGTACATAACTTGCGCAGTTACAAGACGCAGACGCAGCTCAACCTGGTCCATTCAGATATCTTTCCCCCTCTTCATAATGTCCAACAAAAGGTAAGTTGCTGTTTGTACTGGTTTGTATCACATGCCATTGTTGTGTTCAGTTATGTACCTGTTCGTGTGATATGATTGTAACCTGTTTTGTATCTGTGGTTTATAGGTCCGTATTCAGGAAGCTAAAGGGCTGCAATTCTGGACTAAATCAGCTGCACCATGATGGGAATAAAAGTCCACATTACATTTGGCTTTTAAAGGGATAGTAATACTTAAGTATCACTAATCCCTATAGTAAAGTCCTTTTAAAAATACATGTATTGCCCCCAGTTTCATCTCTCAAACCTTTATGGTTTGAGAGATTATCTCTTCTAAAGTTGCCCTTCCCCAAAGTCAGCGTTGTAGCTTACTGAAAGGAAATCTGGTCTTAGATCATCAGGCGGCTCTTCAGCAGAGCCGAGATTGCGTTGATTAGAAAAAAAAAAAGAAAAAATCTTTCACTAAAACGGTCTTCTACGTGTGCTTGCAAACCAAGCACAAACCAAGCACATGTAGAAGACCATTTCAGTGAACGTTTTCTTTTTTAGTTAACGCGATCGCGGCTCTGCTGAAGAGCCAACTGATGATCTAAGACCGGATTTCCCTTCAGTCAGCTAGAACGCTGACTACAGGGAAGGGGGAGGTAGAGGGCAACTTTAGGAGCGATTATCTCTCAAACCATAAAGGTTTGAGAGATGACACTGGGGGCAATACATTTATTTTTAATATGACTTTAATATAGGGGTTAGTAATAATTAAGTATTACTATCCCTTTAACCTCCTTGAATGCTAGAGAGGTCTTCAGTTCATTGTGAAGCAATAAGTTGGAGACGTTTCTAGCATTTAAGGGGTTAAACCTTTAAATCCGTAGGGATTTTGTGAAGTTTTATCTGTCCCCTATGGTGCAGTTGGTTTGCCCCAGAATTGTTCTATTTTGTGATATTGGCCCATGGCTCCTGCTTAAATGGTTAGTAATACTTGAAAATAATTTTATTTTATATTGTAGACCTTAAAAAAACATGAAAAATGATATAAGTCTTATCTCCCAAACCTTTATGGTTTGGGAGATATTCACAAGTAAAATAAAGTAAAGTTTCCTTTTCCTGGCTGTTTCAGCCAAGTCTGCCATCTAGTGGACAGATTTGGAATCCAGTCCACAGATCAGCGGGCAGCTCTTTAGCAGTGCCGAGTTCACAGTCTTTAAAAAGAGCTACTTCATTGGAACTGTGTACAAAGCGTGCCTGGCTTGCAAGCACACTTTGTAGACCATTCCAATGAAGAAATTCTTTTTAAAGATCGTGATCTCGGCACTTCTGGAGAGCCACGGCCGGTCTGGGGACAGGATTCCAAATCTGAGAGGTAGAATGGTGATGTCACTCAGGGGGAAACTTTGCTTGTGAATATCTCCCAAACCATAAAGGTTTGGGAGATAAGACATATCATTTTTCATGTTTTTTTTAAGGGCTACAATATAAAATAAAATTATTTCCAAGTATTACTATCCCTTTAAAGGGGAACAATGATCAAATAGTCTTGTTACAGGATGATAACCAGCATTTGAGCTACTATTACATCTCATCACCTGTACCAATTTCAAGATATCACCTGGCAAAATGCTGCTTGGTGCACCTCTATTTACAGTGTTGCTTTTGTCTTAACTCTTGCAGCCTTCCTTTATGGTACACATTGATAGTCACATGCATGTATATTAGAGCAGTGTTTCTCAGCTCTGGTCCTCAGGACCCACTAACAGGCCAGGACTTAGGGATTTCTCTGCTAGAACACAGGTGTGGTGATCAGAGTCTCATTCACATTGATTACCTCACCTGTGTTCTAACAAGGAAATCATGTGATCAGAGGCTCATTCACACTGATTAACTCACCTGTGCTCTAACAAGGAAATCATGTGATCAGAGGCTCATTCACACTGATTAACTCACCTGTGTTCTAACAAGGAAATCATGTGATCAGAGGCTCATTCACACTGATTAACTCACCTGTGCTCTAACAAGGAAATCATGTGATCAGAGGCTCATTCACACTGATTAACTCACCTGTGTTCTAATAAGAAAATCATGTGATCAGAGGCTCATTCACACTGATTAACTCACCTGTGCTCTAACAAGGAAATCATGTGATCAGAGGCTCATTCACATTGATTAACTCACCTGTGCTCTAACAAGGAAATCATGTGATCAGAGGCTCATTCACATTGATTAACTCACCTGTGCTCTAACAAGGAAATCATGTGATCAGAGGCTCATTCACATTGATTAACTCACCTGTGTTCTAACAAGGAAATCATGTGATCAGAGGCTCATTCACACTGATTAACTCACCTGTGTTCTAACAAGGAAATCATGTGATCAGAGGCTCATTCACACTGATTAACTCAACTGTGTTCTAACAAGGAAATCATCAAATCTTGGCCTGTTAGTGGGTCCTGAGGACTGGAATTGAGAACAACTGCATTAGAGGTTCCCAGTCTTTTTATATTTGTGAACACACAAAACTAGATGATTCAAATGTATCCGATAACTGTGCACGAAAGATACAGAATCCTGTGTATAAAGGCAAACTGGAGCGTTTCTGGAACAAAACCATTCCACCAGTATTCCTTAGTATTTGTCCCCAGGGGACACCAGCAGTGCAGGCTGTCATTATATTCCTGCTTATTAATAGGTGAGTAATCAGCAGCTCGGTCATTGTGATTGATCCACTTGTGCTTAATCAGGGATATCCTTAAATCCTGACCGGATGGCATGCCCACAGGACCTGAACTGGGAATCACTGCACTGTACCAATTGCCATTGATATAAATGGGACTTTTAACCCCTTGAATGCTAGAGAGGTCTTCAGTGCATTCCCCCCAAAAATGCTTTGGAAAATGCTCAAGGACTTAAAAACTGGTTAAATCAAGGGAATTGTTTATTTGTCTACTATGGCGCCAGGAGTTTGCATTGAAATTACTCCTCTTTAGCTTTCTGAAGCTGCCCTGCGCCTTTTACTGATTCTTACCTGTCTGGATTCTGTTCAGGGGGAGAAGACGGATGCACTTGGGGTGAGAGGCGAGTGCCTGCTCAAGTACCAGCTGAGGCCAAAGCTGGAGTGGCAGAGGTCAGTATGAGAATAGTGCAGATCATTGGCGCTGTATGTCTTTTTCTTGTAACAGATTAGGAGAACCTGGTATGATGGGGTAAAGCTCCTCCCACTAGGGGGCAGAGCAGATCTCTTGACTCGACTTTACTACGTGTTGCAGACAGGCCTACTAGCACGGGGTGGGGGGGGGTCAGAAGACTTCTGTTGAAGTGTCCTGTTTTCTAGTAGGAGACTCTATACCCCATGACCCCAGTGTCTCTGACTGAGACAGAGAGAAAAGGATTTAGCGGGGAAGTATAAAAATCCCATTATCTTTCACGTTTCACTCTTGAGGCCTTTGGCTGGCAGGGATGGGATAAAATGCATTGGAATCGCGTATAACGAGGGCTGATGTTTCAGGGACGCGGTTACAGATAACAGTACACAGGAGTTTGTGAAGGAAGCCATGGAGCTGCCGGGATTTGAGAAGGCGCTGAAGGAATGCAAACAGACCCTGGAATCAGACATCGCAGCTACAGACGGTAAGAAGATTTGAAGTACATTCTGGTGCATAGATGGACCTTATGTTTAAAGGGATATTACCCCTTAAACTCAAAATATATATAATTTTTTTTTTTATCATTATTATTTTATCTCCCTGAGTAAAACAAGGGCACTCCCAGTGCTGAGAGGTGTTTGTTTTTATTATTCAAAAATTATTCTGACTCAAACCTGAATTTTTTTAGGTGCAATATCTCAGTGACTGGAAATTGTGCAGTGGCGCTGTTGCTACACCGTCCTATGGAGATTTATGGTCAACTGACCAGAGCTGTCCATAAGACGGTGTAGCAACAGCGCCACTGTACAATTTCAGGCAACTGGGACGTTGCACCTAAAAAATTCAGGTTTGAGCCAGAATAACTTTTGAATAAAACACCTCTCAGCACCGGGAGTGCCCTTGTTTTTTATATATGTATATATTTATTCATATTAACCCTTTGAGTGCCAGAGGGGTACGCAACGCATTGCTTTGCGTACCTCTCTGGCACGCAAAGGGTTAAGTATTTCTATCCCTTTAAGGGTAAAGTGGAGCAAAGTTGCATCAAACAAAATGCACCACAGGGAACAGCAGTTCCTCCCATTTTACCTGTTTTATTCTTAACCCCCTTTAATGCCGCAGAGGTCTCAAACCCATTGCTTTCTTGACCCATAGACAGCAAGCCACTGTATCCTGAAGTCATTTTCTTGGGGACGGGATCCGCCGTGCCGATGAAAACGCGGAACGTCAGTTCTACACTTGTAAATGTCAGGTGAGTGGATCAAGTGATTTAACCCTTTGAGTGCCAGGGGAGGTATTGCCTCGATGGCACTCAAAGGGTTAAAATTCATTTTTTTTATATATATATATATATATATATATATATATATATATATATATATATATATATATATATATATATATATATATATAATTTTTTTTTTTTTTTTTTTTTTTTTTTTTTTTTTTTTTGTAATTGTGGAGACTTGGACTGTTTACTTTAACCCAAACCTGTCATAAAGAACTGTATACAGACCAGGATTTAAACAAAACCCTTATTAAGCATGGGTCAGTTGAAGGAGAGCTAACATCTTCTAATAATAGTAACTTAGTAAATTAGGTTGAAAAAAGACACAAGTCCATCAAGTTCAACCTTTTTCTCATACCCCAGTGACATGAGAACTGTATAGCTTTCCTGCTACCAAATAAGTTAGTCTTTATCAGACCTTCCTGATCTGCCTACTAATAAACAGTATAACCCTGTATGTTCCCTTTTGAAAGAAATGTATCTAATCTTCTCTTAAATGTATCCATTGTATCTGCCATAACCACCTCCTTGTGAAAAAAAATTCCATAATTTAACAGACCTTACTGTAAAAAAACCCCTTCCTCTGCTGAAGTCTAAACCTCCTTTCCTCTAATCTCAAGGGGTGTCCCCTGGTCACCTGATCAGGCCTTGGAATAAATAGCTCACCGCAGAGATCCTTGTATTGACCTCTCATATACTTGTACAATGTGATAAGGTCTCCTCTTAGTCGTCTTTTCTCTAGAGTAAATAAACCAATAACCCCCCCATACACACACTTTATCACCTTACCATGGACAGAAAATCATAAAGGCCCCTGTGGTGTCCTGGATGTGATGTCCACAGGACCTCAAACTCTGTTCACTGCACTTGGTAATTGTAACCCTTTATGGATCAGATGGGGGGGTGTACAACGCATTGCTTTGCAGTGCATCATTGGGCTCATGCACTCTTCCTGCTTCAGTCTGAAAAATCTGCCATCAGCTGTCATGTCCGCCTCCATGTACATGCCTTCCAGAACTGATCGAAGATGCTCTCTCTCTGAACAAAGGCATAAGGACTAAATTCACAGGGGCCATTAGAATTTACTGGCCATTGTAAAATGAATGGGGGTCATTATTAGGAGGTAGTGTTCTCCTAATAATCACTTATCTGTGGTTATTTCAGTCCATGGATGCATTTCTGAGTGCTGTCTGCTGCATACACTCATATACCGGCATTCCATGCTGGATACACTCCTGTACTGGTATTCCATGCTGCAAACACTTGTATAACGGCATTTTATACTGCATTCACTCATATACAGGTATTCCATGCTGCATACACTCGTATAACTGCATTCCATGCTGCATACACTCATATGCCGGCACTCCATGCTGCATACACTCATACTGGCATTCCATGCTAGATACACTTCTGTACTAGTATTCCATGCTGCAAACACTCGTATAATGGCATTTTATACTGCATTCACTCATATACTGGTATTCCATGCTGCATAAACTCATATACCGGCACTCCATGCTGCATATACTCTTATACCGGCAATTTATACTGCATTTACTCACATACCAGCATTCCATGCTGCATCCACTCATATGCTGGCATTCCTTGCTGCATACACTCTTATACCAGCAATTTATACTGCATTCACTCATATACTGGCATTCCATGCCCCATACACTCATATACTGGCATTCCATGCTTAATTCGGTCACATACCTGTATTCCATGCTGCATTCACTCACATACCGGCATTCCATACTGCATTCTCTCACATACCCTCATGTTAAAGGGCCAGCCGGCTATTATATGATTCTCTGTGCTGCATTGAAACTCTTCTGTGTTTCATTCCACAGTTCCACCCAATCTCTGTTACTGGACTGTGGAGAAGGGACATTTGGGCAGCTGTACCGGCACTATGGAGACCAGGTGGATGAGGTCCTCAGTCATCTCTCAGCTGTGTTCATTTCTCATATACACGCTGATCACCACACTGTAAGTAGTCAGTAGTAGCTCATTGCTGTTAATAATTGAGTAGTAAGAAACAACTACTTTCTCTGATGCTCTTGGCACATCTGTTCACACTGGACTCTCTGAGTGCAACTAAAATTAAACATTGAATAGATGTATATATTCCCCTGGTGCCTTTGACTGGTTTGTGCAACTTCTTTGCACCTACCTGTATATATCTGATGTGACTATAATGCCTTATACTGTCACATTACCTTACATTACTGCCATCATCCCCCAACCCAAAGTGTTGGCAGTTACAGTCACCAACAGTTGGGGGTGCGGATGATGGACCAGTACTAACCATTCCTTAGTAGTTACAGTAAACTGAAATATTGTAATCTGGACACCAGGTGGCTATATTGCTCGCAGTTTGATAAAAAAAAAAAAAAAAAAAAAAAAAAAAAAAAAGCCTTGTACTGTAATTATAGTATGTCTCTTGATTTATGCCGTAGGGAAAGTCCTACAAAAGTGTGTGTGATTTATTATGAGGGAGTTTAAAAAAAAAAAAAAAAAAAAAAAAAAAAAAAAAACAAACTCCATAACTTTGACTGAGAACAGATAGTAAATGTCTTTATGTGACGCTGTTGATGTTGTTTGCACTCAGGGCCTGCTGAACATCCTGTTAGAAAGAGAGAAGGCTTTGGTAAGTGTATAGATCTAGCTGACGGACCTGTCTCACCCCGTGTTGCTTTTGTTCTGTCTATTTCACCGCACCCCTTTTGTCTTTCGTCTCGCTGCAGGCCGCTTGCGGGAAGCCGTTCAGTCCGGTCTTAGTTGTGGGACCTTCTTTGCTGATGACATGGTTAAATCAATACAACGATCACTGTCAGAAGATCCTGCATCATATCAAGTGAGAGATGGGAAACCTTAACCATTTGAGTGACAGAGGGGTATTCAATGCATCGCATTGCATACCCCTCTGGCTCACAAAAGTTAAAGGAGCAGTAAACTTTTTTTATGTAAACACATATTTTACAGAGCATTTCCTGCTGAATAAAACAAGGTCACTCCCATCGCTGTCAGATAATTTATTCAAAGTTTATAGCAGTTTAAATAATCAGGAAGTGAAGTTACAATGTTTACTTCCTGATAGTTCTAACTGACAGGAAGTGAATTTACTGTGTGTTTACTTCCTGATAGATCTAACTGACAGGAAGTGAATTTACTGTGTTTACTTCCTGATAGATCTAACTGACAGGAAGTGACAGGCAGTTTCTATCACATTCTATGGAGAACTGTATGTCTCTGACTTGTCTGACTTTCCTCTCCATTAGAATCTAACAGGAAATCTAATTGGAATTTGACCACTAGAGGGCACTGCTAATATATAAAAACAAGGGTTTAAACTGTAATAACTCTGGAAATATAAATCTCTCTGCAGTGGGAGTACCCTTATTTTACTCAATAGGAAAATCCCTACAATATCTATTTTTTCATAAAAAAAAGTTTACTGCTCCTTTAAACCCTAACCTGTTCAGATTTCGAAAGGGGCGGCATCTGCTGAAAACTGGCTAACGGTCAGGGGACTCACTGGCAACAATGGGACTTATTTATAGAGGAAAAATAGGCCCAATTTTGGCACAAGCCATGTTCACCATAAGGAATGAACAAAAATGTCCATTTTTTTTTTTTTTTTTTTTTTTTAATGGGGCCTGTACCCATCTTAATGGTAGTGAGCTCATCAACACATTACTTCTCTGTCTTTAGCATTCAAGGAATTGAAATCCCCATTTAAAGCGAGTGAAGGATTTGGTTTTTATTTGTAATGCACTGCAAAGTATTACAGTTCTGAGGACTTCCCTACTTCAAAACAGGGGGCCAACACACTTGATCAAGCAGTTGCCATGGCAACACACACATCCACACTCACACAGAGACATGTGTCTCTGTGTTAGCAAAATGATCAGTGCTCAGTATTTGACCAATCAGCCCCTTCAGTAGAGAAGAAACTGACGTCCGAGTTGGAGGGTGGCTATATTAAACTAGTGCGTATTAACCTATTAATGGCCACGGGGTAATTAACTTGTATTTAAAGGAGAGCAAACGCCTCGTTCTTGGATATCATGTCCATGGAGGTGGACGTGACAGTTACTGCTCACTGCACTGTAGCCTTAACCCTCTTCAGACCCCTCTGTTTCTTAAAGGGATAGGTAGGCTAATGCACTTTGCCTGCTTTTAGTTTGAAAAACTGCAGGCAACTGTCATGTCGGCCTCTAATGATATGAGATCCTGGACTAACTGAAGATGTTTTGCGTAAACAAACGCTCAAGAGCAGAATTCATTGGGGCAATTAGTATTTTCTGGGAATGGCGAGCTCATTGGGGGCTACTAGATGCTGCTCTTTCATGAGGGTTGAGGGGTGTTTATTTTTAGATACAGCATAAAAATCTATGTCTCAGTTCAGCACCGTGTACATCGTTGGTGTCTATCGTTTCAGTCTGATCCCTGCGAGGAACCTCATGGATGGAGCAGAGGTGCCCAGTCCCAAAACAAAGAGTTTTATCAAGTCCCTTATGGAAAAGTACCAGTTAGAAAAGGTACGTAATGGCCAAAGAGGCTGATTTGATAAGAGCAACTGAAACAATGGTGGGGTAACTCCACTGCTGCATAGGAGTGAATAAGAATTACCATTGATTTAAAGGGATAGTAATACTTCATTTTATCTTTATTTTATTTTGTAGGCATTAAAAAAACATGAAGAACGATATAAGTCTTATCTCTCAAACCTTTATGGTTTGAGAGATATTCACAAGCAAAGTTTCCCCTCCCGCCCCTTTTACCTAGTGTAAGCCATCTCTTCTCAGATGTGGAATGCAGTCCATAGACCAGACAGATAACAGAAGGGGACAATCTTCTTCCTATGAGAACAATGAAAGCCCTGCCCCCCTTGACAAGTTTTTCAGCTTTTTCCCTTATGTTAATTGAAGATTGTCCCTCTCTGCAGTCTACCTGGGCACCTCCCTTCTGATCTGGCTGAGCAGTGTTACATCAGTAAAAGGGGTGGGAGGGGGATACTTTGTCATTCAATTACTCTTGTACTACACCTGTGACAGAATTGAAATAACACTCTCCAAAGTCCTAATACTATGATGATTAATTAGAGCTGTTTTTATTATGAAACATTACTATCCCTTTAAAGGGATGGTAATGTTTCACAATAAAATCAGCTCCAGTTAATCTTCATAGTATTTGGGCCATGGGGAGTGTTATTTCAATTCTGTCACAGGTGTAGTACAAGAGTAATTGAATGATAAAGTATCCCCCTCCCGCCCCTTTTACCTAGTGTAAGACACCTCCCCTCAGATGTGGAATCTGGTCACTTGACCGGACAGGTCACAGCAAGGGACAATCTTCTTACTGTGATCATAAGGAAAACCCTGCCCACCTTGACAAGATTTTCAGGTTTTCCCTTATGATCACTGAAGATTGTCCCTCTCTGTGATCCATCCGGACAGTCTTGCTGCTCTGAGGTGAGCAGTGTTACATCAGTAAAATGGGCAGGAGGGGGATATACTTTATCATTCAATTACTCTTGTACTACAACTCTGACAGTATTGAAATAACACTCTCCATGACCCAAATACTATGAAGATTAATTGGAGCTGCTTTTATTGTGAAACATTACTATCCCTTTAAATCATTAAGTGCTTGAATGCTAGTGTGGCAGTAGAACGTCCCTTAACGATAGGATTAATGTTTTTTTGTGGGCTTTGCTTTTTCAGTTTGAAACGTGTCTGGTCCGGCATTGCAGAAACGCGTTTGGTTGTGCGATTGTTCACCAGTCTGGCTGGAAGCTGGTCTTCTCTGGAGACACTATGCCTTGCGATGCCCTCGTCCAGATGGGTATGTGAAGTTGGATTGAAATAGAACTTGTATTTAGGCATTTCTATTAGTCCATACAGGTTACTGGTCTCCCACCCTGTCAAGGAACCATGCTTGGCTGTCCTGTGGCAGACCGTGGGGGTCCTTTGGGGTCAGGCTTACAGAAGTCTTCTTTTCCTTCCACTATCTAGTCAGTAGTTAGTGTCTCAAATCTTTCTGGAGCTGGTTAGCTAGCTGCAGCCAAGGAGGGAAGGTAGGCTCCACCCCCTGCATAAAATTCTAGAATTGTTCCTGCCTACAATTAAAGGGGCGGATCGCCTACCCCAAGTTACCAGTAACCTGTATGGACTAAGAGAAAATGATTTAACAGGTAAGAATAAAATCATCTTTTTCGTATAGCTCTCAAACCATAAAGGTTTGAGAGATGGGAATAACCTTAAGTAATCTCTTTTTATTATAGCTACGATATAGCTAATACTTTTTACGTGACATTACTATCCCTTTAACCATGTGTGTGTGCGTGAATCTATAATTTGGGAACCAGCAATATAAGGGCCTTATCCACAAAAGGAAAGACTTTCAATTCTGGAGTGATCTATTTCTCCATAGGGGATAAATAGACCTTACCATTGATTGAAAAGGGGCTTTTAACCCCTTGAATGCTAGGCCAAACTAGCAACACCACAGGGGACACACAATAATTCCAACTGATTTAAAGAGAGAAATACTTTGGTTTTATTTCAAATGTATTGCAGAGTGTGACTCGTGTTTTTAATTCACAGTGGTTTAATATCCCCCCTCCAACCCCTTACCCTGATGTCAGTCTTTATTGAAGGGATTGAGCGGCTGTTCAATCATAAGCACTGAATAAAGTTCACTGAGACCGCAGAACACCCCAGACTGCTCATACAGAGATAATGCGTCTGATGGGTTACCATGGAAACTATTGAATCAAGTTTGTTGGCTCCCACTCTTCGAGAAGGAGCCTTTGTCTAAACTGTCTTTTTAATATTTTGCCATGCGTTAGAAAAAAAATCAAAGCATTCTCTCTCTCTCTCTCTCTCTTTGAATTGGATTTTTAACTGTTTGAATGCTAGACAGGTCTCCATTGTGAATCAATGCTTTGGGGACCTTCCTAGCAGTCAAGGGTAAAATAATGCCCATTTCAATCAGTGGGAATTTGGTGACCTTTTATTACTCCCCTGTGGGGCAGTAGGTTTGCTCCAGAATTGCACTTCTCTTCTTTAGTGGTTAAGGCCCTAAATGTTTGTTGTTATTCTAAATGGTTGAGGATTTTAGAATACCCCTATAATTTTGCACTTGTCTCATTCATTGGCTCAGATGTTTTGACTACGACTCCTGTACAAAATTATAGTAGTTCCTAGAATCCTTAAAGGGATAGTAATGTTTCATAATAAAATCAGCTCTAATTAATCATCATAGTATTTGGACTTTGGAGAGTGTTATTTCAATTCTGTCAGAGTTGTAGTTCAAGAGTAATTCAGTGACAAAGTATCCCCCTCCCGCCCCTTTTACTGATGTAACACTGTTCAGCCAGATCAGAAGGGAGGTGCCCAGGTAGACTGCAGAGAGGGACAATCTTCAATTACGATAAGGGAAAAACCTGAAAAACTTGTCAAGGGGGGCAGGGCTTTCATTGTTCTCATAGGAAGAAGATTTTCCCCTTCTGTTATCTGTCTGGTCTATGGACTGGATTCCACATCTGAGAAGAGATGGCTTACACTAGGTAAAAGGGGAGGGAGGGGAAACTTTGCTTGTGAATATCTCTCAAACCATAAAGGTTTGAGAGATAAGACTTATATCACTATTCATGTTTTTTTAATGCCTACAAAATAAAATAAAGTTAAAATGAAGTATTACTATCCATTTAAAAATGTAGCTTTAGAACACTGGGTTGCATCTTGTAGACCAGAAAGTCATTGACCTCTTGTCTTCTGTAGGGCACCTGGGAAATCGAGGGGAACTATGAATAGAAACATCTTTTAGTTCTGATTTTTAAATATTTCTTGAAAGTGTGTGATAACTGGGTAGAGAGAGAGAAGGATATAGATAGAAATGAGATGAAATTGGTTGATTTCCCTGATGTCTCACTGGACAACACTGGGACCATGAAGTAGGACACTGAGAAGCTGAGTTGCGGACGGAGCTACAGAGGGTAAAGAAAAGTGGGTGGAAAGAGAAGACTTTTTCTATAAATTGCCGTGCCCCCTAGTGGGAGCAGCTTTACCCCATGGTCTCTGTGTCCCTCAGTCGAGTATAAGAGAGAGCGATAAATATAAATGTATTTATGCCCCCAACAGGAAAAAATGCTACTCTGCTTATTCACGAAGCCACCCTTGAAGATGGATTAGAGGAGGAAGCGATTGAAAAGACTCACAGGTAATAAGCTAATTGTAGTTGGATGTTTTTTTTTTTCTTTTGTTTATATAAACGCCGCTGTGAAATGTGATATCGCTGCGCTCTTTCTGGTAGATTGTTCTTGGTTGTACTGTAGAAGTCAGCCGGAAGTGCTGTGTGCAATTGAATTGTGTGTTATTGTTCTGTAATTTAACACGTTGACACTGGGGCTTTAATTGGTTATAGGGATAGTATTGCATGAAAATAACTTTATTTTATATTGTAGCCCTTAAAAAAACATTAAACATGATGTCTTATCTCCCAAACCTTTATGGTTTGGGAGATATTGGCAAGTAAAGTTAAAGCGGAACTTTCAGATAATAGCAAGTCGCCATGCATTTAATGAATGCATGGCGACTTGCTATTATCTGAAAGTTCCGCTTGAAAATAGATGTCTTACCGTAAAAAAATAGCTGTGTCTAAAGGAATCCGTCCCGTTTGGAGACCAGAACCCAGGCTAGAGGGCAGACATCTTCTCTGTGCTCCTGCGCCGTCAGTCCCGCTCTCCATAGAGTAGACTGCTTTGCACCATATAGTCATCGGAAGGGACTGACGGCGCAGGCTCACAGACCGCACTAACCTGCCCGTCAGTCCCAAAACGGGACGGATTCCTTTAGACAGATGTATTTTTTTACGGTAAGACATCTATTTTCAAGCTAGTTGCCATGTATTTAATGAATGCATGGCGACTGGCTATTATCTGAAAGTTCCGCTTTAAGTAAAGTTCCCTTTTCCTGGCTGTTTTACCCAAGTCTGCCATCTAGTGGACAGATTTGGAATCTGGTCCACAGATCAGCCATCAGCTCTTTAGCAGGGCTGAGATCACGATCTTTAAAAAGAACTACTTCATTGGAACTGTCTACAAAGTGTGCCTGGCTTGCAAGGACTCTTTGTAGACCATTCCAATGAAGAAATTATTTTTAAAGATTGTGATCTCGGCACTGCTGAAGAGCTGCGGCCGGTCTGTGGCCCGTATGTCATCCATCTTTCTGCAGATCTTAATAATGTGCTCACACGCAACTTCTGAACCTATGGATCGATCTGTCTGTCTATGTCATTGGGATTATTTCTTTTAGTGCCTCTTCAGCAGGTTTTGAGGGCCACATATGCTGGTTGCCTGTCAGTGGCTTGTGGAGGCTACAAAACCAACCCACAAAGTTTGCGGCTTAGAGCCATAGGCTTCAAGATTGCATTACAGTTGAGGCGTTCAGACCACCCATTCCCCCAACACCGAACAGCTGATAGGAGCTGCTCAGTGCAGCATTAGGCTTTCAATTCAAAAATCCTATATAATAATTTGCTGAAACATATGTGATGACGCAGTCATGCGTAGTAGAGACTGCCCGCTCCTTCTGAGCGTCCAGCTCTATATCAGCCGCGACACGGGCAGTCTCTACTGAGCATGACTGCCCCACGACTGGCTGCCAGTGGCACTGTGGCCCGTGTAACGGGCTCTTCAACTAATAAATATATATATATATCATGAATCATGATTTGCCTTTTAATTAAAAACTTTTAAAGGGATAGTATTGATTAATTTTAAGGAAGTTAAAAATTGTGCATATTTTGTAGACCGATCTAATGAAGAATTTCTTTGTAGATAACTCTACTTTGGCTCAGCTGAAGAGCCGTCCTGTCCCGGGACCAGGATCTCAATCCGTCAGCTAGAGCGCTGACGTCTGTAAAAGGGGCGGGAGGGGGCGAACTTTAGGAGCTTATATCTCTTAACCCTTTGAGTGCTAGAGTGGTACGGAATGCACTGCAAAGCAATGCATTCCGTACCACTCTGGCACTCATAGGGTTAAACTATTAGCAAAGTTTGAGAGATGGGACTTACATCTTTTCATTTATTTTTTTCATACTCACAATTTTAAACTTCCTTAAAATGAAGCAGTACTTTCCCTTTAAAGAAGTTGCCACTAAGTGGTGCTGTTTCGTTCATCCCTATGGAAAATTATCTTGAGCATTATCTTGAGCTGTAATAACTTTTGTACCTCAACAGTGAGATTCTTTTTTTTTTTTTTTTTTTTCCAACTAAGAAAAACATTCCCACTGTAACCTGCAGACCTCCAGCTGTTGTTGGACTACAGGTCCATCCTCGGCTAGCAGTTGGCTGGCTGGCGATGATGGGCTGCAGGTTGCCCAACCTTGACATAGGCCATGCAAAAATATGAGTTGTTTGTGCTTGTAGTTGATTTTTGTCTTCTCGTTCTGTGTCTCAGCACAACGTCCCAAGCAATCGACATCGGAATGAAGATGAACGCAGACTTCATCATGTTAAATCACTTCAGCCAAAGATACGCTAAGCTCCCCTTGTTTAGTAATGATTTCAGTGACAAGGTTGGGATATCATTTGATCACATGAGGGTGAGTTGTACGTTTAGGGCTCAGTAAACTAAAGAGGTTTGATTGTTGGGGGAAATTAACTGCACACAAGGACACAAATGAAAATGTCCTATTGGTTTAACCCCTTAACAATCCTGAGACGTGCCAGGACTATCACTGTGTTTTTTCCCTTAAAGGGATAGTAATACTTCATTTTAACTTTATTTTATTTTGTAGGCATTAAAAAAACATGAAGAACGATATAAGTCTTATCTCTCAAACCTTTATGGTTTATGAGATATTCACAAACAAAGTATCTGCCCCCCTGTTCAACCAGATCAGAAGGGAGGTGCCCAGGTAGACTGCAGAGAGGGACAATCTTCAATTAAGATAAGGGAAAAAGCTGAAAAACTTGTCAAAGGGGGAAGGGCTTTCATTGTTTTCATACAAAGAAGATTGTCCCCTGCTGTTATCTGTCTGGTCTTACAACCTGATCCACATCTGAGAAGAGATGGCTTACACTAGGTAAAAGGGGCGGGAGGGGAAACTTTACTTGTGAATATCTCTTAAACCATAAATGTTTCAGAGATAAGACTTATATCATTCTTCATGTTTTTTTAATGCCTACAAAATAAAATAAAGTTAAAACGACGTATTACTATCCCTTTAAAGGCCCGGTGACTGTCTTGGCATGGCACATACTTTTTAATTACAGCGTTCTAGCAGGAGTCCCGTAAGTAAAAACAGGGTCTGAAATTGACCTCTCCAAGTCTGGAGCGGTCTGTCTCAGACCCCCGTTCGGCATGCCAGTACACGTAACCAGGAGCGGATTGCCCTACTGGGGGATCAGTTATCGCCTGGTGGGCCGCCCGGTCATGGGCCTGTACGGAGATCAGAAGACACCTCTCCAGCCTACAACTCTATGGATGCAAGGCACAACTCCCTCACCAGAGCAGTGCAGCAGTGAAGAGCGGGTCCTGTTCTCTGGACCTGTCTCGCCCCCAAGGCTGACTTAGCTGGCCCTGCTCTGCCTGCAGTGTGTGTTCTGGTGCAATGCATGATTGATTAGCAGGCAGAACTTCTGGGACCTAACTACCTAGCAGATTAAATAAGTATTATTTAATTCTTCTTAAATAATTGTACCCATTGCTAGAGAGGCTTAATTTACCATCTGTTAACCCTTTAACCCCATGTATACTTTAGAGCTGTATAGATCAGTTATTAACCCTTTGCATACCAGACAGGATTACATTAATGTTTTATTCTGTTATTAACCAACTGACTCATAGGTGCAGTACCTCATAGATTAACCCCTTTTATGCTATAGAGGCATAATTCATCAGTAATCAACCCATTGTATGCCAGAAAGGCGAATAAAGATAATTACTGATGAATTATGCCTCTTTTGCACACAAGGGGTTAATCACTGAGGTACACATTCCTGTGCAATGTGTTGAGCAACTATGAGACATTCAATGGGTTAATCACAGAACACATTGCTGTACACCTCTCTGGCATGCAAGGGGTTAATAACTGATCACTTATTGCATACAGAATGTTAAGGGGTTAATAGATAACCATTTATGCCTCTTTAGCAATGCATACAGTGGGTTAGGTTAACCCTTTGAGTGCCAGAGGGGTAACCAATGCATTGCACAGCAATGCTTTACGTACCCCTCTGGCACTCAAAGGGTTTTAATATATGCATTCAGATTAGAATACCAGCTAGTGGGCCAGTTAAAAAGAAAAAATCCCCCGGGCTGGTACTGCACCACAATCCAGCCCCTGCACGGTCCTTAAGGGAAGGTAACTTTCAGAGACCGCAAGTCCTTAAGGTGTTAAATGGGGATTTTAACACCTTGAATTCTAGAGAGGCCTCTAGTGCACAGCAAAGCAATTAGTTGAACATCCCTTTGGCACTTTGAGGGTTGAAGAATAACTGACATCTCCTAGGTATATCCCCATTTACCTTACGAGCGCCAGGAGGCGGACATGACACTTGCCGGCAGTTTTTCAGATTTAAGCAGGCAGAGTATGTGAACCCTCTAATTCTTAAAGAGTTAACCCTTTGAGGGCGAGAGGGGCTACGCAAGGCTGCACGCCGTTCTGGGAGTCCTGAACCGGAATAAAAAAAAAAAAAAAAAAGAAATGGTCCGTGGTCCGGCCGCGTGTGTGTGCATGCTGGTCCTTAAGGGGTTGAAAGGTTAAGTGGGCTCATTCACTGTCCCTGCTTCAGTTTATAAACACAGCCAGTAACTGTCATGTCCGACTCCATGGACACAACATCCAAGATGGATAAGAGGTTATCTCTTGAGCAAAAGCACAGGGGCAGAAACCACAGGGGCCATTAGAATTTTCTGGCCGTTGTAAAGGAAATGGGGTTATTATTTAGTGGCAGGCACGTTTTGGGGTCCATAAGTGTGTTGAGGGTAATGTCAGCCTTTCTTGTTTTTTAAGATTCGCCTGGGAGACTTCAGAACGGTCCCCAAGCTGGTCGGCCCCCTCAAAGCTCTGTTTGCCGACGAGCTGGAAGAAATGGAGGAGAGGAGAGAGAAGAGGGAACTGCGAAACTTGAGGGAGTCTCAGCAAAATGAGGATCAGCCTAACGACTCGAAACCTGCTGCTGGCAACAAGCGGGAGCTGGAGGAAGATGGTCAGGCTGTGGGAAAGAAGAGGTTAAAGGCCAACTGAACAGGAGGTCTGGGAGGAATATAACGTCCACATCCTAAAGCACTGGGGATGTGAATTCCGTAACTGCACCGGCAGAGAAATGGACCGGTCCCTTTTGGAGAAGGTCTCCTCCGATATGGCTTGTGGTGTTGAGCGTGCAATGTGTTAAATTACCTAGCGTTTAACACTTTACATGCCAACGAAAATTTTGATGCAATTGAAATGGAAAGCGTACAATGACCATTTGGCTTTTTTTTTTTTTCTTTTCTTTTTTTTTTTTTTTCAACCCAAAGTGCACAGGGATAAGAAATTAGCTGCATAACGCAAATGTTAACCCTTTGAGTGTCAGAGAGGTATCCAACGCTCTGCCACTCAAATGGTTAAAGGGATAGTAATACTTAATATGTAAACATATATATATTGTAGATTGTATTCCCCTGAGTAAAACAAGGGTACTCCCACTGCTGAAAGGATGGTTTAGCAACAGCGCCACTGTACAATTTCAGGTCACTGTGATATTGCACCTAAAAAAAATTCAGCTGTAATAACTTTTGAATAAAACACCTTTCAGGAGTGGGAGTACTCTTGTTTTACTCAGGGGGATAAACTCTACAATATATATTTTTACATATTAAGTATTACAGTCCCTTTAAAGTATAGATTGTTTACCTACAGAAAGGAAAGTAGAGTCATTTTGGTTCAACCCAGCTGCCCCCGTGGGGACAAATACAAATTCCCAACGATATGGTGCACAAAGCATTGGCGATCTCTAGAGATGCACCGATACAAATTTTTTAAGACCGAGTACGAGTACCAATTCTTTTTTAAAGTACTCGCCGATACCAATTACCAATACTTTTTTTTTTTTTTGCGGTCATTTGCCAGTTTTCCAAGTACCTAAAGCGCACGCGCGCACACACACACACACACAATATCACATACACAATATTACATACATACACCAACTCTTGACTGTCCCCTTTTGCCTCTTTCTCCCCCTCTTGATTCCCACCTTTTGATTCATTCTCCCCCTCTTGAGCCCCCTCCTTTTGTCTCTTTTTTTCTCCCTTAGTCCCTTTTGCCTCTTTTTCTCCCTCTTGACCCCCCCTCTCTGCCTCTTTCACCACCCGCTCTTCATGCCTCATCTTCCTCTATTGATCCCCCTTTGCCTGCCTTACCCTCCTCTGCCGGGTGCTCGCTGTTCTCTCGCGAGCCCCGGCAGAGGTCAGCGTTGGAGCGTTGCCATGGTAACCCGCGACAATGCTCCGACGCTGCAGGAAGGAGAGAGGCGACCGGGGAGCATTGTGAGCAGCTCCCCAGGCTCCTTCTCTGCAGCACCGCCCCTGACCCAGGGTATCGGTGCTGGCATCGGCCGCATTTGTGCGAGTACAAGTACCCTCGCAAATGCCGGTATCGGTATCGGTGCAAACCTAGCGATCTCAGTAGCATCAAAAGATTAAAAGCGCTATTTATGTCAGTAGATAGTTCTCTTGCATCCACTGGAGGACACAGGGACACATGGTTAACCATAGCTTTGTAACTAACTCCTCCCTTTCATTACCCCTCTCCCCCAATCTGCACCCAGCCATCCTTTTTGTTTAGAATGCCTTGCAAGAATTCTTATTTATGGAGATCTTTTATTTTTCTTGGTTGTGCCACTTTCCATTTGTGGGTACGACCCTTAATCTTTAAAGGCTTTATCATGCTACATTGACTTCACCAACAAAATGCCTAGGGCTTTCCCAGGAGCTTCTTTCCCACGGTTGCCTCTGCGACAGTTCTGTTGTCCATGTAGTTCACCTACCTCTTTCCTGCTTTCCACTGCTGATCCAGAACACAGGAGAGAGACACCTTCTGGCCGACACCTGTGATTGTTAGCCAGTATTATTGGCTGCTGCCCACATGGGTTGGCCATTCATTCTATCGCTGCTTGTGTGATCACTCTGCTGGTGGCCCCCATAGGCTGCTATGCAGATCTTCCTTAAAGTGATAGTAATGTTTCACAAAAACAGCAGCTCCAATTAATCTTCATAGTATTTTAGCCATAGAGAGTGTTATTTTAAAGGGATAGTAATACTTTAAAATTACTAATCCCAATATTGTAGTAGTAAAAAAAAGAAATTCTTTGCCCCCAGTGACATAGAAAATAAATTATTCACTTAAAAGGTCTTCTATGTGTGCTTGGTTTGCAAGCACACGTAGAAGACCTTTTAAGTGAATGATTTTTTTTTTTTTTTAACATGATCGCGGCTCTGCTGCAGAGCCGCCGGATCATCGTAGGACAGGCTTCCCCTGCAGTCAGCTACAACACTGACTTCAGGGAAAGGGGAGGGAGGGGGGAACTTTGCAAGTGAATATCTCTCAAACCATAAAGGTTTGAGAGATGTCACTGGGGGCAAATAATTTCTCTTTTTTTTTTTTACTACTAAAATATTAGGATTAGTAATTTTAAAGTATTACTATCCTGGACCGTCATGGCTTAAATGATAGCAGTGTGCACTAAATGATAGCAGCGTGCCTCTGTGCATGCTGCTATCATTAATTCCAGGCTGAGACTGAACGCTCCGGGACCCGGGCATTCAGTCTCAGCCCTTCTGGCTTGTGCTGGGTCATGTGATCGCCGTAGCAGCGATCACATGTACCGGCATTCTGAGAGACAGAGGCAGTATGCAAAGCATACTGCCTCTATGTCTCTTTCCTCTGCCTCTGTCTCCCTTGCTATCAAAGTAAGGGAGAGAGAAGCAGAGAGGAGACACCTAGTGGAAAACGAAATACAGCAGCTGGGGATATTAACCCCTTCACTGCTGGTGCTTGAGGCTGGCTAAATGCAGGTCAATTTCTGACCTGCACTGATATTTTTTTTTTTTTTTTTCTCCTTCAAAAATATATTTTATTAAAAAAAAAAAAAAATCTCATTAAACAATATTGGAAGTGTGATTGTTGTGGAGCCATGTAATACACTTATATACACCGCCAAATGTCAGGGATAAAAAAAAGTGACAAAATAGGGTGGGAAAAAGGGACATGGGGATTTTCACCCAGGGGGGACAGTGGCCACTTTAAACTGTGCATTTTGTAGGTTTGACTGACCGGTCATACCTTTCATGCAGTCTCCATAAAAATTTAACCCTTTGCTCCCAATTGATCCCAAGAGAAAAAACAAAAATGTTTAATTTATTAAAAAAAAAAAAAAAAAAAAAAAAACGGTGGGTTATCCATATACGTGGGGAGAGAGAGCCCTATTTGTGCTTAAAAAAACAGTATATAATTTATGGGGGTGGAATAAAAGACTTAGAGGGAAAACACTGTTGAACAAAGACATAGTCAAAAAGGTCAGAATTGCTCAGGTCCTTAAGTGAAAATGACCTCAGATTTTCCTGGTCCTTAAAGGGTTAGTGGATGTGCCAAACGCCTGAGGGCGCGCTGTGATCATGCCAGAGGTCTTTGATCGCTCAAATGTGCCGGCTCTGCAAATAAAATGGCAATGGCCCTCCAGTACACAAAACCCCTGGTCGTTTATATAATCTAAAATATGCAAATAATGAATTTTTTTGTTTACAAGAAATATTTGCCTAACTATGTTATTTTTATTCGACTTGATGGGAATGAAATCTCCTGCAATGTTCAAAGGCAAATGTTTTCTCTCTAGAACTGTAGCCGACAGCAATGCATCGGCGTGAAGCGGATGTGTGAGATTTTATTTGTGTAAATACCTAATGTTTAATTTTTATTAACATTCCTTTGCTGAAATAAAATATTGCCTTAAAACTGTTCAGTATCCAGTAATTCATGTTTCTGTTTGTAATTTCTAAATAAGAAAGCTATTATTTGAAAATGTTCAGTACATTTAAATATCCCAAGCTGGTTATGGGAAGAAACTCTTAGAAGGAGCAGTAAAACCTTTATTATGAAAAATGCTTACGTTGTATGGCCTTTCCTTCTGTATAATCCAAGCGTACTTCCATTTCTGGGAGATTTTTCAGCCAAAAAGTTACTGCAGCTAAAAAATGTTTTTAAAATCAAATTGGGTGAGATGCACTAAGGGTCAGTAAGAGGCCAGGTTGGTGATATGATGGCGTATTTGCTTTGATTGCATCTTACAAATGCACTGAAAGGTTTAGAGTATTAAGAATGTGTTGCCCGGCTTCATAGCTGATCCAGAAACTGTATTACATATAACAGCCTCTGTGCTGGTTCTGTACGTGCATGAAACAGCTGAGAGGTTTTGTTTTCTAGTCCTCGGTGGTCTGACTGCTGTGTTTTGTGGCGTGTCTTGCAAGTCCTCTGTTTACATGAATCAGCTGATCGGCAGATAGACCTCTTAGGATTAGAAAGAGCTGATCAGCTGTTTCATATAAGGACAAAACCTGCAGAGAAGCTGTTATATGTAACCGCTTCTGTGCCACCTCTGTGTTTCAGAATCCGTTGTAAAGCCGGACAATGCACTCTTAGAGCTCTAACCCTTTAATTGCCATGGGGATGGGCAGTGTATGCCCCTGTGGCATGCAGTAGGTAAAGGGAGTGATGGTTGTGGTGCTGAAGTCTGAGCGCATTCTCTCTGCCCGCCCCCCCACTTGCCATCCCGAACACATCACCAGTATTATGCCAACCCTACATGCTAATGATTAAATTGTCTCCACCTCTCCTTGCATAGCTAATTCTTTGTGCATATGGCTAAGTGTGTCCTGTTGTCCATAGCAAAGTGATTGTCACACATCGCCAGACACACTTCACCATTGTGTCACCCCTTAGTGCATCTCCTCTCTGGTGTCCAAAAGGCAATATTTATTTTTAAATTGCATTGCACAGGACAGGAAACTCTCCTGTGCAACGCAGCATCACTACACCAGGGTCTACTTTCAGACACATTCAGCTCTGAGGTTCACAATGCAACCCTGGCTTCATCAGCAAGATCCCTCAAGTATCAGATGACAGTTGCCCGTTAAGGTGTCCGTACGGATTTGGGGTTACCTTGGCAGAGTTAGCAATATGAGCAGCGTCTTCTAACGTGCCCATCTAGCAACATTATAATGGGTAATGTGACCAGATCTCTGTTTTCATGCGGGACATTTGCTACGTTTTTTCATTCTGCAGGACTGGGAAGGAGCCTGGGTAACTCTGCGGCAGGGGAGGGCTGGGCAGGGGGGCAATTGCCCCATGGGCTGGTCACATGTCTGTGCTTGGTGGGCCACTGCCTCAGTCTCCCACTTACAGCTGTAAATGGAGCTACACAGAGGCGTAACTAGAAGTCGCCAGGCCCTGGTGCAAAAAGTGCCACGGGCCCCCACACCAGCACACTGGTCCCCCTCCATAATGCCCCTCAATCTCCACCTGGAGCTCCCGCGCTGTCCTCTTAGTAATGCAGAGCACTGGGAGATGATGTCATCTCCCGGTGCTCTGCATTACTACAGCGCCAGAAGCAGATTGCGGGTGCCAGACAGAGGGGCGGCCGGGCGCCTGGAGTGTACGGGCCCGGTCGCAGGTGTGACCCCAATAGTTAGTCCACTGGAGCTACACAAGTGACACCACAGAGCTACAATCCAAACTGAGCTACACTGCAGCATAAACCATTTCCCTTCTAAGCTCTACAGTATCATTAATGTTCTTTACTTACATTATAGGCTCTGTTGTATCAGTAGCGTAGCCCCATTTTAACTGTAAGCTCTGTGGTATCATTCACCTTACTTTGCAACATTAATTCCAATTTTAAAGGGATAGTAATGGTTCGTAATAAAAGCAGCTCTAATTAATCATCATAGTATTTGGACTTTGGAGAGTGTTATTTCAATTCTGTCAGAGTTGTAGTACAAGAGTAATTCAATGACAAAGTATCCCCCTCCCGCCCCTTTTACTGATGTAACACTGCTCAGCCAGATCAGAAGGGAGGTGCCCAGGTAGACTGCAGAGATGGACAATCTTCAATTAAGATAAAGGAAAAACCTGAAAAACTTGTCAAGGGGGGCAGGGCTTTCATTGTTCTCATAGGAAGAAGATTTTCCCCTGCTGTTATCTGTCTGGTCTATGGACTGCATTCCACATCTGAGAAGAGATGGCTTACACTAGGTAAAAGGGGAAGGAGGGGAAACTTTGCTTGTGAATATCTCTCAAACCATAAAGGTTTGAGAGATAAGACTTATATCGTTCTTCATGTTTTTTTAATGCCTACAAAATAAAATAAAGATAAAATGAAGTATTACTATCCCTTTAAAACTAAGAAAAGGGGGTGGTCTGGGACAGTGTGCTTAAACAATAGTAGAAATGGGCCACTTGATTGTATTTGCCCCCTCGGGCCACTAGTTGCCAGCCCTCCCCTGCTGTGCGCTGTGTGTGTGTGTTTCAGTTGCATCCTGCTTTAGAGTGACGATATGGTCACATTAGTCATAGGCAATAGATGCCAGACATTCAGATTAGGGATAGTCTTGTTTATTTAAGATAACTCAACAATTGTATATACAATATAACAGTATAAACGACATCTGCTAATATTTACACATTTGTATACCAGAAACTTCAATGTGGTATTTGCTGCTTTACAAAAGTAAATGTAACTTTAAACTTTTTCATTTCAGGTCTCCAACAGATTGCTCTGCAATGTGTTGGAGACCTATCTTGCATCCGAGGGGTTAAACAACAATTGTGAGTCAAATTATGGACTCTGTCACAGACAATTCAGCTGTGCAGCTGATCGTTTATCTGCTGATTACTGATTTCTAGTCTTGTGGTCAGCAACTCCGTCCAGTAGTGCATATTGACAAGGGGGACCCGGCATCCAGCTACAGAAGGGGTGGGTTACTGGACGTCCTTGCTGGAATACAACTTCCATCACAATGTGATTTGTAGAAGGCCTCGTGTTGCTCAGCCGGAGGCCTACAGTCAGACAGAAGCCAACATCAAACAAAATAGGAACATAATACATCTTTAAATGAGCAGTAAAGTTTTATTATGGAAAAAAAACATATATTTTGGGCCCTTTCAAAGTTAATTTCACTTCTGGAAGATGTTTCAGTCAAAAGTAATTTCACCTCAAACTTTTTCTTGTTTAAAGTAGCAATAGAGCCTCTTGGTTTCCTGATGGCATTTTTGTATTACATATTATAATATTGTCTTCTTAAATTTTCTGGCACGTGCTGCATACCCCTTTTTACAGTCAAAGGCTTAAAGGGATAGTAATGTTTCAAAATAAATGCAGCTCCAATTATTCTTTATAATTTTTGGGCCATGGAGAGTGTTATAATCATTCTCGACAATGTGTAGTTCCAGAGTAATTGAATGATAAAGTCCCCCCCCCTTTTACCTATGGAAAGTTGCACAGCAAGACCGTCTGGATGGATCACAGCAAGGGACAATCTTCTGTGAGCATAAGGAAAAACCTGTCAAGGGGCGCAGGGTTTTCCTTGTGATCACAGTAAGAAGATTGTCCCTTACTGTGAGCTGTCCGATCAAGAGACCAGATTCCACATCTGAGGGGAGGCGGTTTACACTAGGTAAAAGGGGCAGGAGGGAATAATTTATCATTCAATTACAGAGGCGTAACTAGAATCCACGGGGCCCTGGTGCAAGGATTGCCATGGGCCCCCCTCTGACCACATTGGCCCCCCTCAACCACATTGGCCACCTCCAGATTGCCCCTTCCACAATGCCCCCATCACAATGCCCCTCATGCTCCACATTTCCCCCCAATCTCCACAATGCCCCCATCACAATGCCCCTCATTCTCCACATTTCCCCCCAATCTCCACAATGCCCCCATCACAATGCCCCTCATGCTCCACATTTCCCCCCAATCTCCTCAATGCCCCTCATTCTCCACATTTCCCCCCAATCTCCACAATGCCCCCATCGCCACATTGCCCCTACTGACCCCCGTCCTCCTACCTCCTGGTGGTCTAGCGGTGTGTGTGACAAGCTCCCGCGCGGTCCTTAGTAATGCAGAGCGCTGGGAGATTATGTCATTTCCCAGCGCTCTGCATTACTCGAGCGCTGGCCGCCGGGACGTCAGCTGTGCTGCGGGCGGGTAGCGAGGGGGTCGCAGGGGGCGGCCGGGCCCCTGAGAGTGACGGGCCCGGTCACAGGTGCGACCCCTATTGTTACGCCGCTGTTCAATTACTCTTGAACTACAACTCTGACAGTAGTGAAATAACACACTCCATGGCCCAAATACTATGAAGATTAACTGGAGCTGCTTTTACTGTGAAACATTACTGTCCCTTTAAAGCGGAACTTTTGTCACATTAATATTGAGCCCCAGAATATAAGTACAATAGCGATATGTATAGACTTATAATTATAAGTATAATTTCGACTCAGAGATGCCGGCTCTGCAAGATGTCTGCGTTGTTCCCCTTCAACTCCACGATTGGCGAGTTGAATGCCCTGTGCAGAGAGCGCCTACAGCAAGATCCCTGCCGCTGCCTTTCTGCCTAAAAAGTTCTATTTCTCACTAACGCCGCAAGCATACATGAAACTACAAGTAAGCCTATACCGATCTCTATTATTCTTCTATTTTGGGGCTCAATATTAATGTCATGAAAGTTTCGCTTTAAAGAGATAGTAATACTTAAAATGAAAAAAAATATGTTGTAGGGTTTATCCCCCTGAGTAAAACAAGGGTACTCCCACTGCTGTAAGGTGTTTCACTCAAAAGTTATTAATTTTCAAAGTTGAATTTTTTAGGTGCAATATCACAGTGGCCTGAAATTGTACAGTGGCGCTGTTGCTACATGATCCTATGGACAGCTCTGGTCCCTGGACCATAAATCTCCATAGGATGGTGCAGCAACAGCGCCACTGTACAATTTCAGGCCACTGTGATATTGCACCTAAAAAATTCAACTTTGAAAATTAATAACTTTTGAATAAAACACCTTTCAGCAGTGGGAGTACTCTTGTTTTACTCAGTGAGATAAACCCTACAACATATATATTTTTTTCATTTTAAGTATTACTATCCCTTTAAGTTGTGTCTTGTTCTTCATTCCTCTGATACGCAAAGGGTTAAGCTAAGGTTCACAGATCATCACTTTAAAAAAGGACACACACAAAAAATGCCTGCTGCGTTGATACACGGCGTCCATTGCAACCAAATAATAATTCACCGACGCAGCCCTACAGCAGACGTTTTTCATCAGGGTCCTCTATTAACACCTGAATGACCGCCCGATCCGCGGGATGGCAGCTGTTAACCCTTTGA
This sequence comes from Rhinophrynus dorsalis, assembly GCA_037306005.1. Taxonomy (NCBI): domain Eukaryota; kingdom Metazoa; phylum Chordata; class Amphibia; order Anura; family Rhinophrynidae; genus Rhinophrynus; species Rhinophrynus dorsalis. The sequence continues at coordinate 11,608,175 of CM074727.1, read as the reverse complement.
GCTCCAGAGGGCTAACGTTGCTAAGCAATGCATTGTGTACCCCTCTGGTGCTCAAATGGTTAAGGGCCACAGTACTTTTTTTTTTTTTATCGCAAGGGATTCTGGGATTGCAGTGGTGACCCTGGAAATCTATGATGTGCCAAGACCGTCACCAGCCCTTAAGTGCCAGTCTGCCGTGACAGTCCTGGCACAGCATTATCCTCATGGGGTTAAAAGGATTGATCTGGCAACCCTAGTTAAGCCGGAGTCCATTTTTTGTACCTCTGCCGCTCAAACGGTTACGCCACAACAATCTGCACTCTAGTCTGGCACTCAAAGGGTTAAGTTGCAACACTTTTCTAGCACTCTACATTGAACCGCACTGCACACCCCACCAGCCCTAAAACAGCTAAGCCACAATGTGTTGCACCCCCCAGGCTCATTAAAGGGATAGTAATACTTAAAATGTAAAAAAAAATATGTTGTAGGGTTTATCCCCCTGAGTAAAACAAGAGTACTCCCACTGCTGAGAGGTGTTTCATTCAAAAGTTATCAATTTTCAAAGTTGAATTTTTTAGGTGCAATATCACAGTGGCCTGAAATTGTACAGTGGCGCTGTTGCTACACCATCCAATGGAGATTTAAGGTCCCGGGACCAGAGCTGTCCATAGGATTGTGTAGCAACAGCGCCACTGTACAATTTCAGGCCACTGTGATAATGCACCTAAAAAATTCAACTTTGAAAATTAATAACTTTTGAATGAAACACCTTTGAGCAGTGGGAGTACTCTTGTTTTACTCAGGGGGATAAACCCTACAACATATTTTTTTTACATTTTAAGTATTACTATCCCTTTAAGTGTTACACCATGACACATTGTATTTTTCACTGGCATTCAGCGAGTTAAACTTCAAAAAGAAAACTGTATTCATTCTTTGGCAAGCTAATTAGCAACTAATACACAATCCCAACATTCTTTGATTTAAATGGGGGATTTTAACCCCGTGAATGCTAGAGAGGTCTCCAACGCATGCTTTGGATACCTTGCTAGCCTTCAAGGGGTTAATATCCTCATTTAAATCCATGGGGATTTTTATTCGTCACCTATAGCGGAGTTGATTTGCCGTAGAATTTCTCCAGTTTGATTTTGAACGGAGACCTAAATGTCTCTATCTCTCTCGTCTCCAAGAAAAAAACATGCTGGCTTTTGTGCTAATTGTTAAAGGCATAGTAATGGTTAATTTTAAGTTGCTTTAATATTGCAGACATTAAAAAATGATTTACATTGATGAAAGTTTTATCTCTCAAACCTTTATGGTTTGAGAGATATAACCAGCTAAAGTTCCTCCTTCTAGGCTGTTTCAGAGAAGTCTGCCCTCTAGCTGACAGCAGGAGATTCCGGTCCCGGAACCGGCTCATGGCGGCTCTTCAGCAGAGCCTAAATCTCACTTTTTAGAAATAAATATTTAATTGAAACGGTCTACAAAGTGTGCTTGCACACTTTGTAGACCGTTCCAATAAAGTATTTGTTTCTAAATGTTGCGATTTCGGCTCTGCCAAAGAGCCGCAGTCTGGTCAAATGACCGGAATCTGCTGCTGACAGCTAGAGCGCAGACTTCTCTGTAACAGCCTGGAGGGGGGAACTTTAGCAAGTTATATCTCTCAAACCATAAAGGTTTGAGAGATGAGACTTAAATCAATGTAAATCTTTTTTTTTTCCCAATGGCTACAATATTAAAGCAACTTAAAGGGATAGTAATACTTAAAATGTAAAAAAAAATATGTTGTAGGGTTTATCCCCCTGAGTAAAACAAGAGTACTCCCACTGCTGAAAGGTGTTTCATTCAAAAGTTATTAATTTTCAAAGTTGAATTTTTTAGGTGCAATATCACAGTGGCCTGAAATTGTATAGTGGCGCTGTTGCTACACCATCCTATGGAGATTTATGGTCCTGGGACCAGAGCTGTCCATATGATCGTGTAGCAACAGCGCCACTGTACAATTTCAGTCCACTGTGATATTGCACCTACAAATTTCGACTTTGAAAATTAATACGTTTTGAATGAAACACCTTTCAGCAGTGGGAGTGCCCTTGTTTTACTCAGGGAGATAAACCCTACAACATATTTTTTATTACATTTTAAGTATTACTATCCCTTTAAAATTAAACATGACTATCCCTTTAACAATCAGAACTGGTCTGTGGTTACAAAGTTTAAGCACAATAGTAACCACCTGTGTGTGTGTGTGTGTGTCTGCACTCAGACCCCCTCTGGAGAGAAGCCCAATTGTCTCTAAAGCAGCAACAAGCTCTGCAACTTGTTGAATGCAAACACAGTTACTATGGCAGCAAAAGGGAAAAGTGAGAGGAGCGACCGAAATCCCAGCACTCTTCTCTAACACAGCACACATGCACATGAAATCCCTTTACCCATAGCCCCAGCACCCAAAAAAATAGAAATCGCTCCAGAAATGGGGGAGCCGGCAGCGACAGACCGTAGACTACAGTTTCTGGAAGACTACGTCTTAAAAACTCTGAAGTTAAAGCCGGATCGCTGGCAGAAATGTGTCTCCACGGAGGAGAACCGTCAGATCCTGCAGGAATTCTTGGACAAGGCGGAATGTTTGGTGCTGGTGGTGGCGTTGAACGCCGCGGGACAACTGATCCCCATGTTAGCGCTCCCCAACAGTAGTAAAAATAAAGCCGTATTCTTTATGAAAAGGAGCAATGCGTCTCTGAGCGCCGATGCCATGAAGAGCGGTTTGATTTACGGCGACTTGTCCTACGCCCCCCTAGATCACTTCTCTGCCCTGGTGGAAGAGGTAAGACTGGAGCCCTGTCCAAAATAGGGGTGTGTGTTATTTGTGTGCATTCTGCTGTTGTTGGACTACAAATGTGTCAACTAATCCCTAATTAAAAAAAAAAAAAATATCAGTTGAAAATGATTTGTACCTAGTTGTTAACCCCTTAACGACCCTTGACGGTCATAGTACGTCATGGGTAGATCTGAGTTAATGACCCATGACGTACTATGATCGTCATGGAATTCTGGGCTCCCGTTAAGGGAGTCTGGAATACGAATTAAAAAAAATAAAAATGCTCCGTGGTCCTCTAGTGACCGCACGGCTGGTCGTTAAGGGGTTAAACACATCTTTGTCTCATGCAATTGCTTAAAAGCAACATGGACCCTTAAAGACATATGTATTAAACATATTGCAGGAACATACCTCTCAAGTGTCCCTCTTTTAAATCCAAATCCCTCTGTCCCTCTTTCCCACCCTAGTGTCCCTGTGTTTAGGAGATCAGACTGTGTGGTGTGTATAGAAGTGTATCACCCTGGTGTCCCTGTGTTTAGGAGATCACACTGTGTGATGTGTATAGAAGTGTATAACCCTGGTGTCCCTGTGTTTAGGAGATCAGACTGTGTGGTGTGTATATAAGTGTATCACCCTGGTGTCCCTGTGTTTAGGAGATCAGACTGTATGGTGTGTATAGAAGTGTATCACCCTGGTGTCCCTGTGTTTAGGAGATCAGACTGTGTGGTGTGTATATTAGTGTATCACCCTGGGGTCCCTGTGTTTAGGAGATCAGACTGTGTGGTGTGTATATAAGTGTATCATCACCCTGTTGTCCCTGTGTACAAATAACATTTTTCATTGAGCTAAATGAAGCTTTTAACACCGTGAACTGTAGAGAGAGAAGTCTCCAAAATGTTTTACTTTGCAATGCATTGGAGACTCAAAAGCCTCATTTACATAAATGTGAATTTGGGGAATATTTGTTCCATATGACTTCACTGCTACAAATAAGTCATCCAAGTGAACAGACTTGTTTTTTTCTGGCTAACACAGCACCACGCTTTACCCGTATCCTAACATAGTAACATAGTGTTAAGGTTGAGAAAAAAAAGACTCAAGTCCATTAAAGAGATGGTAATTGTTGCTGTTAACAAAATTTAATATTGTAGATATTAACCCCTTCGCGTCCGGTGACGTACCCGGACCGTCAATCTGGTCTGGCACTTAAGGACCAGTGTTACAATTAGTGGTCTGGAATTTCAGAATAAAAATAAGGACAAACACACTGCAGTGAAAACTATAAAACTACAGTTTATTAAAACATGCAATAATTAAATAGGTTATGAAATAAACATCCTGCCAGAGTTCACAAGCCTATGAGAGACATACCTCTAACAGGTGATTAAAAGTACAAGAACTATTGCCAGAGCTTAACCAACTCTACAATACGCAAAGATAGGACAGATAACTGATAGGTGAATTTAGATTGTGAGCCCCAATGGGGACAGGGACCAATATGAGTGTAAAGCGCTGCGTAATCTGTGTGCGCTATATAATTAAAGGAAAGGAAGGAAAGATAAGATAAGAAAAAACAAAGGGTACTTATCAACGAGAGAGCCTCATAATAAGACACAGGTGCACGGACAGAGGTGAAAATCAAGTCGCCCTCATTCGTCCCAACAACGGCTCTCTGAATCTATTGTGTTGATTACAGGTTAAAATACAGATATCTAATACTATCCATGCGTATGAGCTTGGTTACAGAAGGCTGAATAATGGAGATATCACTGACTGTCTCTCATAAACACTACGTCATCGCCCGCCCCACTGCTGTTGCCAACCAAACTGCAGATAATTAACCCCCAACTAACCATGAGGAGATCACCAAAAAAAAAACATCCCTTGCAGACCAGTGACGGTCCTGGCACGTCACGTACTTTTACTCACCGCGCTCCTGCAGGAGCGCAGTAATACCGGGGACTGAAGTTGATCGCTCCAAGACCGGAGCGATCTCTTTCAGTCCCCCGTTCGACGTGCCGCCCCACGTGATCAGTCACATGGGGCGCACACCGAAATTCCCTATCTGGTCCTTAAAGGACCACAGACCCTGGGACCGCTGGTCCTTAAGGGGTTAAAAATAAATTAACTGACTGATGTAAATCCAGTCTCTCAGACATGTATAGTTTGAGAGATATACGCTTCTAAAGTCCCCCCCCCCCACAGACGTTAGCGCTATAACTGGCGGCAGGAGATTCCGGTCCTGGGACCGGCCAGCGGCTCTTCAGCAGAGCCAAGATAGCTCTATCTAAAAGTAAATACTTCATTGGAACAGTCTACAAATCAGGCACACTTTGTAGACCGTTCCAGTGAAGTATTTCTTTCTCTATCCCGCTATTTCAGCTCTGCTGAAGAGCCGCCGTCCGGTCTCACGAGCAGGATCTCATGCTGTCAGCTAGATCATTGAAATCTGTGAATGGGGGGGACACTTTAAAAGCGTATATATCTCTCAAACTATATATGTTTGAGAGACCGAATTTACATCAGTCAGTTAATTTTTTTTTTTTTTTTTATTACCTACAATATTAAATTCTGTTAACTTTGCCCAATATAACCCAGAAAAATGCTTCTTATTCCGTTCACCAGAACATCCTGTCTTGCTTACTAATATACAATATAACCCTGTATGTTCCTTCCTACTAGAAAGTCATATCCTGAACTGTTACTAAATCCAAAAACTGGGAGGCCACTGATTTTGCACTTATCGGCACCAAAACTACAAAGTAAAATTTTCTTATTTATTAAAAAATGATACTTGTGTAAATAATTTATTAGGGACCCAGTATAGATGGATACACACACACACAATCGTAAGAAGTACTCATTCATATCAGATATACAACTTCTCTGTTAAAGGGATAGTAATGTTTCATAATAAAAGCAGCTCTAATTAATCATCATAGTATTTGGACTTTGGAGAGTGTTATTTCAATTCTGTCAGAGCTGTAGTTCAAGAGTAATTCAATGACAAAGTATCCCCCTCCCGCCCCTTTTACTGATGTAACACTGCTCAGCCAGATCAGAAGGGAGGTGCCCAGGTAGACTGCAGAGAGGGACAATATTCAATTAAAATAAGGGAAAAACCTGAAAAACTTGTCAAGGGGGGCAGGGCTTTCATTGTTCTCATAAGAAGAAGATTGTCCCCTTCTGTTATCTGTCTGGTCTATGGACTGCATTCCACATCTGAGAAGAGATGACTTACACTAGGTAAAAGGGGCGGGAGGGGAAACTTTGCTTGTGAATATCTCTCAAACCATAAAGGTTTGAGAGATAAGACTTATATCGTTCTTCATGTTTTTTTAATGCCTACAAAATAAAATAAAGATAAAATGAAGTATTACTATCCCTTTAATTCCAAATGGATAAAGTACTAGGCCCCACAGAGAAATACCTGCCTAGACTATGAACAGGATCCTATTGTAAAATTCAATAAAGTTGGGGGGTAGGGGTCTTACCCTCCAGCTAAGTACAGATCCACCTGTGCTAATGAGACCCTCCAGATCACATCTATTGTCCTCTGTCTTTGTTATTAACCGTTTGATGTGTTCCTGGGCTAACAGTCCTTTTGAAGTTGGTCAACTTAGAAATATCCAACTATCCCTGTAAAGGGATGATAATGTTTCACAAAAAATGGCTTTGATTAATCTTCATAGTATTTGGGCCATGGGGAGCATTATTTCAATACTGTCAGAGCTGTAGTACAAGAGTAATTGAATGATAAAGTATCCCCCCCTCCTGCACCTTTTACTGATGTAACACTGCTCACCTCAGAGCAGCAAGACTGTCCGGATGGATCACAGAGAGGGACAATCTTCAGTGATCATAAGGAAAAACCTGAAAAACCTGTCAAGGGGGGCAGGGTTTTCCTTAGATCACAGTAAGAAGATTGTCCTTTGCTGTGATCTGTCTGTTCAAGTGACCAGATTCCACATCTGAGGGAAGGTGTCTTACACTAGGTAAAAAGGGGTGGGAGGGGGATACTTTCTCATTCAATTACTCTTGAACTACAACTCTGACAGTATTGAAATAACAATCTCAATGGCCCAAGTACTATGAAGATTAATTGGAGCTACTTTTTTTTTTTGTGAAACATTACTATCGCTTTAAATTGGGGTCACTTATGAAACCTTCATTCTACCAGACTGCACAGAAATTCTTCCCTACGATTCAGTTGGTTTGCTCCAATTTCAATTTTTTTTGCATATATTCCAGTGAGTCCGTTGCCCATAGAGCTTAAAATGTAACGTCGTTCTGTATGTCACTGTGCAATAATGACATAGGACTCAAGGAAGGATTCTGTACTATGGAATCATTGAATCTGATCTGTAAAAAACGGGAACGATTTATGGGGCAAACCAACTGCACTTTAGAGAACAAGTAAAAATGTTCGTTGATTTAAATTGGGTTTTATCTCCTTGAATGCTAGACAGGTCTACAACGCATTGCAGATAAGGTGACCACATGTCCCGGAATGCCCGGGACTGTCCCTTATTGGGGGTCTGTGTCCCGGGTCACCCCCCTACCGGGACAACAAAGAGTCCCGGAATGGAGTAACATGCGCCAGTTCAGCCAGTTCTGGACTGGTGCACGCGAGAAAGGTTGGATGGAGCAGGTATGCTGGCGCTGTACGTGAGACCCACGACTGAGGCTCCCGCCGGCGCTGACCACCTTTCTGAGGCTGACACAGAGTAAGAGTTCCCACTGGGAAGCCTGAGAAAGATGGTCAGCGCCGGTGGGACCCTCAGCCGTGGGACTAGGGTGACCACATGTCCCGGAATGGCAGAATGGAAATGTGGTCACCCTAATTGCAGAGCAATTAATTGGAAAACTTTCTCGCATACAAGAATTTACAATCACTGTTTTAAGTGACAGTCTATGGGTTTTTATTTTTCATTTTTTTATTTTTTTTATTTCTACCCCGTGGAAAAGATGTTTTGTCCCATCATTTTATCCCATCAATCATTCCAGTTCTTTTTTTTGCCTCAATGACTTTCAAGGTCATGCAGAGGTCACTTGGGAATCATTTATCATAGTCCATTGATCTCTCCTGCTGCGACTGAGAACCATCCCCATAGAGAGAGTAATGTAAGGGTATAAAGAAAAAATCGATTATTCATTATCCGTTTTTTTTTTTTTAATTTTATTTTTATAACGACCTGTACCTTTGAAAATGCCTATAACATTGTAGTCTTCTTGTAATTTTATTTTAAAGGGATAGTAATGGTTAATTTTAACTTGATTTAATATTGTAGACATTAAAAAAAGATTAACATCGATGCAAGTCTTATCTCTCAGACCTTTATGGTTTGAGAGATATAATTTGCTAAAGTTACCTTTTCCTGGTTGTTTCACTCAAGTCTGCCATCTAGCTGACAGCTGCAGATTCCAGTCATTTGACCAGACAGAGGCTCTTCAGCAGAGCTGAAATCACGCTATTTATAAATAAATACTTCATTGGAACGGTCTACAAAGTGTGCTTGCAAGCCAGGCACACTTTGTAAACCGTACGAAATTAAGTATCTTCCTTTAGATATCGTTATATCGGCGCTGCTGAAGAGCCACATCTGGTAAAGCGAACAGAATCTGCTTCTGACAGCTTTACAGCTCATCAAGCAGAAAGGGGAGGGAGCGGAGAACTTTATTTTCCTATATCTCTCAAACCATAACGGTCTGAGAGATACGAATAAGTGTAAGTACTCTCTTTTAATTGTATCTACCATATAGTTAATACTTTTTTTTCTGACATTACTATCCCTTTAACATTTCCCCCCTTCCACCCCTTGTCCCCTTCATCACACAGAGTCTCCTCAGATCTTTAATACTGTGCACGCCACTTTGACACTCAAAGGGTTACACTAAAAGCTGTCTACCAGGTGGAGTCCTGGGGACCACGATTGGTTCGGCAGATATTTTTTATTACAGCAAAATTGCACGAGAACTACTTTTTTTTTAAATATCTAATCTTAACAGAAAGTATCGTAGAAAAACCTAACCTCTCCTAAAAATAACAGTCCACTTACTTTCATCTGGCCAGAAAGTCCTAATGGCCATTATGAATCATTTCTGCATATGTTAGTTCACGAAAATGTATTTATTACCAGTGGCGTAACTGAGTATTGCTGGTCGCCAGTGCAAAAATGTTTTTTAGCCCCTTTATCACAAAATAATTTTTACAGAAGCATAATGAGACCATGTTTGATTCTGGGGCAGGTTGAGCTCCATTAGACGCTGTTGGATCCTGGGGCAGGTTGAGCTCCATTAGACGCTGTTGGATCCTGGGGCAGGTTGAGCGTCATTAGACCCTGTTGGATTCCGGGGCAGGTTGAGAGCCATTAGACCCTGTTGGATTCCGGGGCAGGTTGAGCTCCATTAGACTCTGTTGGATTCTGGGACTGGTTGAGCGCCATTAGACTCTGTTGGATTCTGGGACTGGTTGAGCGCCATTAGACGCTGTTGGATTCTGGGGCAGGTTGAGCAGCATTAGACTGTTGGATTCTGGGGCAGGTTGAGCAGCATTAGACTGTTGGATTCTGGGGCAGGTTGAGAGCCATTAGACTCTGTTGGATTCTGGGGCAGGTTGAGCGCCATTAGATGCTGGACCCCGGGACAACTGCACTCTCTGTAGTTACGCCCCTGATTATTACAGTGAATACCCTGTTCCCGGCAGCAGGAATAATTCCATGTTACCGGATTCCAAGACCTCAAACTTGTCCCAATGAGGTGTTCTTAGGAAGGAACATTGTAGTGGGTGGAGTTTGCAGTCCCAGAGTCTGGGGGAAAAAAAAATAATTTTCATCTCCATAGACAGAATATGTAGTACGAATGTACTTGTTAGAAGCCAGGGAGACCTTCAACCCATTGCTTTGTAATGCACGGAAGGCCTCTCTAGCACCCAAAACGTTAACCCTTTGAGTGCCAGAGGGGTTCGTAATGCATTGCTTTACATTACGTACTCCTCTGGCACACAAAGGGTTAACATTCTCTATGGAGAACTGATTCAAAGCGTTCATCTGGATTTTCTGTCTAGATTAACCCCTTGGATGCTAGATATCACCAAATATTATTTTATAAATTATTCAAGGGGTTAAGATAAATGGAAGGAGGACCAATACCCCCCAAGTGTCCCTCTTTAAGAGATATTTAGGGGTCCAGGCCCCCCAAGTGTCCCTCTTTAGGAGCTATTAGGGGTCCATACCCCCCAAGTGTCCCTCTTTAGGTGATATTATGGGTCCATACCTCCCAAGTGTCCCTCTTTAGTAGATATTAGGAGTACATACCTCCCAAGTGTCCCTCTTTAGTAGATATTAGGAGTACATACCTCCCAAGTGTCCCTCTTTAGGAGAAATTAGGGGTTCATACCTCCCAAGTGTCCCTCTTTAGGAGAAATTAGGGGTTCATACCTCCCAAGTGTCCCTCTTTAGGAGATACAGTCCCTCTTTTAGACGCAAATCCCTCTGTCCCTCTTTCCCACCCTGGTGCCCCTGTGTTTAGGAGATCAGACCGTGTGGTGTGTATATAAGTGTATCACCCTGGTGTCCCTGTGTTTAGGAGATCAGACTGTATGGTGTGTATATAAGTGTATCACCCTGGTGTCCCTGTGTTTAGGAGATCAGACTGTGTGGTGTGTATATAAGTGTATCACCCTGGTGTCCCTGTGTTTAGGAGATCAGACTGTGTGGTGTGTATATAAGTGTATCACCCTGGTGTCCCTGTGTTTAGGAGATCAGACTGTGTGGTGTGTATATAAGTGTATCACCCTGATGTCCCTGTGTTTAGGAGATCAGACTGTGTGATGTGTATAGAAGTGTATCACCCTGGTGTCCCTGTGTTTAGGAGATCAGACTGTGTGGTGTGTGTAGAAGTGTATCACCCTGGTGTCCCTGTGTTTAGGAGATCAGACTGTGTGGTGTGTATATAAGTGTATCACCCTGGTGTCCCTGTGTTTAGGAGATCAGACTGTGTGGTGTATATATAAGTGTATCACCCTGGTGTCCCTGTGTTTAGGAGATCAGACTGTGCGGTGTGTATATAAGTGTATCACCCTGGTGTCCCTGTGTTTAGGAGATCAGGCTGTGTGGTGTGTATATAAATGTATCACCCTGGTGTCCCTGTGTTTAGGAGATCAGACTGTGTGGTGTGTACAGAAATGTATCACCCTGGTGTCCCTGTGTTTAGGAGATCAGACTGTGTGGTGTGTATATAAGTGTATCACCCTGGTGTCCCTGTGTTTAGGAGATCAGACTGTGTGGTGTGTATATAAGTGTATCACCCTGGTGTCCCTGTGTTTAGGAGATCAGACTGTGTGGTGTGTATATAAGTGTATCATCCTGGTGTCCCTGTGTTTAGGAGATCAGACTGTGTGGTGTGTATATAAGTGTATCACCCTGATGTCCCTGTGTTTAGGAGATCAGACTGTGTGGTGTGTGTAGAAGTGTATCACCCTGGTGTCCCTGTGTTTAGGAGATCAGACTGTGTGGTGTGTATAGAAGTGTATCACCCTGGTGTCCCTGTGTTTAGGAGATCAGACTGTGTGGTGTGTGTATATAAGTGTATCACCCTGGTGTCCCTGTGTTTAGGAGATCAGACTGTGTGGTGTGTATATATGTGTATCACCCTGGTGTCCCTGTGTTTAGGAGATCAGACTGTGTGGTGTGTATATATGTGTATCACCCTGGTGTCCCTGTGTTTAGGAGATCAGACTGTGTGATGTGTATAGAAGTGTATCACCCTGGTGTCCCTGTGTTTAGGAGATCAGACTGTGTGGTGTGTATATAAGTGCATCACCCCGGTGTCCCTGTGTTTAGGAGATCAGACTGTGTGTATATAAGTGTATCACCCTGGTGTCCCTGTGTTTAGGAGATCAGACTGTGTGGTGTGTATATAAGTGTATCACCCTGGTGTCCCTGTGTTTAGGAGATCAGACTGTGTGGTGTGTATATAAGTGTATCACCCTGGTGTCCCTGTGTTTAGGAGATCAGACTGTGTGTATATAAGTGTATCACCCTGGTGTTCCTGTGTTTAGGAGATCAGACTGTGTGTATATAAGTGTATCACCCTGGTGTCCCTGTGTTTAGGAGATCAGACCGTGTGGTGTGTATATAAGTGTATCACCCTGGTGTCCCTGTGTTTAGGAGATCAGACTGTGTGATGTGTATATAAGTGTATCACCCTGGTGTCCCTGTGTTTAGGAGATCATACTGTGTGGTGTGTATAGAAGTGTATCCCCCTGGTGTCCCTGTGTTTAGGAGATCAGACTGTGTGGTGTGTATATAAATGTATCACCCTGGTGTCCCTGTGTTTAGGAGATCAGACTGTGTGGTGTGTATATAAGTGTATCACCCTGGTGTCCCTGTGTTTAGGAGATCAGACTGTGTGGTGTGTATATAAGTGTATCACCCTGGTGTCCCTGTGTTTAGGAGATCAGACTGTGTGGTGTGTATATAAGTGTATCACCCTGGTGTCCCTGTTTTTAGGAGATCAGACTGTGTGGTGTGTATATAAGTGTATCACCCTGGTGTCCCTGTGTTTAGGAGATCAGACTGTGTGATGTGTATAGAAGTGTATCACCCTGGTGTCCCTGTGTTTAGGAGATCAGACCGTGTGGTGTGTATATAAGTGTATCACCCTGGTGTCCCTGTGTTTAGGAGATCAGACTGTGTGATGTGTATATAAGTGTATCACCCCGGTGTCCCTGTGTTTAGGAGATCATACTGTGTGGTGTGTATAGAAGTGTATCCCCCTGGTGTCCCTGTGTTTAGGAGATCAGACTGTGTGGTGTGTATATAAATGTATCACCCTGGTGTCCCTGTGTTTAGGAGATCAGACTGTGTGATGTGTATATAAGTGTATCACCCTGGTGTCCCTGTGTTTAGGAGATCATACTGTGTGGTGTGTATAGAAGTGTATCCCCCTGGTGTCCCTGTGTTTAGGAGATCAGACTGTGTGGTGTGTATATAAGTGTATCACCCTGGTGTCCCTGTGTTTAGGAGATCAGACTGTGTGGTGTGTATAGAAGTGTATCACCCTGGTGTCACTGTGTTTAGGAGATCAGACTGTGTGGTGTGTATAGAAGTGCATCACTCTGGTGTCCCTGTGTTTAGGAGATCAGACTGTGTGGTGTGTAGAGAAGTGTATCACCCTGGTGTCACTGTGTTTATGAGATCAGACTGTGTGGTGTGTATAGAAGTGTATCACCCTGGTGTCACTGTGTTTAGGATATCAGACTGTGTGGTGTGTATAGAAGTGTATCACCCTGGTGTAACTGTGTTTAGGAGATCAGACTGTGTGGTGTGTATAGAAGTGTATCACCCTGGTGTCACTGTGTTTAGGAGATCAGACTGTGTGGTGTGTATAGAAGTGTATCACTCTGGTGTCCCTGTGTTTAGGAGATCAGACTGTGTGGTGTGTATAGAAGTGTATCACTCTGGTGTCCCTGTGTATAGGAGATCAGACTGTGTGGTGTGTATAGAAGTGTATCACATTGCTCCACAGCAATAAATCTCACTTAAAAGTGGAACTATCACAGTAAATAATGCCACCCCAATAATTTAACATATATTAATAAGCTTAGAAATAGTGCTGTTATCTCTCACAAGTACAGGATTATGAAGAAATTCTACTTCTTTTGAGACTGACGGGCAGGCTTATTGCTTTAGAGGTATGAAGGAAACTGGGAAGGACAGCGCAGGCATGCAGTTGTGTCTAAGCCAATATGTCTGCACACCTGCCTGGCCGCCGGTCTCGGAAGAAGAAGGATTTCTTCATAACGAGGTACTTGTGTGTGGTAATGGCACTAATTCTATGCTTATCGCCAAATGCCCTATTTCTGGGGGGGACTATATTTAGGGTGATGTTTCCACTTTAATGTTTGTATAAACTTCAGTATATATGTTTATAAATTAGTCTGTGAAAATAAAATTCATTAGTCTTCTGTTTTATCATTTATTCACTTACATATAGAGGTGTCAACAGGACATGAAATAACATAAACATTCTAAATAATGTCCCACCAATGGCCATGACCCCAGCACTATCACCTAAAACAAAAGTGTCCCTCTTTGGCCATTTGAAATGTGTCTTTGTTTGTTTGTTCTGTTTGTTGGGGTTTCCATGGAGAGCTGCCTTGCTATTGTTTGGTTTATTTTTTTTTGCCATGTAAGCTTGTAATGAGTGTCTCAGAAGTGATCTGTGTCACGCTTGAAGACACCTTGTCGTTAACCGCTAGGGATACGAAAGGAATGAACAGTAAAGGAATGTTTGGTTAATGTCAGATAATTATAAGTTACAGATGCCATCAGTTATATGACAGATACAACGGTGTGGTCACCTGCATTAGAAAGGCAAGTTTAACCCCTTAACGACCTGTGACGGTCATAGTACGTCATGATTAGATCTGAGTTAACGATCCACAATGTACTGTAACCGTCATGGAATTCCGGGCTTCCCCGCGGCTGCACTCCGTTTTAGGAGTCCGGATCCGGAAACAAAACAAAAAATATGCTCCGTGGTCCTTAAGTGACCGCTGCGTGCGTGCACGGCCGTTCCTTAAGGGGTTAAGATCAGATTAAAAGGCTACGGCACTTAGGCATACTTATATAACCCCTTAAGGACCGGACACGAGCACACGCGGCCGGCACTTAAGGACCACAGACTTTTTTTTCCCTTTCTTTCCGGTTCCGGACTCCCTGAACAGCGTGCAGAATTCCATGACGGTCAAAGTACGTCATGGGTCATTAAGTCAGATCTACCGATGACGTACTATGATCATTAAGGGGTTAAAGAGGACACGTCACCTTAACTCTTTGAGCGCATGCGTTGCGTGCCCCTCTGACACGCAAAGAATTAACCTTTTAGAAGCTGGAGACATTGCTTTGAAATGCCTTGTGCTCTCTTCCTGATCTTTAAAGCGGAACTACAACCTGTTTTAAAGTTTGTCATCTAATTCCCCATCTGGCGTCTAGCTGCTGAGTAGCGCTAGTCGTCAGAATACTTACCTGGTTAATGATAACGAGACCCTGCGCCGGGGCTGACAGGCAGTAGAGAGCGCAGACATCTTGCCATAGTGACATCTTTGCGTCTGCGATGTCAGTCCAAGTCGGCTCTAGGAGGCGTTGCTAGGAGCTGTTCGGCTCCGAAAGGGACTGACGTAGGCTGACCAGACCTCACCTTTAACCAGGGACGCATATGAAAAATGCATACTGCAGGGATGCTTTGATTTCAGTGAAGTGCTGAAATATGCCTATTTCCTATGTGTCCCCGGTTAAAGGTGAGGTCTGGTCAGCCTAGACTGATGGCACAGGCGCAAAGACTTCACTATGGCAAGATGTCTGCGCGCTCTACTGCCTGTCAGCCCCGATGCAGGGTCTTGTTCTGTTTAACCAGGTAATTATTCTGACGACTAGAGCTACTGAGCAGCTAGTCACCAGATGGGGAATTATTTGACTTAAACTTTAAAACAGGTTGTATTTCCGCTTTAAAGGGATAGTAATACTTAAAATGTAAAAAAAAAATATGTTGTAGGGTTTATCCCCCTGAGTAAAACAAGAGTACTCCCACTGCTGAAAGGTGTTTCATTCAAAAGTTATTAATTTTCAAAGTTGAATTTTTTAGGTGCAATATCACAGTGGCCTGAAATTCTACAGTGGCGCTGTTGCTACACCATCCTATGGACAGCTCTGGTCCCGGGACCATAAATCTCCATAGGATGGTGTAGCAACAGCGCCACTGTACAATTTCAGGCCACTGTGATATTGCACCTAAAAAATTCAACTTTGAAAATTAATAACTTTTGAATGAAACACCTTTCAGGAGTGGGAGTACTCTTGTTTTACTCAGGGGGGTAAACCCTACAACATATTTTTTTTACATTTTAAGTATTCCTATCCCTTTAAAGGGTCAAGACAACTTTAAGTTCATCTTAAAGAGAATTTCATCAATCACCCAAAATGCAATTAACCCTTTGAGTGCCAGAAATGTATCCAATGCATTAAACACCTCTCTTGCACTCAAAGGATTAAGCTAATTATCATATTCACTTGTACGTCTTTGAGACGTTTAACCATTTGGACGCCAGATAGGTATCTAATGCACTGCTTCTTTGTGTTGGACCGCTCTCCAGAGGGTTAATAAGAAGAACTGGAGCAAACCATTTCCACTGTAGAGGGAGAAACGAACATTCCCCAAAATACCTGTTGATTCGAAACGTGGCTTTTAACCCCTTGAATGCTAGAGCAAAGTAATTCGTTGGATGCACCTCTAACACTCAAAGGGTTAATTATAACCTGTTTGAGTTAAATATATCTTCGCTCACTTATACTAGAGATTCAGGCAAATCTGACTACTGCCTTAACTCGTTCAGACCAATAGAGTCCTCCCCAAGAATTCTTTGCCGGAATGGATTGCTAAACCAGTAAAAGACATCAAGGAAATTCTGGGCTATTGATGATAGTTTTTAGTTTTGCCACTAGATGTCACTGTTGTTCTGATAATAATAGCTGGCAGGTTTTCAATTTATATAAAATCGTTTTTAGCTTCTTGTTCTGATTCAAGAGTAATAAAGGATAGAGATAATTAAACATATGCTATACACTCTTCTACTAATGGGACCATGAAATAAAGTGGGTAAAAAACACTTTCCCTGGAAACAGTCAACCAACCAGTAAATAATATATTTTTAAGCTGAAAAATGAACAACGGATTTCTTATATATTGATTTATATATATATATATATATATATATATATATATATATATATATATATATATATATATATATATATATATATATATATATATATATATATATATATATATATATATATATATATATATATATATATATATAGTGGGTGGTAGATACTTATATATATAAATCTAATATACATATATACACTACTTTATTCTCTCCTGACTCTGATACCATGGCGAGTGACTCTCTCCACAGCTGCCTGTATTTACTGATGAGCCTTTGACAAACTGCATTGAGATAAACGCCCTTGCGTGGTTCTTTAGAGCACTAAGAATTTTAATAATTGGATGTCACTGTCCAGTAATAGATTACAACATAATTTCAAAGCAAACAAAATACATGTACATGACTGCTGTATGATTCCTAACTAGGTAAGTGCTTCTGTCACACACAGTAATTATATAGATACACCTGACTGCTGTATGATTCCTAACTAGGTAAGTGCTTCTGTCACACACAGTAATTATATAGATACACCTGACTGCTGTATGATTCCTAACTAGGTAAGTGCTTCTGTCACACACAGTAATTATATAGATATACACCTGACTGCTGTGTGATGGACTCCTACCTAGGTAAGTGCTTCTGTTACACATAGTAATTATATAGATACACCTGACTGCTGTATGATGGACTCCTACCTAGGTAAGTGCTTCTGTTACACACAGTAATTATACAGATTTACCTGACTGCTGTGTGATGGACTCCTACCTAGGTAAGTGCTTCTGTTACACACAGTAATTATATAGATACACCTGACTGCTGTGTGATGGACTCCTACCTAGGTAAGTGCTTCTGTTACACACAGTAATTATATAGATACGCCTGACTGCTGTATGATGGACTCCTACCTAGGTAAGTGCTTCTGTTACACACAGTAATTATATAGATACGCCTGACTGCTATGTGATGGACTCCTACCTAGGTAAGTGCTTCTGTTACACACAGTAATTATATAGATACGCCTGACTGCTATGTGATGGACTCCTACCTAGGTAAGTGCTTCTGTTACACACAATAGATACACCTGACTGCTGTGTGATGGACTCCTATCTGGGTAAGTCCTTCTCCTATCTAGGTAAGTCTAGGAGTCCTACCTAGGTAAGTCCTTCTATTATACATAGTAATTCTGTAGATATACCTGACTGCTACCTATCTAAGCCCTTCTAATAATTAAGCCATGGATAGATCAGTTACCAGGTAACTATATCTAGTTCACATCCACCGATGGTCACAGGACCACACACACTGTTTGCTTTTCCAGCCTGGTTTTCCTGCCGCCCCCCCCAATACATAACTTTGTTTTGTGGAATCCCTTCTTCTCCTTCAAGGAACAATGAAACTGAGTCTGAGAACCACCGATCTGATATATTGTGGATCTACAGCACTTGTTGTCTTTGGTTCTGTCTCGGCAGGTTGTGGTCCCGATTCTCGCCAACCAGCGGAATCATCAGAGTTGGCCGCATGTGGTGTCCCAGGATGTAATGCGCCATGTGAACAATCTGAAGAGCAACATCTTTGTGATGGTGGGTCAGGTCAGAGGAAAGACTCTACTGCCCCTTCCTGCAGGTTCGGAGAAGGTGGAATATTTCGATTATGAAAATGAGAAAAGGTAACGTGGACGGTTTCTGTCTGCACTACAGTCTGGTATTTCACCCCCAACAGTCATTTCTTACTTTTGTTATGGGATCCTCTAAATTCATCTGCGCTCCTTCCTCTGACCACATTTCCCCTACCACTGATGATGTAGTAATCTCACTGATGGAAATTTTAATGTAGACCTGTCTCTTTAAGATAAGTTTAATTTTAACCCATTGAGTGCCAAAGGGCCCCTCTGGCTCTCAGAGGGATAAAGGGAATTAAAACATAGCCTGTATCTTGTGCTAGCCATTTTTCCTAATAATAAATAGTTTTTAAGATATCTTCATTTGTTGGTGGCAAGGTCTGGCATTTTATGCTAATGAGTTTCACTGCTGGGCCTATATTACCACAGTATGTGTTACGAATGAGTTAAAGGGATAGTAATACTTCATTTTAACTTTATTTTATTTTGTAGGCATTAAAAAAACATGAATAATGATATAAGTCTTATCTCTCAAACCTTTATGGTTTAAGAGATATTCACAAGCAAAATATCCCCCTCCCACCCCTTTTACTGATGTAACACTGTTCAGCCAGATCAGAAGGGAGCTGCCCAGGTAGACTGCAGAGAGGGACAATCTTCAATTAAGATAAGGGAAAAACCTGAAAAGCTTGTCAAGGGGGGCAGGGCTTTCATTGTTCTCATAGGAAGAAGATTGTCCCCTTCTGTTATCTGTCTGGTCTATGGACTGGATTCCACATCTGAGAAGAGATGGCTTACACTAGGTAAAAGGGGCGAGAGGGGAAACTTTGCTTGTGAATATCTCTCAAACCATAAAGGTCTGAGAGATAAGACTTATATCGTTCTTCATGTTTTTTTAATGCCTACAAAATAAAATAAAGTTAAAACGAAGTATTACTATAACTTTAAGGCAGAGCTCACGCACTGGGGGTTTGTCTAATAGCACAGCAAGGGGTATGTTTGGTCCGGAACCTAAATAACAGAGGCGTAACTAGAAGCCTCCGAGCCCTGGTACAAGAAGTGCCACGGACCCCCCCGACCACATTGACCCCCCTGACCACATTGACCCCCTCCACAATGCCCCCATCTCCTACTTGGACCTCCTGCGTGGTCCTCTTTGTAATGCAAAGCGCTGGGAGATTATGTCATCTCCCATCGCTCTTCATTACTAGAATGCCGGCGGGAGATTGCGGGCGCTAGGTTGAGGGGTCGCAGGGGGAGGCCGGGTCCCTGGAGTGCAAGGGCCCGGTCGCAGGTGCGACCCCTATAGTTAAAGGGATAGTAATACTTAAAATGTAAAAAAAAAAAATATGTGGTAGGGTTTATCCCCCTGAGTAAAACAAGGGTACTCCCACTGCTGAAAGGTGTTTTATTCAAAAGTTATTAATTTTCAAAGTTGAATTTTTTAGGTGCAATATCACAGTGGCCTGAAATTGTACAGTCCCGGGACCATAAATCTCCATAGTATGGTGTAGCAACAGCGCCACCATACAACTTCAGGTCACTGTGATATTCCACCTAAAAAATTCAACTTTGAAAATTAATAACTTTTGAATGAAACACCTTTCAGCAGTGGGAGTACTCTTGTTTTACTCATGGGGATAAACCCTACAACACTTTTTTTTACATTTTAAGTATTACTATTAGTGATGATCGAGCACCCCAATGCTCGGGTGTTCGGGTGCTCTGACCGAGTGCCCCCGGAGGCTCGAGTGCTCGGCCGAGCACCCGAGCCCCATTGAAGTCAATGGGAGGACTCGAGCATTACACCAGGCACCCCCTGCTCTGATGAGGGGAGGGTGCCTGGTCCATAGGAAAAGGGCAGAAAATGATGGAAACACCACAGAAATGGTTCAGGGACAGCATAGGGAGGATGTCTGGATGCATCTTGGACTCCAACGTCGCTGCTGGGAACGATGTTTCGCCCGTAGTACGCCATTTTTACAGACTGACCGTAAAACACACAAAAAGGAAGATAAAAACAATTTTAGGCGAAAAATTGTTACCAAACAGTATTTGCTGTATATTTACTTGAACTATCAGGATCACGTCCACTTCCCCGTCCCTTTTTACCCGCCTTCTTCATATTAAACGGAATATATGCCGGTAATCTGCGGCTAGGCACACGAAACAGAATGTGACGCTAATCTGCGGCTAGGCACAGTGAACGGAATATGTGACGTTTATTTTTTAAACTTTGCACACTAAACAATATGTGCTGCTAATCTGCGTCTAGGCACACTAAACAGAATGTGCTGCTAATCTGCGGCTAGGCACAGTGAACGGAATATGTGACGTTTATTTTTTAAACTTTGCACACTAAACAATATGTGCCGCTAATCTGCGGCTAGGCACACTAAACAGAATGTGCTGCTAATCTGCGGCTAGGCACAGTGAACGGAATATGTGACGTTTATTTTTTAAATTTGTGCCCCCCCAAACAAAATATAACTGCTGCCCCCACACACAACAGTCCTAAAAAGGACTTTTGGGTCTTTAAAGAGTTCAAAAACACTTTTCTTCTCCCTACACTGACTTTCCCTTCCTATCCTCTTCTCTCCCTGGCTAAGACTGAGCCGAACTCGCTGGTCAGGTGCTATACAGCACCCGATCACGGGTTCTGGCCAGCCAATCAGTGTAATGCCAGCAGCCAACATGGCTGCTGGCATTACACTGATGTCAGAGCCTCCCCGCACGTTTATTGGCTGCGCAGCAGCCGCGAAACGTGCGGGGAGGAGACCCAAACATGGCGGGCGAGCACATGCGGTACTCGTACGAGTACCGCCATGTGCCGAGCAGAGCGATGCTCGAGCCGAACCGAGCTTCGGCCGAGCATGCTCACTCATCACTAATTACTGTCCCTTTAAGCCACTGCTAAATAATTAGCATACTGTGCAGAGAATTCGCAGCAAAACAAAAAGGTTATTTTCTCAAAAACAATTTATTTTACAGAAAAATTGCAGCACCGACATATAAGCAGATTTGTTTTCTGCGTGAAAACAAATGAATCTTCTCTTAACCCTTTCAGTAAAAGAGGGGCACGGAATGCATTGCAAAGTAATGCGTTCCGTACCCCTTTGGCACTGAAAGGGTTAAATTAACAGGCCAACTTTAACTCATTAATGACTGGTGACGTGTCAGGACCTTCGGCAGTGCACGTGCGTAATGGGACTGGTAACGGTTCTGGCATGTCCACCTATTTTGTGTTTACAGCTGTCCTGCAGGAGCGATTTAAGCACTGGGGGGGGGGTTATGAAACTGACCGCTATAAGACCAGAGTGATCTCTCTCAGACCCCCGTTTATCACGTGTCCTAGCACGCCGAACAACTTCAAAGCAGTACTTAACCCTTTGAGTGCCAGAGGGGTATGCAACGCAATGCAGAGCAATGCGTTGTGTACCCCTTTTGCACTCAAAGGGTTAAGGAACCCATGATCCAAGGCAGCTGGTTGGTATCGTTGAGCAACTGACATCGCCAGAGCAGGAAAAATTAAGCACAAGGGCACTCCCTGCTGCCATAGCAAGTTACAACACAAGATGTTTATTAACCCGATAAGGACCCATGACGTGCCAAGACCCTCATGGATTTCAGGGCTCTCCGTGTGGATGCACGGATCCACAAAAAAAAAAAGAATGCTCTGTGGTTCTTAAGTGCTGTCCGCGAACAAGCGTGGCCGGTCCTTAAAGGGTTAAAAAAAATTTAAATATTTTTATCTGAATAAGTAATGTTTTGTACTAAAATAAAACCACTATTTGATTATTTCCCCCTGACCATGTTACTGCACTTATGTAACTTTTGTCCTGGGAGGGACGTCACCTTTTTAAAGTGAAACTTTCACGCTAATAACATTGCCCTGCAATATATTTCTAACCTAGCGACATGCAAAACCTCACTGTCTTTAAAGGGATAGTAATACTTCGTTTTAACTTTATTTTATTTTGTAGGCATTAAAAAAACATGAAGAATGATATAAGTCTTATCTGTCAAACCTTTATGGTTTAAGAGATATTCACAAACAAAGTATCCCCCCCTGTTCAATCAGATCAGGAGGGAGGTGTCCAGGTAGACTGCAGAGAGGGACAATCTTCAATTAAGATAAGGGAAAAACCTGAAAAACTTGTCAAGGGGGGAAGGGCTTTCATTGTTTTCATTGTAAGAAGATTGTCCCCTTCTGTTATCTGTCTGGTCTTACAACCAGATTCACATCTGAGAAGAGATGGCTTACACTAGGTAAAAGGGGCGGGAGGGGAACTTTGCTTGTGAATATCTCATAAACCATAAAGGTTTGAGAGATAAGACTTATATCATTCTTCATGTTTTTTTAATGCCTACAAAATAAAATAAAGTTAAAATGAAGTATTACTATCCCTTTAAGCTCGATCAGGTTATTGCTGAAAAAAGACCTCATTCGCAGGCATTGGGCTGCACAGAGCTTACAAGACAAGGTCTGTGCGCCTGCGCGGTCAGACCCTTCCAGTGCCTTAAAGCACGAAGGACGCCACTCGCCAATGTCGGCGGTGAACAGGACAGACCGCCCAGTACATTTCCTCCAAGATGTCTGCATTGTCTGTCCTCTGCTTCCTGCCGAAGAAGTGTTTTTTCAGCAATAACCTGGACTTACTGAGGTTAAAGGGATAGTAAACCACCCAAAAACCTGTAAGCTAAATGATAGGAATAATAAAAACATATTTAACACCCTCATTCCCATCTCTCAAACCGTTATGGTTTGAGAGATGTAATAAAATAAAGACCTCCATTCCCACCCCATTCTCATGTGTATAGCGGACGTCATGAGATCCTGCTTCTGGGACCAGACGGTGGCTCTTCAGGAGCGCTGTCATCTAGATATCTAACTATGATTACGTCATCGGAATGGTCTACAACATGTGCTTGCAAGCTAGGCACACATTGTAGACCATTCCGATGAAGTAATTCTAGTTAGATATCTCGGTGTCAGCGCTCCTGAAGAGCCGCCTGCAGTCGGGCGACCGGATTCTGCCTCTGACAACTTTACAGCTCGTCAGGCAGAAAGGGGAGGGAGCGGAGACCTTTATTTTCTTACATCTCTCAAACCGTAACGGTTTGAGAGATGGGAATGAGCACGTTAAGTATGTTTTTATTATTCCTATCATTTGGCTTACAGTTTTTTGGGGGATTTACTATCCCTTTAAAGACAGTAAGACTTTGCATATCGCTAGGTTAGAAATACATTGGGGGGGCAATGTTATTAGCATGAAAGTTCTGCTTTATCCCAGATTCTGGCAGTGAAAGAGTTAAACATAATCCTTTCCAGGATAATACATAATACTGGTCTTTTTTTTTTCTGTTTAATCAAGCTACTGCAATGCCTTTTACTCTGATACACACCGGTATTGATTCCTGTTTTTATGTTGATTGCATTTGATTTGTTCATATGATTCAGTTAAAATCACCGTGTACTGATAGGTTAGAGGACAATAACGCGGAAATGTAAAATCAGGACAGCTTCATTTTTTCCAGCCGCATCGATTATGTGCTCCAGTTTAATGATATCCTCTATGAATCTGAGTTAACATCACAGACTTACTGCTTGTAAAGGAGAACGAATAATATAATCCCCACGCTTACCTTTCTGTGGCAAAAAATCCTGGTGGCTGCTATGAATTGTCTTTGTTCAAGAGGTAACATCTGAAAGTAATGGTAATGTTTCACAAAAAAGGCAGCTCCGATTAATCTTCACAGTATTTGGGCCATGGAGAGTGTTATTTCAATACTGTCAGAGTTGTAGTACAAGAGTAATTGAATGATAAAGTATCCCCCTCCCGCCCCTTTTACCTAGTGTAACCCGCATCCCCTCAGATCTGGTCTCTTGACTGGACAGATCGCAACAAGGGACAATCTTCTTACTGTGACCATAAGGAAAACCCTGCCCCACTTGACAGGTTTTTCCTAATGGCCAATGAAGATTGTCCCTCTCTGCGATTCATCCGGACAGTCTTGCTGCTCTGAGGTGAGCAGTGTTACATCAGTAAAAGGGGCAAGAGGGGGATACTTTATCATTCAATTACTCTTGAACTACAACTCTGACAGTATTGATATAACACTCTCCATGGCCCAAATAATATGATGATTAATTAGAGCTGCTTTTATTGTGAAACATTACTGTCCCTTTAATCAGTCCTGGATGTTATGTCAATGAAGGAGGGAGGTAGAGTGCATGCACCGCCTCAGCCATTTAACCCTGTGAGTACCTCTCTGGTTTTCAAAGGGTTAAGTACCTCATACCTCTGGTGCTTAAAGGTTTAAAGGGATAGTAATACTTCGTTTTAACTTTATTTTATTTTGTAGGCATTAAAAAAACATGAAGAACAATATAAGCCTTATCTCTCAGACCTTTATGGTTTGAGAGATATTCACAAGCAAAGTTTCCCCTCCCGCCCCTTTTCTCTAGTGTAAGCCATCTCTTCTCAGATGTGGAATCCAGTCCATAGACCAGACAGATAACAGCAGGGGACAATCTTCTTCCTATGAGAACAATGAAAGCCCTGCCCCCCTTGACAAGTTTTTCAGCTTTTTCCCTTATCTTAATTGAAGATTGTCCCTCTCTGCAGTCTATCTGGGCACCTCCCTTCTGATCTGGTTGAACAGGGGGGGATACTTTGCTTGTGAATATCTCATAAACCATAAAGGTTTGAGAGATAAGACTTATATCATTCTTCATGTTTTTTTAATGCCTACAAAATAAAATAAAGTTAAAACGAAGTATTACTATCCCTTTAAGATTACCATGTGCGATGGGCAGAGTTTGTGTCCTGTGGTCTTGCAATCAACTGTCATGTCCACTTCTGTGAACGTGACATCGAAGACTAACTGAACATACTATCTTTTGAAATAAGGAGTAAGGCAAAATTCCTTTACGATTTTTTGGTCATAGTAAGGTAAGCGTTCTGGTAGCATTATCCTGAGGTGTGGGGTTGTCTTGAAGGAGATGAAGGCCGAGCCGAGCTCTCTCTCTCTCTCTGTTGCAGTAATGATCATCTAGACAAGGCCATAGTGCATGCAATTGAATCTGCCATCATCCAGTGGAGCCACCAAGTGCGGGGGGTATTAAAGAAAGAATCTTCTGAGCCTCTTCTGCAAGGGAAGAACCCAAACCCCAATGTGGAACTAGAATTCTGGAAAAACAGGTAATGGGACATCGGACTACCTAATCCATGTGATGCTCTAAGTCCATTACTTCCAGGGCGTTACTAGGCATTTGCTGAGAAGGCTACAACCTGGTATCTCATGCTTAAAGGAGCAGTAAACTTTTTTAATGAAAAAATATTTATTGTAGAGATTTTCCTATTTAGTAAAATAAGGGTATTCCCACTGCTGAGAGATTTATATTTCCAGAGTTATTACGGCTTAAACCCATGTTTTTTTACATTAGCAGTGCCCTCTAGTGGTCAAATTCTAATTAGTTTTCCTGTTAGATTCTAATGGAGAGGAAAGTCAGAAAAGTCAGAGACATACAGTTCTCCATAGAATGTGATAGAAACTGCCTGTCACTTGCTGTCAGTTAGAACTACCAGGAAGTAACACAGTAAATTCATTTCCTGTCAGTTAGACCTATCAGGAAGTAAACACAGTAAATTCACTTCCTGTCAGTTAGAACTATCAGGAAGTAAACACAGTAAATTCACTTCCTGGTTATTTAAACTGCTATAAATTTTGAATAAAACATCTGACAGCGATGGGAGTGACCTTGTTTTATTCAACAGAAAATGCTCTATAAAATATGTGTTTTCATAAATAAAAGTTTACTGCTCCTTTAAAATAAACAAACAAAAAAAATATATATATATTAGGAATTCCCCCGGTTGAGTATAATAAGAGCACTCCTACAGCTGGGAGATTTGTATTTCCAGAAATATTATACTTTTTTAGTGCCTTCAAGTAGCTAAATTCTGTATAGTTATTCTTTTGCATTCTATGGACGACGTGAGTCACTGACAACAGTTCTCCACAGAATGTGATCGTAACTGCTGAGTCACTTCCTGACAGTTTGAACTTTCAGGAAGTAATTGCTCTGTCACTCACTTCCTTACCATTTCAGTGGTAATAATGTCTAAATAACACAGGTGACAGCTGTGAGTATGCCCTTGTTTTACTCGGCAAGTAGAATTAAACCTATTGTAGCCAAACTATGCAAAAATCCTCATATAATGTATCAACGGAGTGGTTATAATATATGCTTTATACAGGGTTGGCATATGGGTAACCTTCATGGAGAAGCACAACGTTTGTTTTTCTGACATAAGAAAAAATGCGGTTTGCACTTAATTCCACACCCGCTATTGTTTTGAGTTTTTTGACTTGATTGACATAATAACATTCCAAAAATTAAATGGTTAATATATAACATTTTCCGGTTGTTAATAAAGCACCCTCCGATTCTATTCCACTTCTGGTTCATTTTGATTTTCACCATCTATATTGTATTGAATCTGTTCCTCCCGCTCATTCAGGTACGCAGATCTAGAATGTATTTACAATCAGCTTAAAACCAGCAAAGTGCGGAAAATGGCGGAACTTCTAGAGAGAGTTGAGAGCAGCTATTTCCCAGCATTCAAAGCGCTGTTCAGAGATGTAGTTGCAGGTAAGTGGTCTCTGTCTGTCTTTTGTTTCTGTGTGTCTGTCTCTCTTTGTGATTCTTTATATCTCTATTTCTAACAAGATCGCTCTTTCTCTCCCTCTCTCTCGCTGTCTCTGTCACTCTGTGGGTCTTTCTCTCTCTCTCTCGCTGTCTCTCTCTCTCTATCTCTTCCCCCAAGTGATCAGAACATCTTATTAACCTTATAGTGAATAAAGAGTTTCTCTCTCTTGCATATTAACCCAGAGGGGTACTAAAATGGTAAAATTGCAGGGCTGCAAATATTTCCTCCAGACTATGTTCACACCTTAAATCAGTGTTTCTCAACTAGGGTTGCCACCCAGCCGGTATTTTACCGGCAGGCCGGTAACAAATTGGCTTCTTTCCAATGTTAAGTCTATGGAGGGAATGCCTTGGCCGGTATTTTTTTTAAGAAAAGGTGGCAACCCTATTCTCAACTCCTGTCCTCAGGACCCACTAATAGGCCAGGATTTGAGGATTTCCTTGTTAGAACACAGGTGAGTTAATCAGTGTGAATGAGCCTCTGATCACATTATTTCCTTGTTAGAGCACAGGTGAGTTAATCATTGTGAATGAGCCTCTGATCACATGATTTCCTTGTTAGATCACAGGTGAGTTAATCAATGTGAATGAGCCTCTGATCACATGATTTCCTTGTTAGAGCACAGGTGAGTTAATCAGTGTGAATGAGCCTCTGATCACATGATTTCCTTGTTAGAACACAGGTGAGTTAATCAATGTGAATGAGCCTCTGATCACATGATTTCCTTGTTAGAGCACAGGTGAGTTAATCAATGTGAATGAGCCTCTGATCACCACACCTGTGCTCTAGCAGAGAAATCCCTAAGTCCTGGCCTGTTAGTGGGTCCTGAGGACAGGAGTTGAGAAACGCTGCCTTAAATAGACAGTAAACCTTTCCAAATAAGAACTACATCAAAAGGACATGTTGCTCTGAGCAAACTACGTTTCTCCCGCTGATCCCTCACCAATTTCTGCAACTTCTGGGGAAGTCTCTCTATCAACTGACACCTTGTTTCTGCGCAGACACCGTATTAACAGTTGGAGAGCAATTTTCCTTCCTTCCACAAACCTGTATGTCTCCTGGACATGTGGAAATCGGTTCTGTGCATGCTCAGATGTAATATAGGTTTGCGCTGGGATGAAGATTGTCCCTGCCCAGACCCTGTATTACCAGAGATCAACCTTCCTTCCTGCACAAACCTGTATTACTACATTACATGTAGAATTTACTTCTGTGAATATTAATATAGGTTTGCGCTGGGAGGAAGATTGTCCCTACTCAGACACCATATTATATATTCGCTGATAAATGCAGAAAGGATTCATCCAACCCTTCAGGAATTGGAAAGTAGAGCTTAAGTTTTAAGATGTTTTTAAATCTACTCAGAGAACCAAGCACTTTTTTTTTTTTTTTTGTGTTTTTTTTTTTTTTTTTTTTTAAAGATACACTGCTCTTTAAATAAATCGAGGCCTCTCGTGTATGTTTGGGTCTGTGATCCTGATGAATTCTTCTCCCCTGTCTCCTCGCAGCCTTGTCTGAGGCACAAGATATTAATTTGCACTTGAAACCTCTCCAGCGCCATTTTGAAGATATTGAAAACGTAGAATTCAACGAGGTGAAGCCACTAATTGTTCCCTTCCTACATGTGCTCTGCTTGGTTTGGGCTCGCTCCAAATATTACAACACCCCAGCAAGGATTATTGTGCTAATGCAAGAAGTGTGCAATCTTTTCATCCAACAAGTAAGTGACCGCTGAAAAATGAAAAAAGCACGAGTCTATCAATTTCGACCTTTGCCAGATATACTTTGTTAATCTAAGGGGCAGTCTAACAAACCCATTTTAACCCTATGAGTGCCAGAGGGGTACGCAAAGCATTGCAAAGCAATGCATTCTGTATCCCCTGGCACTCAAAGAGTTAAACATTTTCCACATATTCCGTAAGTGTGAAACAAAAAATCCTTCTAGACTGTAAAAGGCAATTGGATTTCTTGCAGGATCAATAACTCCCTGTACTAAACTCAACTGTTCTAATTCTCTGCATCAGCGGTGGCAACTCGAGGCCTACCAAATTTTGAAAACTACAATTCCCATCATCCCCAGCCTTTAATGTGAATTGTAATCTTCAACAGTAGATGGACTGTGGTTGCCTTGCCCTGCTCTATACTCTTTTTAGAGTATCTATAGTATCTGCCAACACAGCTTCCAAAGTAAAGAATTCCATACTTTTACTGCCCTTACTGTAAAAAATCCCTGCATTTGTTCAGACGCATGTTTTGTCTAGGCTTAAAGGGATGGTAACCCCTTTTTTGACATTGAATATCCTGAAAGTCAAATTGTCTATGGTTTTTATTTATTTGTTTTGTTTTGCAAATTTTCACCCTTTTATCTCCTCAGACTTTGAGCTAGGGTCTTTGTTCAGTTTCCAGAAAGCTCTGTCAGAACCTGTGTGAGAAGATATATTGTTACAATAGTAAATGAATGATAATGAAAATTAGTTAACTTTTTATAATGTGTTACTATCTCTCTAATCAATGCCCCCATTTTGGGGTTTATTTCAGACTATGTAACCTATTGGTGCTAAAGACCTCTCCAGTGTATTGCAAAACAATGCACTAAAGAAGTATCTAGCTTCCAAGGGGTTACTTACATTCCTGTTTTAAATATAATTTTAAAATATATTTGCTGTGCGCTAGAAAACTAAAGGTAGTAATCTTCCCTGCCTCTTCTCTTCTTGCTCTGTCAGTGACACAGTACAGCGCCACTTCCTGTACTCTGACTGGTTGTCGACTGGCAGTAGGTCCTGCTTCCCAGTGTCTCTCAACTAAGACTGCCAAATATTAAAGGAGCAGTAAACTTTTTTTTTTTTAAATGAAAAAATATTATAGGGCATTTCCTGTTCAGTAAAATAAGGGTACACTCACTGCTGAGATATGTATATTTCCAGAGTTATTACAGTTTATACCCGTATTTTTTTACTTTAGCAGTGCCCTATATGGTAATATTCCAATTAGTTATTCTGTTACATTCTAACGGAGAGGAAAGTCAGTGATGTACAGTTCTCCATAGAATGTGATATAAACTGCAGTCACTTCCTGTCAGAACTATCAGGAAGTAAACACTCTGTCATTCACTTCCTGATTATTTGAACAGTTAAACATTTTGAAAAAAATGAGTGACATTATTTTTTTCATCAGGAAAAGCTCTATAACATATCTTTTTTTCAGTACAAATATTTTACTGCTCCTTTAACCAATCAGCAAATAGAAGGCTTTACGCTACAGTGTCACATACACTGCAATAACACATTAGAGTGGAAGGTAAAATGGTTTGTCTTTACTACAGGCTCGAAACTACTTGAGCCCGGATGACCTTCTAAAGGGGGAGACGGAAGAAAGTCTCAGTAAAGTCCAAGAGGTCCTCGCCACCTTGCGTTTTCTTGTAAACACATTTGAAGACAAGAGGGAACATATAGTGAGCTACTTCAAGAATGGGGAAGAGGCGAAGACTTGGGATTTCCCATCTGTCATGGTGTTTGCGAGGTTGGACGGCTTCCTAAAGAGACTGGAGACCATAGAAGTGAGTGTTTCAAATTAGAAAGTCACCTTTCTCTGTGTGATGGGGCTTAAAGGGATAGTAATACTTCATTTTATCTTTATTTTATTTTGTAGGCATTAAAAAAACATGAAGAATGATATAAGTCTTATCTCTCAAACCTTTATGGTTTGAGAGATATTCACAAGCAAAGTTTCCCCTCCCGCCCCTTTTACCTAGTGTAAGCCATCTCTTCTCAGATGTGGAATGCAGTCCATAGACCAGGGAGATAACAGCAGGGGACAATCTTCTTCCTATGAGAACAATGAAAGCCCTGCACCCCTTGACAAGTTTTTCAGGTTTTTCCCTTATTTTAATTGAAGATTGTCCCTCTCTGCAGTCTACCTGGGCACCTCCCTTCTGATCTGGCTGAACAGTGTTACATCAGTAAAAGGGGCGGGAGGGGGATACTTTGTCATTGAATTACTCTTGAACTACAACTCTGACAGAATTGAAATAACACTCTCCAAAGTTCAAATACTATGATGATTAATTAGAGCTGCTTTTATTATGAAACATTACTATCCCTTTAAAGGGATAGTAATGTTTCATAATAAAAGCAGCTTCAATTAATCTTCATAGTATTTGGGCCATGGAGAGTGTTATTTCAGTACTGTCAGAGTTGTAGTACAAGAGTAATTGAATGATAAAGTATCCCCCTCCCGCCCCTTTTACTGATTTAACACTGCTCACCTGAGAGCAGCAAGACTGTCCGGATGGATCACAGAGAGGGACAATCTTTAGTAGTGTAAGAAAAAACCTATCAAGGGGGGGCAGGGTTTTCTTATGATCACAGTAAGAAGATTGTCCCTTGCTGCGATCTGCGGTCAAGAGACCAGATTCCCCATCTAAAGGGAGGTGTATTACACTAGGTAAAAGGGGCGGGAGGGGGATACTTTATCATTCAATTACTCTTGTACTACAACTCTGACAGTATTGAAATAACACTCTCCATGGCCCAAATACTATGAAGACTAATCGGAGCTGCTTTTACCGTGAAACATTACTATCCCTTTAATTTACAAAATTTGTAAACCAAGGGGACTCCGACTGCTGAGGGATTTTTTTAAGTTATAACAACAATTTTTAGGATCAGCGCCAACATTGTTTTTCTAATAATAATGCATTCTGTGGAAGATCTTGAGTCATAGACTAGTACTTTCCATAGTAACAGTGCCACCTGATGACCACCGCAGAAAATTGCAATTTTAATGTAAAACAAAAAATATAGCAATATTATTTTTGGAATTAAAATTCTCCCAGCAGTGGAATTACCCTCCTTATACTCGGCAGGAAAATCTATAACATGTAAAAAGGCACTGATTTAAAAGAAAATTTATACTAAAATACAAATTGTTATTAACTGAATAAGTGTGTTGTAACACTCGCACATTTTTAGTTCTATGATACTACTTGATTTTATTTTGCAGGTAGGTAGGAAACCCAGCTCCAGATTTCCCAATAGGTAGAATCGGCAACTGCTTAGAAATCCAAATTTTGAGGAGCACCTTAGGTGTGCTAACCACACCCACATTATGAATTGTGGGCGTGGCCAGAGCATTCTCAAAGTCCATGTACCAGTTTTATAACTATTTATAAATAGTTGGAAATCTCTCCAGCAACCAAGGGGTAAAGGTTTTTTTTTTTTTTTTGTTCTTGCATCTTATAGGCCAAGGATGGGACTGGGGGTGGAGTCAGGTGAGGAATGGGGGTGTGGCTATGGGTGGAGCTAAAGGAGCCTAGGGGCATCTGGGATGTAAATCTGACCCCTGAGGAAGCCATTTCCCTTTGCACTCCTCACTTCCTGTGTCCTGCACAATAAAGAACAGTCTTCTGACCAGGAAGTGAGGACACAGAGGAAAATGGCTTCCCCCAGCCTGCTTAATAAGAGAACATGAAATCTCCTACAGCTGAAGTTCTATCAAATTATAGAAAGTTTTACATATTTATCTGTGAATGCGACAACAAGCTCTCGCACATTAAAGTAACTTGTATTTTAGCATTTAGTGTTCCCTTAATGCAGATAAATCCAATTGGCTCCACGTCGGTAATTATATCCCAAGTACAGATAGTCTTGCAGCTGTGAGGCTATGAAGACGGATTACAAATGAACCCGCAGTGAGGACGATGTACAATGTAGAACTGGAGAAATTCTGGGACAAATAAAATCGGCCATTGATTTAAATGGTTCTTTGTAACCCTTTGAGAGATCTCCAACGCACATGGTTTTTCAGCGCGGAGGAGACTTCGCCAGCATTCGATGGTTTAACTCTTTGAGTGCCAGAGAGACATCCAACGCAATGCGTTGGCTGTCTCTCTGGCACTCAAAGGGTTAAACGCACATATAAATCAGTGGGATATTTTGTGGATTTTCATTTAGCCCCCTAAAGTGCAGTTCGTTTGCTCCATAATTGCTCCATTTGTACATAGTACATCAGCCTCAGGTTCTGCACATTCAAGACAAGATCTTTAACCCTCTTGGGACCAGAGGATTGTACAATGCTGTGTGTTGTACACCCCTCTCGTCATTTAAATGGTTAAATATACCGTTTGATTCTTAACACATTGGATGCCTAACCCTTTGAATGCCAGAGGGGTACGCAATGCATTGCTTTGCAATGCGTTGCGTACCCCTCTGGCACTCAAAGGGTTAAAGGGATAGTAATGTTTTACAATAAAAGCAGCTCCAATTAATCTTCATAGTATTTGGGCCATGGAGAGTGTTATTTCAATACTGTCAGAGTTGTAGTACAAGAGTAATTGAATGATAAAGTATCCCCCTCCCGTCCCTTTTACTGATGTAACACTGCTCACTTCAGAGCAGCAAGACTGTCCGGATGGATCACAGAGAGGGACAATCTTCAGTGATCATAAGGAAAAACCTGAAAAGCCTGTCAAGGGGGGCAGGGTTTTCCTTATGATCACAGTAAGAAGATTGAGGGAGATTTATAAAAGCCGTTCTTCTTACCGTTTAAAGAACTGTCCTTAAAGCACGGCAAGTGAAGATAACGCCAGGTCTGATTTATAAATGTTTTAAATGAGTTTTTAAAAATATGGCGTTACTATGAATATTTTAACTCATGGAATGCTTAAGAACAACCTACCCATGCTGTTAAAATTCTAGCGATAATATTGTCGCAAATCTATCGCAAACTGCGACAATTCTTTATAATTTCGCTGCACCGATATTTTCCTTCTCCCGAAAGCCAATTTTCCTCAACCACTACTAGTTAGCGTTACATGCAAGAAAACGGACGTTACACAGGTTATAAATAACACAATGCATTTTAACTCCACTTTAAAGACAATTTACACTTAACTCCCCCGGGAGGGGGGTAATTTATCATTCAGTTACTCTTGTACTACAACTCTGACAGTACTGAAATAACACTTGCCACAACCCGAATACTATGAAGATTATTTGGAGCTGCTTTTATTGAGAAACATTACTATCCCTTTAAAAAGTCATCAACACAGACCTCTTCAGCTTCCAAAGGGTTAAATGAGCCTTGTAAGTGCTTGGAAAATAGGTGTTCTAGAGCTTTTACTCCTGAGTGAAACAGGGCCATCCTGGCTTCTGAGAGACAGTTATATTCAAAAGTTATTACAACTCAAACTTTTTTCTATGACTCAAGCTCTCCGATAGTCTGACTTATAAAGAACAGTTTGCCTCTTGAACACCAGCCGGTGCTGATGCACACAATTTTATGTAAAAAAAAAAAAATGGGTTTGAGCTGAAAAACACACACACACACACACATACATACATACAAACATACTCACACATATACATACATACACACGCATACATATATACACACACGCTCACATACATACATGCACACATACACACACACACACACACAAACACACACATATACATACAAACATAAGCACACATACATACACACGTGCATATATATATATATATATATATATATATATATATATAATACACACACGCACGCACGCACGCACGCACGCACACATACATACATACACATACACACACATATATAAACATATACATACACCTACACGCCCACAAAAACACACACACACACACACATATGTATACAAACATACATACATATGCCCTTAAAATGGGCAGAGCATCAGAAGAAGAGGGAGGAGTTTGACCGGAACTGACAGTGAAGTGGGCGGAGTTACAAGATCACTTACTGCGCCTAGAGCAGCAGCCTATGTCCCCAGAGAGCCGGTATAGTTAAAAAATCGAAGTGGTTTCTGATTCGCTGTTCACCTGTATTGGGGAGGAGATTGGTGGTGGGCTTTGCCGGTTCCCTGACATGCACCATTTGCCCAATCGCACGGGCAATGCTGAGCACCATTCACTAGTGAAGTATAAAATCCGGAGAGGTCCCAGGTACGCTTGTGTCGCCCTTTGGGAAGTAAGACGCAGCAATTCCATCCCTTTGTTTTCTGTTAGAGTTCAGTCTGTTTACTAAAGATATTCCCTTTATTATACGGATTAAACAACTATCACTAGGCGAACAGAGCAATATCAAAGGAAACCGAACAACTACTGTATATCGCTTATTATGTAGCGTTCCACAATTAACATTATCACAGAAGGACAAACGAGAGGATTTTATATTCAGAGTCTGAACCTTGTCCTATGTTAACCCTTTAAAGTGGAAGTAACACCATTTATTAACCACAGGGGAGGGCTGGTAATTTGTGGCCCAGGGGGCAAATACTTTCAAGTGGCCCATTTCTATTATCGTTCTAGCCCACTGTTCCAGCGCACTCCCTTTTGTTAATTTTAAAATTGGTATTAATGTTGTGACGTAAGTCACGTGATACCACATAGCTTACAGTTAAACTGGGGCTACACTAGTGCGCCACTATAAAGCTTACAATTTAAGTAAAGCATACCTAGTAATACTATAGAGCATACAAGGGAAATGGTTTATGCTAATAGTGTAGCTTCATTTGGATTGTAACTCTGTGGTATCACTAGTGTAGCTCCATTTGGATTGTAACTCTGTGGTATCACTAGTGTAGCTCCATTTGGATTGCACCTCTGTGGTATCACTAGTGTAGCTTCATTTGGATTGTAACTCTGTGGTATCACTAGTGTAGCTCCATTTGGATTGTAACTCTGTGGTATCACTAGTGTAGCTCCATTTGGATTGTACCTCTGTGGTATCACTAGTGTAGCTTCATTTGGATTGTACCTCTGTGGTATCACTAGTGTAGCTTCATTTGGATTGTAACTCTGTGGTATCACTAGTGTAGCTTCATTTGGATTGTAGCTCTGTGGTATCACTAGTGTAGCTTCATTTGGATTGTAACTCTGTGGTATCACTAGTGTAGCTCCATTTGGATTGTACCTCTGTGGTATCACTAGTGTAGCTTCATTTGGATTGTAACTCTGTGGTATCACTAGTGTAGCTCCATTTGGATTGCACCTCTGTGGTATCACTAGTGTAGCTTCATTTGGATTGTACCTCTGTGGTATCACTAGTGTAGCTTCATTTGGATTGTAACTCTGTGGTATCACTAGTGTAGCTTCATTTGGATTGTAGCTCTGTGGTATCACTAGTGTAGCTTCATTTGGATTGTAACTCTGTGGTATCACTAGTGTAGCTCCATTTGGATTGTACCTCTGTGGTATCACTAGTGTAGCTTCATTTGGATTGTAACTCTGTGGTATCACTAGTGTAGCTCCATTTGGATTGCACCTCTGTGGTATCACTAGTGTAGCTTCATTTGGATTGTACCTCTGTGGTATCACTAGTGTAGCTTCATTTGGATTGTAACTCTGTGGTATCACTAGTGTAGATCCATTTGGATTGTACCTCTGTGGTATCACTAGTGTAGCTTCATTTGGATTGTAACTCTGTGGTATCACTAGTGTAGCTCCATTTGGATTGCACCTCTGTGGTATCACTAGTGTAGCTTCATTTGGATTGTACCTCTGTGGTATCACTAGTGTAGCTTCATTTGGATTGTAACTCTGTGGTATCACTAGTGTAGCTCCATTTCAATTGTAAGCTCTGTGGTATCACTAGTGTAGATACATTTGGATTGCACCTCTGTGGTATCACTAGTGTAGATCCATTTGGATTGTACCTCTGTGGTATCACTAGTGTAGCTCCATTTGGATTGTACCTCTGTGGTATCACTAGTGTAGCTCCATTTGGATTGTACCTCTGTGGTATCACTAGTGTAGCACCATTTGGATTGTAAGCTCTGTGGTATCACTAGTGCAGCTCCATTTGGATTGTACCTCTGTGGTATCACTAGTGTAGCTCCATTTACAGCAGCAATCGGGAGATTTAGTGAGATGCAGTGGCCCACCAGCCCAGACATATGACCAGCCCAGGGGGCAATTGCCCCCCTGCCCCCCAGGCCAGCCCTCCCCTGATTAACCACCCCCATAAACACACTTACCTTACATTGGCCATAAAATTGTAGTGAATCAAATAAATTTTGCCTTTGTGATTTGGTTCAAAATATAATAACTTCAGTCCGTACCCTCTCTGTAGGGAGACATGACTGTTACTAACAGGACCTCAGTTCTCAGACTCCAAACACTGCACATGGTAATCTTACCTTACCTCTTTAAAGAAAATTTTATTAAAGGGATGGTAATGTCTATTTTAACCCCTTAAGGACCATTGCCGTACCAGGACCGTCACGGCAGTCCGGCACTTAAGTACCAGTGACGGTCCTGGTATGTCATGGAGTTCAGGCCTCCCGGTGCGGCTGCACCCCACTCCATGAGCCCTGAACTGTAACAGTATGTTTAAGTATTTACAGTTCTGTAGTTCAAAAGATATTCCAGCTGAAATGATGCCCTGGCCGCCTCCCCTTAAAGCTGCAATCCGGTCATAGGACTGGATGCATGCAGAGAGGGAAAATCTTCAGTCAAGGAAAACCCTGGCCCTCTTGAGGAAGGAGGGCAGGATTCTCCTTTTGCTTACTGAAGATTGTCCCTCGCCGCTCTCCATCCAGACCACACTTAACAGGCAGTGTGATGTGGCCAGAAGGGGCGGCAGTGGAATCATTTCAGCTTCAATATCTTTTGAACTACAGAACTGTAAGTAATTAA
This sequence comes from Rhinophrynus dorsalis, assembly GCA_037306005.1. Lineage (NCBI taxonomy): Eukaryota > Metazoa > Chordata > Amphibia > Anura > Rhinophrynidae > Rhinophrynus > Rhinophrynus dorsalis. The sequence goes on along the minus strand of CM074727.1, from coordinate 11,570,662 downwards.
ACACAGTGCTATGTGTTATTAAAACAATATACAAGATTTGGAGCTAAACTTTAATAGAGACATTACATCCCCTTAAAGTGTTAGTAATGTCCACAAAAAAGTTTTTTTTGGTATTTAGAAGAGCTTAAAAAGCTGAGCTAAATGCAAAAAAACTGTATCTCTCAAACCGCTATGGTTTAAGAGATACAGGCGTTTAAAGTTTGATCTCTCCTACTGACAGCTGTAAAGCTGTCAGCAGGAGATCCGTGTCAGCTGACACGGAGGCGCTTGACTAGAGCCGCGATCTCTTTATTTACCACAAATCCCTTCATTGGAATGGTCTAAAACGTGTGCCTGGTTTTCGAGCACTCGTTTTAGACCATTCCAATGATGGGATTAGTGGTAAATAACGAGATCGCGGCTCTGCTCAAGCGCCTCGGTGTCGGCCGACACAGATCTCCTACTGACAGCTTCACAGCTGTCAGTACGAGTGATCAAATTTCAAACGCCTGTATCTCTTAAACCTTAGCGGTTTGAGAGATATACTTTTTTTTGCATTTAGCTCAGCTTTTTAAGGTCTTCTAAATGCAAAAACCTTTTTTTAGACATTACTAACACTTTAATCTGGTATTATGTAAGACAATTGCACTATATGAGACCAGCAGGGAATTTCACCATTACATGAGATAAACATGAGCAGCAGGACAATGCAATATTACATGAGAGACACAGTGAAATATATCCTCACTAGTTGAAGAGTCTGTGTACACCGGCCACAGTGCCACCCAGCAATGGCCACTGTGCAGTTATGCCCGTGCAGCAGCTGATATGAATTCAGACCGTAGTCCTCGTTGCGCACAGAGGACTACAGTCTGAATTCGGAGCCCATCTCCGTTATCAGCCACGGCATGGGTGGTCTGTAGTGCGCATGACTGCAGCGCGCACAGCCATCTCTACTGCCGCATGACAGCTTCTGACAAACACACATTTAGTGAATTATTATATAGGATTACATGAGACAAGTAGGACAATGCACCATTATGAGACCAGCAGAGAAATACACCATTACATGAGATGAGCAGATCATTTCCCCATTACATGAGACCAGCAGGTCAATGCACCATTAGCTGAGTCCAGCAGGGCAAAGCACCGTTAGGCAAGACCAGCAGGGCAACGCATCGTTAGGCAAGACCAGAAGGGCAGTGCACTGTCAGGTGAGATCAGCAGGGCAATGCACAGTTAGGCAAGACCAGCAGGGCAAAGCACCGTTAGGCAAGACCAGCAGGGCAACGCATCGTTAGGCAAGACCAGAAGGGCAGTGCACTGTCAGGTGAGATCAGCAGGGCAATGCACAGTTAGGCAAGACCAGCAGGGCAGTGTGTTGTCAGGCGAGACCAGCAGGGCAGTGCACTGTCAGGCGAGACCAGCAGGGCAGTGCACTGTCAGGCGAGCCCAGCTGGGCAGTGCACTGTCAGGCGAGCCCAGCTGGGTAATGGACTGTCAGGCGAGACCAGCAGGGCAGTGTACTGTCAGGCGAGACCAGCAGGGCAGTGCACTGTCAGGCGAGACCAGCAGGGCAACGCACTACCAGGTCAGACCAGCAGGGCAACACACTGCTTCATGAGACCAGCAGGTCAATGTGCTGCCATGCGAGACCAGCAGGTCAATGTGCTGCCAGGCGAGACCAGCAGGGCAATGTACCACCACGCGAGAGCAGCAGGGCAGTGCACCGTTAGGTGAGACCAGCTGTGCAATACACAATTATGTGAGATGAGCAGATCATTGTACAGTTACATGAGACCAGCAGATCATCATATAGTTACATGAGACCAGCAGATCATTGTACAGGTACATGAGACCAGCAGATCATCATATAGTTACATGAGACCAGCAGATCATTGTACAGTTACATGCCACCAGCAGGGCAATAAACCATCACAGGATGAGACTACCTGTTACCTTTCCTTTTTGTTTTTTAATTCTTTTTAAATCCCCCACTTTGGTGGGATATGGGTTGTAGTTCATTGCAGCTGGAGGATCAGCACTTGACAATTGTTGTTGTAGTATATAGCCGACTACAAATCCGAACTGTGGATATAAAGTTTCACAGCTCTAAACTTCTGTGATTTAAAATTAGCTTTTGCTGTTTGTTTTTTTTTTTTTTTGTGGGGTTTGTTTTTATTTTCTGTGTTTTGTCTTCCCAAGCGAAGCAGTGAAACCGGAGTTGTGGGGGGCTGACTGCTGTTTCAGTTAAACTAATGGATAACATTACCAGGAACACACTGCTCTCTACTACGCACAGCAGCAGAATACAAAGCGTTATCGATCTCTGCTCCCTGTTCTGTAACGCTTTCCTGCCATCGCTTGGCATAGTGCTGGCCCTGTGATACATTAACTGTATACATGTGTAGCTTGGAGGAGAGGAGAGAGAGAGGGGGGATATGATAGACACATTCACATACGTGAAGGGATTCAACAAAGTGCAGGAGGGAAGTACATTTCACAGGAGTAAAAATGTTAGGGCAAGAGGCCATAGTCTAAAACTAGAGGGACACAGGTTTAGACGTAATGTAAGAAAGTTTTACTTCACTGAGAGGGTAGTAGATAAGTGGAATAGCCTACCAGCAGAAGTGGTAGAAGTTAATACAGTTAAAGAATGTAAGCATGCATGGGATAGGCATAAAGCTGTCCTTCACATAAGAAAAGACCAAGGACCAAATAAGGTTTGAGGTTTTTACTGTAGGAAAATGGGCGACTAGATGGGCCAAATGGTTCTTATCGGCCGTCAGATTCTATGTTTCTATGTTACAGGAGCTAAGCTGGCTGTGAAAAAGGCAACAAGCAATTTGTTTTTACACAGAATTAAAGTCAACCTGTCCCCATTATATATTTATACAAGGGGCATTTCAAAATCAGATTGCATTGCAGGTCTAAATTATAACCCATGCGCAAAAACAAGAAGAAAATAGTGTAAAGTGGCCTTTAATTTAACCATTTAATTATTGTGACTCTTTTACACACAGAGACCAGTTCAATGCTCATTAACAGCAGAAAATATGTCCAAAGACCCTCGAAAAACGTAACTTTTATTATATCTTTCTTAAAACCTTAACATTATCCTTTCTTAATCCAAAAACAAAAATAATAGCAAAAGCGCAGAAGTCTCTCTAAGAATAGTGTTTCATAAATCAGTAGAACCTCCACCTGCACCCTGTGCTTTTATAGTAATACACTCACTTATTAGAGAGGTTTTCTGTACTTGGCTCTGCTGGTATAAACCCCAGGTAGGTTTCTTTCTTGATGTAGTGCAAATATCTTCCTCCTGTGTCCCTCTTTCACGTTCCTGAGTGTATTACTATAAGAGCACAGGGTGCAGGTAGAGGTTCTACTGATTTATGAAATTAGAGATGCACTGATACCAATTTTTTAAGACAGAGTACGAGTACTGATACTTTTTTCAAGTACTCACCGATACCAATTACCGATACTTTTTTGCGGTCATTTGCCAGTTTTCCAAGTACCTAAAGCATATATATATATATATCTATATATGTGTGTGTGTGTATATATATATATATATATATATGTATGTATGTATGTATGTATACTTTAGGTACTTGGAAGTATCGTACTTGAAATATATATACACACACACACACACACACACACACACCACCTCTTGACTCTTGATTCTCCCCTTTTGCCTCTTTCTCCCCCTCTTGATTCTCCCCTTTTGCCTCTTTCTCCCCCTCTTGAGCGCCCTCCTTTTGTCTTGGCTTTTTCTCTCCCTTTTGATCCCCCTTTGACCCCTCCTTGACTCTTGATCCCACCCTTTTGCCTCTCTCTCTCTCTCTCTCCCTCCTGATCCCCCCTCCTTTTGCCTCTTCTTGGCCCCCCTCCTTTTGTCTCCTGATCCTTCCTCCTTTTGCCTCTTCTTTTTTTTTTTTTCTCCCTTAGTCCCTTTTTCCTCTTTTTCTCTCTCTGCCTCTTTCACCACCCACTCTTCATGCCCCATCTTGCCTATGTTGATCCCCCTTTTCCTGCCTTACCCTCCTCTGCCGGGTGCTCGCTGTTCTCTTGCGAGCCCCGGCAGAAGTCAGCGTCGGAGTGTTCCATGGTAACCCGCGGCAACGCTCCGACGCTGCAGGAGGGAGGGAGGCGACCGGGGAGCATTGTGAGCAGCTCCCTCTCTGCAGCACCGACCCTGACACAGGGTATTGGTGCTGGCAATATAGAGTTTACTTCTGGGGAGCCCTGACCAAACCTAAAAGCTGTGAAGGAACCATCTAGGCGTATATGAATGGTCCTGGTCTGTAATTGAAAATACTATTTGTCTACCATATATACATATTAAGTGGTAACAATCTTTCCTCTTTTTTATAACCCATTCGGAAGACGTAGGGTTTAAGTGGCGCTCTTTTTTTTTGGTGTATTGTGGGATAACACATTGGTGTTAGTCCACTATATATCCATAGATTTTATATTTCCTTTATTAATCCGGACACCATATAAAACCAAATAAAAAAAATATCACTATGGTGGTCTATTTCTTCGCTCATAGGTACCCTAATAGAGCTTATACCTCTAAAGTGTAAGAGTGATAATGCAAATTTTGTCTCTTATTTCTACTATCGTGAAAACTTAGATTGTCCTCCGTCACCCATGGACGTCGGGCTATAAAAGGCCTCTATACCTCCATGGTAAATGGGAAACTTTACTCTGATATTAGTGTAATGCCATCCTAAAAGCAAAGATCTCTTGGTAACCCTAATAGTAACGGTACAAATGTATTAGAGCCCTCAATTGCAATACAAATATTAATCAATCTCGATAGTCTATGAGCACCGATGGTTCGGTCCCTAATACTAGTCCCTCGGGGTCCGTTTAATACAACAAAATCATCCCAGAAAACTAATCCCTCTCCAATTTCCGACCACCAGCGTTAATTGTCACTATTTTAATGTTAATCAATCTCGATAGTCTATGAGCACCGGTGCTTCAGTCCCTAATACTAATCCCTCGGGGTTCGTTTAACAAAAACAAAATCATCCCAGAAAACTAATCCCTCTCCAATTTCTGACCACCAGCGTTAATAGTACTATCTTTAAAATTAAATTTTTCATGAACTGGATACAAAGATTGCATATCCGTCTATAAACCCCAATGCGTTTCCCCGCATAAAGGGATTCTTCAGGGGGAAGTTAGGTCAAAAAAGTTTTTTTTAATATCCTAGACAATAGCACTTTTTACTTCTCATTAAAATTACCAAAACTTCATTTAAAGCGGAACTTTCACCTATTAAGTTGCCATGCAGTCATTAAGCGTATGGATACTAGCTGGAAAATACATTTCTTAACTATCAAAAGTCGCAGATTCTAAAGAAATCTTTACCCTTTGGAGACCAGAAGCCAGGTAACAGCGCAGACATCTTGTCTGGGTGCAGTGGCGTAACAATAGGGGTCGCAGGGGTCGCATCTGCGACCAGGCCCGTCACTCTAGGGGCCCCCATCGCCACGTGTCCGCAGCGACTCAGCTGATGTCCCGGCGCTCTAGTAATGCAGAGCGCTGGGAGATGACATAATCTCCCAGTGCTCTGCATTATTCAGAACCGCACTGGACCAGGTAGGAGATGGACACGGGGCAATGCGAAGAACGTGGTTGGGGGGGCGGGCCCATGGCAATTTCTGCATCAGGGCCCGGTGGCTTCTAGTTACGCCACTGTCTGCATGCCTGCGCTGTCAGTCCCGGTCTCCATTGACTAGCACTGCAGGGTACCACAAGGTAACCGGAAGGGACTGATGGCGCAGGCTGCACTAACCTCACCGTCCATCTCTAAACGGTAAAGATTTCTTTAGAATCTGTGACTTTTGATACTTAAAATCATTTTCAAGCAATACTATCCCTTTATTTTATATTGTAGCCCTTAAAAAAACATTATAAATGATATAAGTCTTATCTCCCAAACCTTTAAGGTTTGGGAGATATTAACAAGTAAAGTTTCCCCTGGAGTGACATCACTGCTCAAGTCTTCAGATTTGGAATCCGGTCCTCAGACCGGCCATGGCTCTTCAGCAGTGCCGAGATCACAAATTTCTTCATTGGAATGGTCTACAAAGTGTGCTTGCAAGCCAGGCACACTTTGTACACAGTTCCAATGAAGTAGTTCTTTTTAAAGATCATGATCTCGGCACTGCTAAAGAGCTGCCCGCTGATCTGTGGACCGGATTCCAAATCTCTCCACTAGATGGCAGACTTGGCTGAAACAGCCGGGAAAAAGGAACTTTACTTTTATTACTATTAACTTTACTTGCTAATATCTCCCAAACCATAAAGGTTTGGGAGATAAGACATATCATTTTTAATCTTTTTTAAGGGCTACAATATAAAATAAACTTATTTTCAAGCAATACTATCCCTTTAATGATTGCATGGCGACGTATTAATAGGTGAAAGTTCCGCTTTAAGGTGACAAATGTACTATAACTGTTGTTACAAACTATCTTTAGTAAATAGAATTAACGAATATTTGGTGAATGAACCGCAATGTAATTTTTTTCCCCAGGATCTACTCCTCACCGCATTGGACATGATGAAATTGGAGAAAATTGAGTTTGGTGGAATCAAAGGGAAGATTCTAAGCCAGACGGTATTCAGTATGTATGAAGAGTTCCAGGAGGTGTACAAAGTCTTCTCAGAGCGGACCTATGACTGCTTGGACACGGACAATATGGTGAGCGAACCGTCCTCATCTCTGCATGAGTGCTGAAAAAAACACAGCAGCAGGGTATCGTTCATTGCAAGTCCTTAAAGGACAAATAAAGTTTTATTATAAAAAAAAAAATATATAAAACTTGCATTGTATGGATTTTTCTGCAGAGTATAACAAGGCTGCCGTTGCTGGGAGATGATTTATTCAGTAGTTATTATGGTTCAAACGGAGGTGGTGAACTATTACCATTGTATCCTAGGGGGACAGTATCAAATGTATGCAATAGAATACCTGACTCAAGTTTGAGGTAAAGGTGTGATAAAGAGGTGATCAGAGGTGTAACTAGAAGCCACTGGGCCCTGGTACAAGAATTGCCATGGGCCCCCCCGACCACATTGGCACACTCATCCACATTGGCCACCTCCACATTGCCCCCCAATCTCCACATTGCCCCTTCATCTCCACATTGCCCCTTCCTCAATGCCCCTTCATCTCCACAATGCCCCTTCCACAATGCCCCCCTTCATCTCTACAATGCCCCCTTCATCTCCAAATTGCCCATTCCACAATGCCCCCTTCATCTACACAATGCCCCCATCTCCACTTCATCTCCACATTTCCCCTTCCACAATGCCCCCATCTCCACATTGCCTCTTCAGCTCCACATTTCCCCTTTATCTCCACATTTCCCCTATCTCCAGTCCCTGGTGGTCTAGCGGTGTGGTTTGACAGATCTGTGCCTCCTTCAGCACAGATCTCTGTAACTGGAGCTCCCGCGCGCCGCTCTAGTAATGCAGAGGCTGGGAGATGATGTCATCTCCCAGCGCTCTGTATTACTAGATGATGTCATCTCCCAGAGCTCTGTATTACTAGATGATGTCATCTCCCAGCGATCTGTATTACTAGATAATGTCATCTCCCAGCGATCTGTATTACTAGATGATGTCATCTCCCAGCGCTCTGTATTACTAGATGATGTCATCTCCCAGCGCTCTGTATTACTAGATGATGTCATCTCCCAGCGCTCTGTATTACTAGAGCGGCGCGCCGAGTGGGAGATCAGCTAAGCGACTGCTGCGGGCAAGGGGGTCGCAGGGCGTGGCTGGGCCCCTGGATTGACGGGCCCGGTCGCAGGTGCGACCCCTATTGTTACGCCACTGGAGGTGATAACTTCTACTCCAATTTCTATGCTATTCTATGGGGTCTATGCACTAAAATCTGTAAAGTTGGAGAGATGTTGGTGAATAGGCTCCACAGAATAACATAGGAACTGGAGAGTAGTGTTGAGCGAGCATGCTCGGCCGATGCTCGGATCGGCTCGAGCATCCCTCTGCTCGGCACATGGCGGTACTCGTACGAGTACCGCCATGTGCTCGCCCGGCATGTTCGGGTGGCGGGGATCTGTGCCGAAGGAGGCACAGATCTGAAGACGCTCCGCTGGACCACCAGGGACTGGAGGTAGGGGGCATTGCGGAGATGAAGGGGGCATTGCGGAGATGAAGGGGGCATAGCGGAGATGAAGGGGGACATTGTGGAAGAGGGGCATAGCGGAGATGAAGGGGGACATTGTGGAAGAGGGGCATAGAGGAGATGAAGGGGGACATTGTGGAAGAGGGGCATAGCGGAGATGAAGGGGGACATTGTGGAAGAGGGGCATAGAGGAGATGAAGGGGGACATTGTGGAAGAGGGGCATAGCGGAGATGAAGGGGGACATTGTGGAAGAGGGGCATAGCGGAGATGAAGGGGGAAATTGTGGAAGAGGGGCATAGAGGAGATGAAGGGGGACATTATGGAAGAGGGGCATAGCGGAGATGAAGGGGGACATTGTGGAAGAGGGGCATAGAGGAGATGAAGGGGGACATTGTGGAAGAGGGGCATAGCGGAGATGAAGGGGGCATAGCGGAGATGAAGGGGGGCATTGACCAGGCACCCTCCCCTCATCAGAGCAGGGGGTGCCTGGTGTAATGCTCGTGTCGCCCCATTCAATTCAATGGGGCTCGGGTGCTCGGCCGAGCACTCGAGCCTCAGGGGGTGCTCGGTCAGAGCACCCGAGCACCTGAGCATCGGGGTGCTCGCTCAACACTACTGGAGAGTTTATCTCACTGGAGAAGTTATCTCCTCTTTATCACACCTTAGTACATCTCCCCTGTAGTCTATAACTAAATCTCCCATAGAATAACATAGGAACTGGAGAGTTTATCTCACTTGGGAAGTTATCTCCTCTTTATCACGCCTTAGTACATCTCCCCCTGTAGTCTATAACTAAATCTCTCCCCTAGAATAACATAGGAACTGGAGAGTTTATCTCACTGGAGAAGTTATCTCCTCTTTATCACACCTTAGTACATCTCCCCTGTAGTCTATAACTAAAGATCTCCCATAGAATAACATAGGAACTGGAGAGTTTATCTCACTGGAGAAGTTATCTCCTCTTTATCACACCTTAGTACATCTCCCCTGTAGTCTATAACTAAATCTCTCCCATATAATAACATAGGAACTGGAGAGTTTATCTCACTGGAGAAGTTATCTCCTCTTTATCACACCTTAGTACATCTCCCCTGTAGTCTATAACTAAATCTCTTCCATAGAATAACATAGGAACTGGAGAGTTTATCTCACTGGAGAAGTTATCTCCTCTTTATCACCCCATTATTTCATCTTAGTACATCTTCCTCCAGATGGCTCTGCCATTGGCAGTTTAATATTAAAAAAAAACAACAACAGTCTGATAACAACTAGAAGAGAACGAATATTTTTTGGAGCAAACCACATTCCAACAATGGGTGTATCCTAATTTTGCTCATCAGTAAACAAGTGTTTTTATTTTTATTTTTTTCAAACTAAAATGTTACTGCTGCTTTAAATGTATCATTGATGCAAAGGGGCGGAGCAACATGGGCTCTTCCTCCTAGTGTAATATACAGTCTCTGAATTTCACTCACTGTGACCAACTGTGTTAGTGTTTCAGGACCTCATCTGATACTCAAAGTGTTTTTAGAAATACACGTCTCTTGGGCCTCTTAGGAGCCGTGTGTATAAAGAGAAATGAGGTGCAATTATGGCGCAAACCAACTATACAACAGGGGGAAATAAAATTTCTCAAGGTCACTACAGAATTCCTTAGAACTCTGAAAAAAAAAAAAAAAAAAAAACGTAAAGTAGTTTGAGGATATTTTTTGTCTCTTCCTTGGCCAAATAAAGTTTAACCATTTTAAAGGGATAGTAATACTTCGTTTTAACTTTATTTTATTTTGTAGGCATTAAAAAAACATGAAGAACGATATAAGTCTTATCTCTCAAACCTTTATGGTTTAAGAGATATTCACAAACAAAGTGTCCCCCTCCCGCCCCTTTTACTGATGTAACACTGCTCAGCCAGGGCAGAAGGGAGGTGCCCAGGTAGACTGCAGAGAGGGACAATCTTGAATTAAGATAAGGGAAAAACCTGAAAAACTTGTCAAGGGGGGCAGGGATTTCATTGTTTTCATAGTAAGAAGATTGTCCCCTTCTGTTATCTGTCCAGTCTGTGGACTGCATTCCACATCTGAAAAGAGATTGTTTACACTAGGTAAAAGGGGCGGGAGGGGAAACTTTGCTTGTGAATATCTCATAAACAATAAAGGTTTGAGAGATAAGACTTATATCATTCTAAATGTTTTTTTAATGCCTACAAAATAAAATAAAGTTAAAACGAAGTATTACTATCCCTTTAAGTGCCAGAGATGTATCCAATGCATAACATCCCTCTCTGGAGTGGGCGAATTGTCCTATCGGGGGATCGGGCATCCCCCGGTGGGCCGCTAGATCATGGGCCGGTGGGGGAGATCAGAGGATCTCGCCTCACCATCCCACCATATTTTGAAAGAGACGTCTGTGTTGCCACCGGCACAGACACTCTCTGTGACAGCCTTCGATGCTGCACAGGGACCACAAGGGGGCGTCGATAGGGACGTCGGTGCAGCTAGTGGGCTGCTTTAACCCTCTGAGTGCCAGAGGGGTACCGAATGCATACCGTACTCCTCTGGCACTAAAAAGGGTTAAAAAAAAATTCCCAGGCTGTATTCCCTTACAATCCACCCTTGCTCTCTGGTACTCAAAGGGTTAATTCCTTCACACGCCAGTGTGTTTAAATCATTGCTCTGTAATGCCTTGCTCACCTCCTCGGAAACTCAAAGAGTTAAAGTGACGGCCTCCTTTTTAACTTTACATGTTTCGTAACCACATCCTAATGCATGTAAAGTCAAACTGCCTGTTATTTTTATGATGATTTTCATCATTACCTAATTTCTTATTTTTTTTTTTTTTTATGTTTTTTAATGTCTAATGGGGAGGTCTCTGAATGTTTTTCCAGAGAGTTTTCTGAGTGGAATTGTGAAAGTGGAGAGAATGCAATCATGTGAAAAGATACAATGTAAAAAAGACAGCGAAACAATGCAGAGAAGCAAGCTCTACAGCATGCTGAGCTCTCTGTGCTTAAAGGGATAGTAACACTTCGTTTTAGGTTTGATTTTATTTTGTAGACATTAAAAAAATATGAAGAAAGATATGTCTTATCTCTCAAACCTTTATGGTTTGAGAGATATTCACAAGCAAAGTTTCCCCTCCCGCCCCTTTTACCTAGTGTAAGCCATCTCTTCTCAGATGTGGAATCCAGTCCATAGACCAGACAGATAACAGAAGGGGACAATCTTCTTCCTATGAGAACAATGAAAGCCCTGCCCCCTTGACAAGTTTTTCAGGTTTTTCCCTTATCTTAATTGAAGATTGTCCCTCTCTGCAGTCTACCTGGGCACCTCCCTTCTGATCTGGCTGAGCAGTGTTACATCAGTAAAATGGGCAGGAGGGGGATACTTTGTCATTGAATTACTCTTGAACTACAACTCTGACAGAATTGAAATAACACTCTCCAAAGTCCAAATACTATGATGATTAATTAGAGCTGCTTTTATTATGAAACATTACTATCCCTTTAATTGAAGATTGTCCCTCTCTGCAGTCTACCTGGGCACCTCCCTTCTGATCTGGCTGAGCAGTGTTACATCAGTAAAAGGGGCGGGAGGGGGATACTTTATCATTGAATTACTCTTGTACTACAACTCTGACAGTATTGAAATAACACTCTCCAAAGTCCAAATACTATAATGATTAATTAGAGCTGATTTTATTATGAAACATTACTATCCCTTTAACTCAGAGGGGAACACAACGCAGCGCATTGCAAAACATACCCCTGTGGCACTCAAATGATTAATGATGACTGCAACATTGTATCGCTATGACAGTATCACATTCCGTTCAGGAACCATTTCACAGTTCATGAATGGAAAATTCTCTGAAAGCTCATCCGGAGAGCTTTATGTCTGAGATATAACTGTGTGGTTGACTTTATCTTTAAATCTAGGAGGCCAAAAAATGATAAATATAAAAGAAATAAGGCATGTGTGTGTGGGGTGATATCTGGGTGGCGTGTCCAATTTCAGATCAGCATGGATGACACAGTGGCTGGTGGATTTAGATCAATCTCTGTGCCCTTGAGAGGACGGACTAATTAGCATTCTGCAAGTCATCTGTTACACAGCCTAATTAAGAAGCTCATCTAAGTTTTTATTAGACTGACAAACACATTTTAATCCTTTTTTGTGCTTCCTTAGACACTATATCTAAATGCTTTGCCATTGCAGAGTGTAAAACGATAGTATCACAAAATATGGAAAATCTACATACTGTAGAACGTATCTTCACTACTGAGGGATGCTTTATTCTAAAGTTATTGAAACTCAAACTGTGCAGTACAAACGTGTCCTGAGATGTTATGGTGGTGCTGTTGCTAGAGATTCTATGGCGGGTTATTGCCTCTGAGAATAACTGTCTAGAGAACGCTACGGCAACAGCTCCGCCAAAACATTTCAGGTCATTTTTGTACTGCACCAAAAAATTCAAGTTTGAGCTGAAATAATTTTAGAATTAAACATCTCTTAACGACGGGTTACCTCTTGTTTTACTCCACACAATAAAACCTAATAATTTTTTCTATGCTCAGTGCTCAATGTACCTATAAAACACATTGGGGAATGCTAAGGCATCCCATAACATTTTATAGGTTATTCAACTGCTGGACCTCAAGCTTTGGGCTGGTTAGGGGGATGATGGGAGTTGTAGTTCTCAACTGCTGGAGGTGCAGTAATTGAATAGCCCTTGGGTAGTGGGTCTCAAAATGTTTTGGTGGTGGAAAACTTTGGTTTCCCAATAAATTTCTGCGCAACCCTGGCAAACAAACTTATTAACCCTTTGAGTGCCAGAGGGGTACACAACACATTGCAAAGCAATGCATTGCGTACCCCTCTGGCACTCAAAGGGTTAACCCTGGCATGTCCAAACTAAGGCCCGGGGCATCTTTTGTGGCCCTTGGGCATGGGAAATATGGCCCTTTGTCCAATTTGCTAAAAGGGATAGTAATACTTGGTTTTATCTTTATTTTATTTTGTAGGCATTAAAAAAACGTGAAGAACGATATAAGTCTTATCTCTCAAACCTTTATGGTTTGAGAGATATGCACAAGCAAAGTTTCCCCTCCCGCCCCTTTTACCTAGTGTAAGCCGTCTCTTCTCAGATGTGGAATCCAGTCCATAGACCAGACAGATAACAGAAGGGGACAATCTTCTTCCTATGAGAACAATGAAAGCCCTGCCCCCCTTGACAAGTTTTCCAGGTTTTTTCCCTTATCTTAATTGAAGATTGTCCCTCTCTGCAGTCTACCTGGGCACCTCCCTTCTGATCTGGCTGAGCAGTGTTACATCAGTAAAAGGGGCGGGAGGGGGATACTTTGTCACTGAATTACTCTTGAACTACAACTCTGACAGAATTGAAATAACTCTCTCCAAAGTCCAAATACTATGATGATTAATTAGAGCCGCTTTTATTATGAAACATTACTATCCCTTTAATAGAAACATTACTATCCCTTTAATAGAAACATTACTATCCCTTTAATAGAAACATTACTATCCCTTTAAGTGCAAACTAACTGAACCTTAGGGGACAGTTACAATGAATGTAAAAGGGACTTTTATCCTAGGAATGGGAGCGCAGTCTCCAACATGTTTCTTCTGAACGGGGAATAAAAGAATAGACAATTTTAATCTATTTTGCACTTTCATGATATGCGAAATCTAAAAAAGAAGGCCGACTGTCATCTTAACTCTGTTTTATATATATTCTGAATTAGGAGTTCCAGCAGGACCTCTCTGAGTTACAGCTGAGTGTGGAGGACATGGACAGGAGGCTAGGCGCTGTGTTCTGCCAGGGATTCGATGATGCCTCCGGCCTGGAACATTCCTTCAGGGTATGTAGGTCCTTCCTTGGGGGAATAAAAGCATTTTGTACTGTAAGAACCGAACTGGGAACATGATATTTTATTATTATTATTTTTTTTTTGTATTTTCAGCCTTGTGTTTTATACAGAGTATTAACACTTAGAGTTCCAGGGAAGTGTGTAACACGTTGGCCATATAAATTCCTTATGATAAAATATATAAAATGTAATTCATTCTCTGTTGAGTGTGTGTCTGTATGTATATGTATGTATGTGTATATATAATATATATATATATATATATATATATATATATATATATATATATATATATATATATATATATATACTACCTGAAATAGTTGTTTCTATTACAACTCCTGTCCTCCTCAGCCAGAAAGACACACTGACACAAAACAGTTTTCCCTCAGTTTTTCTATCTATCTCATATCTATCTATCTATCTATCTATCTATCTATCTATCTATCTATCTTTTTATCTATCTATATCATATCTATCTATCTCATATCTATCTATCTATCTATCTATCTATCTATCTATCTATCTCATATCTATCTATCTATCTATCTATCTATCTATCTATCTATCTATCTATCTATATCATATCTATCTATCTCATATCTATCTATCTATCTATCTATCTATCTATCTATCTATCTATATCATATCTATCTATCTATCTATCTATCTATATCATATCTATCTATCTATCTATCTATCTATCTATCTATATCATATCTATCTATCTCATATCTATCTATCTATCTATCTATAACATATCTATCGATCTATCAATCATCTAACTCATATCTATCTATCTATCTATCTATATCATATCTATCCTAGCTATCTCATTATCTATCTCATATCTATCTATTTATGTATCTCATATCTATCAATCTCATATCTATCAATCTCATATCTATCTATCTATCTCATATCTATCTATATCATATCTAGCCTAGCTATCTCATTATCTATCTCATATCCATCTATTTATGTATCTCATATCTATCTATCTATCTATCTATCTATCTCATATCTATCCATATCATATCTATCCTATCTCATTATCTATCCTATCTATCTATCTATCTATCTATCTATCTATCTATCTCTATCTATCTATCTATCTATCTATCTATCTATCTATCTCATATCTATTTATCTCATATCTCTCTATCTATCTATCTATCTATCTATCTATCTATCTATCTATCTATCTATCTATCTATATCATATCTATCCTAGCTATCTCATTATCTATCTCATATCTATCTATTTATGTATCTCATATCTATCAATCTCATATCTATCAATCTCATATCTATCTATCTATCTATCTATCTATCTATCTATCTATCTATCTATCTATCTATCTATCTATCTATCATCTATCTATCTAATGCTAAGCTACATCTGCTTTGCCCACAGTTAATAGACATGTTTGGGAGCCTATTGGACAGACCTCTGATAGCAGCAGATGCCTTTGATAAATACCCCCTGCTAATTTCTATGTTTGATGAAGATTTGGACTCTGCAAAAATAATCTTTGACAGACACCTGCAGAGCGACGTAGAACAAGGTATATATATATATTTATGTGAATATGCTTTGCAGCACATTGAAGATCTTTCATGCATTTGATTTAAGGTGATAAAAGCAGTAGTTAATTGGTGCTTTAATTTGACCCAGAACTGGTCTACTTACATACGCCTTTTGAATTAGTATGTATAAATCACCGTTTTATTGATGACATACATAGGGCAGACTATTTACTAACAGCAAGACCCTTATATGGAAAGTGTGTATGCCAAGTAATTTAAGCTTAAAACAGCAACAAACTTTTATTATGGAAAACAAAAATACATGCGTTGTAGGATTTTCATTGCTGAATATAAAAAGGTTCTCCTATTAATGGGACACGCTTCCTTCAAAATATATTAAAGTTTAACACTTTTAGTGCCAGTGCTTTGCAATGCGTTGCGTACCCGTCTGGCACTCAAAGGGTTAACCCTTTCAATGTCAGAGGAGTACGCAATGCATTGCAAAGCAATTGCGTTGTGTACTACTCTGGCACTCAAAGGGTTTTTTTGTTTAATCTAAAATGAGATTTTGGATAAATAAGACCAGAAGGGGGCACAGGTGAGAACTTCTGAGTTAGCTCAAAAGCTCTCACCTGATGACAACACCACCACCTGCTGGGGATTTTTATTAAAAACTGCATTTTGGTTCAAAGAGGCAGTATACCATAATTAAGAAAACATTTTGTTGTAAGGATTTCCCTATAGAGCAAAACAAATGTAATTTCATTGCTTGAAGAGGTTTATTTCAAAAATTATTATATTGATAATTTATTAATTTCTGCGGGCTTGTGTTCAGGATGTCTATCAGCCAGGTGGCGCTGTCACTGCATCCAACTATGGGATGCTTGTGCCTGCAACACTCAACTTTTCACAGGTTATAGCTGCATCAGCTCCACCTAGCTGCAAAACATATTAAACACAAAATATCAGAAATTTTAATAACTTACAAAAGAGAGCTTTCTGAACATTGTTTTTCTGTATAGTAAAATCCCTACAACATTTGTATCTTAATTAGGATATAAGTCCCCTTTAAAAGAGTAAAAATTATTAATTCTGAGTCATATTTTACTAGAAAACCTTTATATCGGTCTGCTGTTTATGTCCTACACTTTCTATAGGATACCCACAGATAAATAAGAATATGCCACTGGTTGCTGGGAATCTCAATTGGGCTCAGGAGCTGAAGGAGCGGCTCCAAATTCCATACAGCAACTTCCGGCACATAAAGCACCCGTAAGTATCTAGGCTTGGTGCTAACATCTCTATTCAGTCTCTTAAAGAAATATTACCATTTTTATTATGGGATGTTATCCTATAAATTCAAGTATGGCAAGGGTGGAGATGATACAACTTCCACAACAGGGGGAAGTCTAACAATTGATTGCCTCACTTGGGAAGGGCTTTTATTGCTGAACAAAACAAACATTTTCCCTCTACTGAAGAGGCTTTGTTCAAAAACTATTACAGTTCAAAGTCATTTGTACTTTCTGCTTTGTTTAATGTTGCTTAGGGATTCTTATTAGGATTTGTTAGTGTATTAACGTGTAGTTTAGAGTACAACATTGTCATTCATATCAATGTGATTATACAGGGTTGGGATTTTTCTTTTGATACATTTGGTGCAGTAGTTTGGTCAGTGGAAACCATACAGACAACTTGTCCTGGGACCTCCTCACCTCCTCTCTTTGTTGTGAGATTGTTGTTTTTTTACTTTTTTTTTTTCTTTTCTTCTGTAGAAAGAAAATTATTTAGATTATAGATTATGCCAATCAAGGTATGCCATGTGGGCACTTCCTGTCTTATGCCTATATTACTTCTCCCAATCACTGACTATTTGTTCAGTGCTAGAGGTGGGCAATGCATTTCTGAGCAGTGTCAGTGAGTGGGGAGGTAATGTAGGGACAAGACAGGAAGTCAGTGGTAGGGGAGGTAGGTAATGCATTGCTGAGCAGTGTCAGTGAGTGGGGAGGTAATGTAGGGATAAGACAGGAAGTCAGTGGTAGGGGAGGTGGGTAATGCATTGCTGAGCAGTGTTAGTGAGTGGGGACGTAATATAGGGATAAGACAGGAAGTCAGTGCTAGGGGAGGTGGGTAATGCATTGCTGAGCAGTGTCAGTGAGTGGGGAGGTAATGTAGGGATAAGACAGGAAGTCAGTGCTAGGGGAGGTAGGTAATGCATTACTGAGCAGTGTCAGTGAGTGGGGAGGTAATGTAGGGATAAGACAGGAAGTCAGTGCTAGGGGAGGTGGCAGTGCATTGCTGAGCAGTGTCAGTGAGTGGGGAGGTAATGTAGGGATAAGACAGGAAGTCAGTGCTAGGGGAGTTGGGTAATGCATTGCTGAGCAGTGTCAGTGAGTGGGAAGGTAATGTAGGGATAAGACAGGAAGTCAGTGCTAGGGGAGGTGGGTAATACATTACTGAGCAGTGTCAGTGAGTGGGGAGGTAATGTAGGGATAAGACAGGAAGTCAGTGGTAGGGGAGGTGGGTAATGCATTGCTGAGCAGTGTCAGTGAGTGGGGAGGTAATGTAGGGATAAGACAGGAAGTCAGTTGGAGGGGAGGTGGGTAATGCATTGCTGAGCAGTGTTAGTGAGTGGGGACGTAATATAGGGATAAGACAGGAAGTCAGTGCTAGGGGAGGTGGGTAATGCATTGCTGATCAGTGTCAGTGAGTGGGGAGGTAATGTAGGGATAAGACAGGAAGTCAATGCTAGGGGAGGTAGGTAATGCATTACTGAGCAGTGTCAGTGAGTGGGGAGGTAATGTAGGGATAAGACAGGAAGTCAGTGCTAGGGGAGGTGGCAGTGCATTGCTGAGCAGTGTCAGTGAGTGGGGAGGTAATGTAGGGATAAGACAGGAAGTCAGTGCTAGGGGAGGTGGGTAATGCATTGCTGAGCAGTGTCAGTGAGTGGGGAGGTAATGTAGGGATAAGACAGGAAGTCAATGCTAGGGGAGGTAGGTAATGCATTACTGAGCAGTGTCAGTGAGTGGGGAGGTAATGTAGGGATAAGACAGGAAGTCAGTGCTAGGGGAGGTGGCAGTGCATTGCTGAGCAGTGTCAGTGAGTGGGGAGGTAATGTAGGGATAAGACAGGAAGTCAGTGCTAGGGGAGGTGGGTAATGCATTGCTGAGCAGTGTCAGTGAGTGGGGAGGTAATGTAGGGATAAGATAGGAAGTCAGTGCTAGGGGAGGTGGGTAATGCATTGCTGAGCAGTGTCAGTGAGTGGGGGAGGTAATGTAGGGATAAGACAAGTCCGTGCTAGGGGAGGTGGGTAATGCATTGCTGAACAGTGTCAGTGAGTGGGGAGGTAATGTAGAGATAAGACAGGAAGTCAGTGCTAGTGGAGGTGGGTAATGCATTACTGAGCAGTGTCAGTGAGTGGGGGAGGTAATGTAGGGATAAGACAGGAAGTCAGTGCTAGGGGAGGTGGGCAATACATTGCTGAGCAGTGTCAGTGAGTGGGGAGGTAATGTAGGGATAAGACAAGTCCGTGCTAGTGGAGGTGGGTAATGCATTGCTGAGCAGTGTCAGTGAGTGGGGAGGTAATGTAGGGATAAGACAGGAAGTCAGTGCTAGGGGAGGTCGGTAATGCATTGCTGAGCAGTGTCAGTGAGTGGGGAGGTAATGTAGGGATAAGACAGGAAGTCAGTGCTAGGGGAGGTGGGTAATACATTACTGAGCAGTGTCAGTGAGTGGGGAGGTAATGTAGGGACAAGACAGGAAGTCAGTGCTAGGGGAGGTAGGTAGTGCATTACTGAGCAGTGTCAGTGAGTGGGGAGGTAATGTAGGCATAGGACAGGAAGTCAGTGCTAGGGGAGGTGGGTAATGCATTGCTGAGCAGTGTCAGTGAGTGGGGAGGTAATGTAGGGATAAGACAGGAAGTCAGTACTACGGGAGGTGGGTAATGCATTGCTGAGCAGTGTCAGTGAGTGGAGGAGGTAAGGTAGGGTCGGAATAAGACAGGATATGGCTTAATTGGCTTAATTAATCAATCTAAATAACTCAAAAATAGTTTTGTAAATACAAATTTGGTTTATGTGACATATAAGTGATCTTGAAACCTCTTCCAAAATCACCAAATATGTTTTTTAGATGATGTTGTCACTTTAGATTTATTGTACTTGCATTGATGCACATTAACTGTGTACTGAGTATTGATAACAGAACTGATCTACTGCTATTGTAGCTGCATGGAGTCTGCTGAAGGGAAAAGAATGAAACAGAAGTACGATGAAATGATGGATCTGTTGGACAAGTGAGTACGAGTCTTAACCCTTTGAGTGCCAGAGGGGTGCGAAACGCATTGCAAACCTTCCATTTTACTTAACCCCTTGGATTCTAAGGATATGTCCGACGCGTTTCATTAGGACAAGAGGCCATAGTCTAAAACTAGAGGGACACAGGTTTAGACGTAACGTAAGAAAGTTTTACTTCACTGAGAGGGTAGTAGATAAGTGGAATAGCCTACCGGCAGAAGTGGTAGAAGTTAATACAGTGGCAGAATTTAAACATGCATGGAATAGACATAAGGTTGTCCTTAATATAAGAAAAGACCAAGGACCAAGAAAGGTTTGAGGTTTTTACAGTAGGAAAATGGGCGACTAGATCGGCCGAATGGTTCTTATCTTATTCTACGTTTCATCAACTCTGTTACTATGTAACTACTTTAGCACAGTGATAAGCAATCTCTGTCTTCAGCTGTTGAGAACTACAAAGCCTGGATGGAATGATGAGCGGTGTAATTCCCAACAGCTGGATAGTCCGAGTTTGCTGACCTTTGCCCTATCTGACTTAGCACTACGGTACAGTTGGTCGTCTTCTAGGGTGACCACCTGTCCCTGATTACCCAGGACAGTCCCTGATTTTGAATGTGTGTCCCTTGTCCCTGATGACAACTTCCTGGGACAATAAAAAGTCCTGGAAAGAAGACTCCAGAGCAAAGAGGTCTAAACACTAGAAGGAGAACATCCCATTGCCTACTGTGGCAGGAAGTGACGCCTCTGCTGGACTACAAGAAAATGGCCTCCAGACAGATCGCTAAACACTAGAGAGAATGGAGCCTTCATCCTGATATCAAACAGGAGCTGCAGTACAATTTTGTAGTAGTATAAGGCTAGTCTAAGGCTTTTGGCGGTATGTACATTTTCTTGTACTCCACCACAGTCATAGTTTTCTGTCACAGCAGTCAAAGGGCAGTTCCCCCTCTAGTGTTTAGAACTCTGTGGTGCACCAGATAAAGAGCAGGCAGTGTACTTATGTCTGGTGATGTACAATGACCTCTTCCGCATGACTGCGCTAAAGCCGAGAACAAGTACTTTGCTGCTCACATCTCTGCAGTGTCCCTGAACGGCAGACTGGATATGTGGTCACCCTATCGTCTTCACATAAATCTTGTGTAATGTTCAATATGGCATACCAATAAATTATCCAATCAGACCGTCCTTCTTCTGTATGAAATGTGTTTACTAGGACTGCTGTGTGTGTCTGACTTGCATGCAGTAAGGAGCAGTTTATCAGGTTTAATTGGTACCCCACAAGTGCTCTTACGTACTCAGGAGAGCTCTATGGAGTCAGAGGCTTGAAATAAGACTGCGTTGTTAATTGGGCTTTGAGAAGGCATGAAAAATCTTAATTACAGCCTCAGATCAATGCAACGTACAGAATTCCAATACGAGACACCTTTGCAAACCCAATGTAAAAGTTTGTTTTTCATCTGAGGGACGACAGATGAGCTGTGAAATGAAATGTAATCTTAAATGTGCCAGACAAACGAGGAACTAATTAACACTATTTTCTATATTGCCAGAAGTAGTTTATTCATTTGAATTGTCTCTGAGAATGAAACCCCCCTCCCCATTTACACCAGAGGCCTTTTAAAGCTTTACTGTATTACATATGTTTAGGTTTGTGCGTGCATATGTTTGTCTGTGACCACATATGTGTGTGTTTGATTGTAAGTAGGCCCGAAGCCTGCTGTAGAGTGATCCCATGACACCTCCTTATGTTCATATTACATCTTTTCCAACAGGAATCATTTTTCTTTTTCACGTGCATATAACAGTCATACCTCCCAAGTGTCACTCCTTAGGAGATATTAGGGTCCATACCGCCCAAGTGTCCCTCTTTAGGAGATATTAGGGGTCCGTAGCTCCCAAGTCTCCCTGTTTAGGAGATATTAGGGGTCCATATCTCCCAAGTGTCCCTCTTTAGGAGATATTAGGGGTCCATACCTCCCAATTGTCCCTCTTTAGGCGATATTAGGGTCCATACTGCCCAAGTGACCCTCTTTAGGAGATACTAGGGGTCCGTACCTCCCAAGTCTCCCTGTTTAGGAGATATTAGGGGTCCGTACCTCCCAAGTGTCCCTCTTTAGGAGATATTAGGGGTCCGTACCTCCCAAGTGTCCCTCTTTAGGAGATATTAGGGGTCAGTACCTCCCAAGTGTCACTCTTTAGGAGATATTAGGGGTTCATTCCTCCCAAGTGTCCCTTTTTAGGAGATATTAGGGGTTCATTCCTCCCAAGTGTCCCTCTTTAGGAGATATTAGGGGTCAGTACCTCCCAAGTGTCCCTCTTTAGGAGATATCAGGGGTTCATTCCTCCCAAGTGTCCCTTTTTAGGAGATAATAGGGGTCCATACCTCCCAAGTGTCATCGGCTTCCCATTTACTATTTTTCAAATTTTAATACAGTAAAATACATTTTGCATCAGATTTTAAGTGACTAATCGACTCCTTTCAAAGGAACTTATCAGTAAACGTTATATATTCACTTTCTAGGTACACAAAGAAACTGTACGATGAATGGTGTCAGACAGTATCCGAAAAGTCACAATATAACCTTACGCGTCCTCTAGTTGTGCGCGACGACACCTCGAAGCTGATCTCTGTAAATTTTGATCCACAGGTATAATCCTATCTGAGCTTCTGTTACGTTTCTAAAAACTTTTGAAAATGAAAACCAGAAATTAACTGTTTGAGTGCCATGGATATATCAAACGCATTGCCCTGGCACTCAGTTGGTTAAATACAGAAGATCTGGTGACACAAACTAGTCAGTTATAACATTGGAGGGATGGGCAAAAGGAGCATCAGTCAGAGTAGACATTAACACTTTAAAGGGGATGTATCACCCCTATACAGGTTTGTATGAACCATTAGCTTACGCAGCGAATATAAGTAAATGTGTATTAATTTTTTAATTTTTTTTTTTTTTTAAAGCTCCTGTTCACTTAAATTGAAGTTATAATATCTGCCATGCAGCTACTTCCGGATAGACTGTGGTTACCAGCTCTTTACCGCAGTCCGTCACTCTATCCAGCCTCCTCCAATGACGAAGGCTTAATGTATGTAAGCTGGAGTGCTCTTATTGGTTAGATATCGAACTCTGCCAGTGAGACCGCTCCAGCTTACAGGCAGAAAGCCTCCGTCATCGGAGGAGTAGCCAATGAGATCGCTCCAGCTTACAGGCAGAAAGCCTCCGTCATCGGAGGAGTAGCCAATGAGACCGCTCCAGCTTACAGGCAGAAAGCCTCTGTCATCGGAGGAGTAGCCAATGAGATCGCTCCAGCTTACAGGCAGAAAGCCTCCGTCATCGGAGGAGTAGCCAATGAGACCGCTCCAGCTTACAGGCAGAAAGCCTCTGTCATCGGAGGAGTAGCCATTGAGAGTGCTCCAGCTTACAGGCAGAAAGCCTTCGTCATCGGAGGAGGCTGGATAGAGGGAGGGGAGCAGAGGGAGAGAGACTGCGGTACAGAGCAGGTAACCACAGTCTGTCTGGAAATAGCTGCAGGGCAGATATTATAATTTCAATTTAGAATTAGAACAGGAGATTTAAAAAAAAAAAAAAAAAAATTATATATATATAATATATATATATAATTTATTAATACACATTTACTTATATTCACTGTATAAGCTAACGATTCATGCTAACTTGTATAGGGATGATACATCCCCTTTAAGGACCAGTGGGGTGGGCAACGTATCTCTTTGGTCCTTTAAAGTGGACCTGTCACTTTAAGACATGTTTAGATTTTTTTTTTTTTATACTAGATTTTTTATACTTGTTTTACTAGACATTTTTCTGTAAAATAAGTTGGTTTTGGGAAACAACTTATGTGGTCTCACAGTGTCGAACGTTCTGGTAATTCCCGGCACAGTATGTAAATGAGTTATGTTTAATGTTGGGCTTCTCTCTCTCTCTCTCTTTGTTATTAACAATGACCCCCAATGTGTGCATTCTATCTAGATCCATTCATTGCAGTGTGTAGTTATATTGGCCTAGCACATAACTAATTAGCATAAAGTGCCAGACTGACACCAACAAAAATTAAATTTTTAAAAAATTACATCTTACAAACAAAAGAATTGTATAAAATATAGGCAATTTTTAATTATCTTTTAAAATTAATAAACTTACCTTAAAGGGATAGTAATGTTTCATAATAAAAGCAGCTCTAATTAATCATCATAGTATTTGGGCTTTGGAGAGTGTTATTTCAATTCTGTCAGAGTTGTAGTACAAGAGTAATTCAATGACAAAGTATCCCCCTCCCGCCCCTTTTACTGATGTAACACTGCTCAGTCAGATCAGAAGGGAGGTTCCCAGGTAGACTGCAGAGAGGGACAATCTTCAATTAAGATAAGGGAAAAACCTGAAAAACTTGTCAAGGGGGGCAGGGCTTTCATTGTTCTCATAGGAAGAAGATTGTCTGGTCTATGGACTGCATTCCACATCTGAGAAGAGATGGCTTACACTAGGTAAAAGGGGCGGGAGGGGAAACTTTGCTTGTGAATATCTCTCAAACCATAAAGGTTTGAGAGATAAGACTTATATCATTCTTCACGTTTTTTTAATGCCTACAAAATAAATTAAAGATAAAATGAAGTATTACTATCCCTTTAAGGTGAAAGATCAACTTTAAATTGTTAAAGTCTATTGTGATTGTTATATGGAGGTTGTTGTATTTGATATCGGATAGAGAGATATTCACAAGCAAAGTTTCCCCTCCCGCCCCTTTTACCTAGTGTAAGCCATCTCTTCTCAGATGTGGAATCCAGTCCATAGACCAGACAGATAACAGCAGGGGACAATCTTCTTCCTATGAGAACAATGAAAGCCCTGCCCCCCTTGACAAGTTTTTCAGGTTTTTCCCTTATCTTAATTGAAGATTGTCCCTCTCTGCAGTCTACCTGGCACCTTCCTTCTGATCTGGCTGAACAGTGTTACATCAGTAAAAGGGGCGGGAGGGGGATACTTTGTCATTGACTTACTCTTGTACTACAACTCTGACAGAATTGATATAACACTCTCCAAAGTCCAAATACTATGATGATTAATTAGAGCTGCTTTTATTATGAAACATTACTATCCCTTTAATAGAAACATTACTATCCCTTTAAATGCCCCTGCACTTTAGCAAGTTTTCAAACATTTTATGTTGCTATAATTTTTAGAAAACCAAGATTAGGTAATTCTAAATTATGTAAAACATCACGTTGCATCTTCTTCTGTATCAACGTATTCTATAATACACTCCCTATTGTACAACATTGAAGATGCGCTTCTGCTTTGTCAATAATATTATAATTCTAATAACCATGGTGGTTCATTAATTTGTAGGTTTTATTGACAGATGGATTTCTTATGGAAAGTTAATTGAGGGCAGTGCATTGACTTGTACAGAGGATTAATGGGCAGTAGTAGATTTGTCTTGTGAAAACATGTAAGTGGATGGCGGAGGACTGACTGATATGGGATGTGGTTAACTGAAAGGGAAGGGGTTTTATTGGGTGGTGGTTGACTCTGGAGCAAAAGATTTAATGAGGGGCAGGCTGCTGGCAGGAAGGACGTTTTTAACCTTTTAATACTAGACCTATGCACCTATGCAAGGAGTTGGATAAGTCCATATCATCCACTGGGCTCATGATGGTTGTGTTTGATGGATTTCATTGGCCTGTACAGAAGTCCAGTGGGCACTATATAAACCTTTTAGATAACAAGAGACCTGTAAGTCTATTTTCTCTTACAGCTGGTTTCTGTCCTCCGGGAAGTGAAATACCTACAGACTCTTCAGATGGACAACGTTCCCAAAGACGCCGAAGAAATCTTCTCATCCAAGGAATCTTACCGGACATTTACAGCGAATCTCGACTTGACTGCCAATTGGTACAACAAGGTCATGAGAACCATCTTGGAGGTCGAATATCCTTTAGTGGAAGCGCAGCTGAGAGAGATAGATGTCCGCTTAAAGGAGGCAGAAGAGACATTAAACTGGAAAGCAAATGGTATAGTTATATTTTTGTGTCTTTATGATGTATGACAGAGTCTTCTGTAAGCTGACACTTAACGGGCTACAATTAAAGGACAAATGAGCCTTTTTTAAAGGGATAGTATTGTTTCATAATAAAAGCAGCTCTAATTAATCATCATAGTATTTGGATTTTGGAGAGTGTTATTTCAATACTGTCAGATGTAGTTCAAGAGTAATTGAATGATAAAGTGTCCCCCTCCCGCCCCTTTACTGATGTAACACTGCTCAGCCAGAGCAGAAGGGAGGTGCCCAGGTCGACTGCGGAGAGGGACAATCTTCAATTAAGATAAGGGAAAAACTTGAAAAACTTGTCAAGGGGGACAGGGCTTTCATTGTTCTCATAGGAAGAAGATTGTCCCCTGCTGTTATCTGTCTGGTCTATAGACTGGATTCCACATCTGAGAAGAGATGGCTTACACTAGGTAAAACGGGCGGGAGGGGAAACTTTGCTTGTGAATATCTCTCAAACCATAAAGGTTTGAGAAATAAGACATATCGTTCTTCATGTTTTTTTAATGCCTACAAAATAAAATAAAGATAAAAAGGAGTATTACTATCCCTTTAAGAAACTCCCCCCCCCCCCAAAAAAACATTGTGTGGATTTTCACGCTTAGTAAAACAAGGGTCTTACCACTGCAGGCAAATGTGTTGCTCTAAAGTTATTACAATTTACATTTTTTATATTACACTAACAGTGACCTCTGGTGTCCAGAAAGTTCACCTACAGTTCACCTGATGTTAAGTCAGTTATTTCCTTGCATTCTATGGAAGAGGTGAGGCACCAGTTGCCTTTGTATGCAGAATACATCTCTGGCACTCAAAGGAGTGAGAGTACGTTTGCAACAGGGAGAGCCTTATAACATATTTGTTTTTTCATAAAAAAGTTTACCGTTCATTTAAGATGTAAGTGTAGGATATAGCCTTACTTTTCTATAATGCTATCGATTTGTAAGCTCTGCTATAACGTGGAATTTCTCAGGCACAGTGAGCCCCTGCACTGGAGATATTACAGTCCAGATTTTAGTACCCACGGCACAGGTAAGTACAGTTACTTCTCCAAGGTCAAAGGAGCTGACACAGGAATTGAACCAAGTTGCCTGAAATGTTACAGTGGCGCTGTTACTACACTATGCTATGGACAGCACTGGTCAATTAACCATAAACCTCCAGAGGATGGTGTAGCAACAGTGCTACTGTAACATTTCAGGCCTTTGTGACATTGTGCCTAAAAAATTCAAGTTTCAGCTGCAATAACTTTTGTATAACAAAACTCTCAGCAGTGTGAGCTTCCCATTTTTACTCAGGGGATTAACATTACAATATATATAATATATATATATATATATATATATATATATATATATATAATATATATATAAATGTACAAAGATAGAAACAGCACTCACAGGACTTTTTAGTGAAGATCAATAATTCAAAAGTTTATTCCATCAATGTTTTGGCCCTGCTGCAGGCCTTTCTCAAGATGCTTACAGAACAAACCCAGGATCACCTACATTTATACCAAAATCGTAGGTGATCCTGGGTTTGTTCTGTAAGCATCTTGAGAAAGGCCCGCAGCAGGGCCGAAACATCGATGGAATAAACTTTTGAATTATTGATCTTCACTAAAAAGTCCTGTGAGTGCTGTTTCTATCTTTGTACATTTGGATACTATTGACTTTAAAGGAGCAGTAAACTTTTATTTATGAAAACACATATTTTACAGAGCATTTCCTGCTGAATAAAACAAGGTCACTCCCATCGCTGTCAGATGTTTTATTCAAAATTTATAGCAGTTTCAATAATCAGGAAGTGAATTTACTGTGTTTACTTCCTGATAGTTCTAACTGACAGGAAGTGACTTTACTGTGTTTACTTCCTGATAGTTCTAACTGACAGGAAGTGAATTTACTGTGTGTTTACTTCCTGATAGTTCTAACTGACAGGAAGTGACAGGCAGTTTCTATCACATTCTATGGAGAACTGTATGTCCCTGACTTTTCTGACTTTCCTCTCCATTAGAATCTAACAGGAAATCTAATTAGAATTCGACCACTAGAGGGCACTGCTAATGTAAAAAAACATGGGCTTAAACTGTAATAACTCTGGAAATATAAATCTCTCAGCAGTGGGAGTACTCTTATTTTACTCAGTAGGAAAATCCCTACAATATATATTTTTTCATAAAAAAAGTTTACTGCTCCTTTAAACAATTGGCACCCAGGTAATATAATCTTAAAAGGAGAGTGCACATCAAGCGTCTACATATATATATTTTTTTTTTCTTACGTTTTTTGCTATCCCTTTAATTCACCGATTCTTATTTCCTTAAGGGATCTGGGAGTATATCCAGCAAGTCAGAGACAGTGTCCGTGATCTGGAGAGACGAGTACAGAAAGCCCGGGACAACGTAGATGATATTCAGGCCATCATGAAGACTTGGGTGATGCCAATATTCGAGAGGAAAGATGGGAAGAAAGAAACTCTCCTCAACCTTGATGACCGGAATGAGAGACTTGAGAAACGCTACAGTCTCATCAGGGAGTCTGGCAACAAAATGCACTCCCTGCTAAAGGTATGGACCAGAGAATGGAGAGGGATTATGTTATCTAAAATCAGGAAGGTTTTATTATAAAGGGGGGAAAAAAAATAAAAAAATATATATCTATACACACACTCTGTAGGCATTTTCCTGCTGAGTATCCCAATCATACTCCCATTGCTGAGATACGCCTCATTCAAAAGTTATAACCATTCAAACTGTTTCAAATTGGTAGCACTGTTACCGTCATGTTCTATAGAGAACTGCAGTCAATGACTCCTCCTCTCGTGGAATGCAATCTAATAACTGCATGGACACTGGGTGAACTGTCTGGACAGCAGGTGAAATGCTTAATATAAAAACAGTGAACTGCAATAACTTTGTAACAAAGCATTTCCCAGTGGTGAAGGAAAAAAGTGTGTGTGTGTGTGTAGGTATATAGACACCACCCTAGGGAGACTGATTGTCAACAGCGCCACTGTACAATTTTAGGCCACAGTTATACTGCACCTAAAAAAAATTCGAGTTTCAGCTGTAATAACTTTTGAATAAAACTCCTCTCAGCAGTGGGGGTACCCTTGTTTTATTCAGGGGGATAAACATTTCAATATATATATATCTTTTACCTATTAACCCTTTGAGTGCCAGAAGGGTACGGTTCCACACCCCTCTGGTAAGCAAAGGGTTAAGTATTACTATCCCTTTAACCCCTTAAGGACCATTGACGTGCCAGGACTGTCAAGGCGGTCCGGCACTTAAGGACCAGTGACCGTCCTGGCACGGCATGGAGTTCAGGGCTTCCGGCACGGCTGCACGCTGCTCCGGAAGCCCTGAACCAGAATTAAAAAAAAAAAAGCCCCATGGTCCTCAAGTGCCGGCTGCACGTGCTGGTCCTTAAGGGGTTGAGGACCTCTGGTCCTTTAAAGGGGTTAATATTACCATGTTCCTTGGGCGGTGCTTGTTTTAATGTCCGACTCCATGGATATAACACTCAGGATTGATTGGATTCATAGGAGTCATTAGGAATTTTTGGCCATGGTAGGTGTTGGGGGCCTATTACGAGAACACGTCGCTTTTCCTTAATCGGGAATCCATCACAGCAACCTAAGGCCAACGCTATTTGCTTATCTTGTACAATTTGTCTGTTCCCCTTTAGGAGAATCTTAATCTCTTCTCAGCAGACCCGGGTTCAGACATCTGGAAAGGCTATGTGGATTACATTGATGAAATGGTCCTAGATGGGTTCTTCAATGCTATAGAGTGCTCCTTAAAATTCCTCCTGGATAACACAGGTGCTTAAGAGGGAATCACTACACCAGGAATTTTTGAAATGAGCTCACCATGAGATCTTTGAAATATTAAGAATTAAAGGGACTTTAGTGGCATTTAGCATATTTTTTCTAAGCTCTACAAAACTCTAAAACATTTTTATGGGACAGTACTGCCCCTTTAAAGGGATGGTAATGTTTTCAATTAAAGCGGAACTATCACCTAAAACCAAAGTTTTACCACGCGATTTAATGTTTAACCCGACATTAGTGCTGTGTGTGTTCTTCAAGTCGCCTGGTAGTGGAGATATTTGCCCCTCAAAATCTGGCGCTTCCGTGTTCTGCGGGACTCCATGACGTCTCAGGACTTCCCAGCTGCCCCAGCGAGCACGTTCACTCTCCCCTTCGAAACTGGATTTCTGTGATGTAGCGTTACAGCAAACTCCGTTTACAATGCTACTGAAGTTGTATATAGTTGTATTACAGGTTGCAACCTCAGTAGCATTGTAAACGTAGTTTGCTGTAACGCTACGTGACAGGGATCCAGCTTCGACGGGCAGCGTGAACGCGCTCTCTGGGGCAGCTGGGAAGTCCTGAGACGGTACAGGGTACCGCAGAGCGTGTAAGTGCCCGATTTTGCAGGGAAAATATCTCCACTACCAGGCGACTTGAAGAACACACGCAACACTAATGTCGGGTTAAACATTAAAACGCATGGTAAAACTTTTGTTTTAGGTGATAGTTCCACTTTAACCCCTTAAGGACCGGCACGCGCGACCGGCACTTGAGGACCACGGCGCTTCCGGTTCAGGACTTCCGGAGCAGCGTGCAGCCGCGACAGGAGCCCTGAACGCCATGCCGTGCCAGGACCGTCATTGGTCCTTAAGTGCCGGACCGCTGTGACGGTCCTGGCACGGCAATGGTCCTTAAGGGGTTAAGTAGATCGCCGATTCTTCTTTATTTTAAATCGAACACATTTGAATATATTTATCAACATATTTGTATGTAGTTCTCAAGATATTCAATATAGAAGGATCCAACTCCTGTGCCTTCTTGCCCCTCATCTTCATTCTGGTCCCAGGACCGGACGGATGCAGAGAAGGACAAACTTCAGTAAGTGAGTGTAATGAAAACCCTGCAGGATTTCCCTTTGCTTACTGAAGATTGTCCCTCTCTGCAGCCGTCCTGGGGCTGGATCCTATTACAGGTGCTAATTTTATCTCTGCTTTTATCTCTGTTTTTTTCCATAGACTTCAATGGGAAAATATTTGATAAAACAGGTGTTAACATTTAGCACATGCAATAGAATCTGGCCCCAGATCAGAGAGAGGCAGCGTGGCATGACCATAAGGGGTGGGAGGGGGATCCTTCTCCATTTAATATATTGAGAACTACATACAAGTAAGTTGCTAAATATAGTGTTCGATTTAAAATAAAGAAGACTCAGAGATCAACTTAACAGAAAACATTACTATCCCTTTAACGCTCCCAAGAAAGTAGATTCTAGGTTCTATATCAGTGTTTGCTGTAAACCAGAGATGATCCAATCAGACCCCAAGGAACCTATCACATGCTACTGTTCTGAGATGTCACTTGTTATAGACTAAAAAGACAAGGGGAGGGAAGTGGAAGGAACAGGGTGGGAAGGAGGAGAAGTGGGTGGAACAGGGTGGGAAGGAGGAGAAGTGGGAGGAACAGGGTGGAAAGGAGGAGAAGTGGGAGGGAAGTGGGAGGAACAGGGTGGAAAGGAGGAGAAGTGGGAGGGAAGTGGGAGGAACAGAGTGGGAAGGAGGAGAAGTGGGAGGAACAGGGTGGAAAGGAGGAGAAGTGGGAGGGAAGTGGGAGGAACAGGGTGGGAAGGAGGACAAGTGGGAGGAACAGGGTGCAAAGGAAGAGAAGTGGGAGGGAAGTGGGAGGAACAGGGTTGGGAAGGAGGAGAAATGAGAGGAACAGGGTGGAAAGGAGGAGAAGTGGGAGGAACAAGATGGGAAGGAGGAGAAGTGGGCGGGAAGTAGGAGGAACAGGGTGGGAAGGAGGAGAAGTAGGTGAGAAGTGGGAGGAACAGGGTGGGAAGGAGGAGAAGTGGGCGGGAAGTAGGAGGAACAGGGTGGAAAGAAGGACAAGCAGGAGGGAAGTGGGAGGAACAGGGTGGAAAGGAAGAGAAGTGGGCAGAAAGTGGGAGGAACAGGGTGGGAAGGAGGGGAAGTGGGCGGGAAGTGGGAGGAACAGGGTGGGAAGGAGGAGAAGTGGAAGGAAAAGGGTGGGAAGGAGAATAATCTCACCAGCCTCTCTCCCTAGAGACCTGGTAATTCAGTCTGAAAACTGGAGTTTCTGGGGCAGATCCGTAGAGTTCCAGCTATGTAAATGAGCAGTTAATTAGTACATATCATAGAGTAGGGAACACTGAACTCTATCACCCTGAGATTTGGGTCAAGCACTGACAGTTCCCTGTATGGGAATAACATGAGATCGGACAAACAGTCCTTTGTGGACCAGGTTTACTGTATGTACTGTATCTATGTGCGTAGCTTTATTTATAGTGTCATATGTGGACATAGCTCGTTACAGAAGTTGTAACCGTATGATACACGAATATTGTCCAAAAAAAGCAGCTAATTCACAGCAACATAAACAGTGACTTTAGTTGAATGTCTTTCCCCCATTTGATCGGTAATAATCCTGCATAATCAATGTCTCATTACAGATTCCAAGGCAGGTCTTGCCCCATTGTTTGAGGTGCAGCTGGACCTCGTGATTCCAGACATGCTGTTCCGACCTTCTCTGGACCTCGGTTCCAGTGACGGCTTTTACGATATAATAGAAGGACTCATAAACGACATCTACCGAATCTCTTCCTTGGTGCCCAGGCTCGCAGAGCACAGCACATTCTCAAACTACCAGGTAACGCTGTCCTACTGATGATGGAACAGAGGGACATGTGTGTGAACACAAACAGGCGTATGTATCAACATGTCACAAAGCTCATTGGCATTAAAACGGTCAAAGTGGACATCTGTGTATAGTTATTACAGGTTAGAGCACTGAAGGTTTGAAAATGGCGACCTGTGTGACAAACTGAGAATGTTTTTTCACAACTAGAGATTCTTTCAGAATTTTTTCTCATCATTTAGTCAAAAATTTAGAGCCATTTTGTGATTTGTATTATTTATTTATGTTAAAGGGATAGTAATACTTGCACATTACTAATCCCCATATTGTAGCTTTGTTAAAAAGAAACATACTGCCCCCAGTGTCATCTCTCAGACCCTTATGGTTTGAGAGATAATGGTGCACAAAGTTCCCCCCTCCCTCCCCCTTCCCTGACTGAACGCTGACTGCAGGGGAAGTTGTCGTATGAATGTCTTATGTGCATCAGGTGGCTCTGCAGCTGAGCCGAGATCGCGTTTATAAAAAAGAATTCTTTCACTGAAACGGCCTTGTACGTGTGCTTGGTTTGCTCTTGGTTTGCAAGCACACGATCATAAGGAAAAACCTGAAAAACCTGTCAAGGGGGGCAGGGTTTTCCTTATGATCCCAGTAAGAAGATTGTCCTTTACTGTGATCTGTACGGTCAAGACACCAGATTCCACATCTGAGGGGAGGCGGCTTACACTAGGTAAAAGGGGCGGGAGGGGGATACTTTATCATTCAATTACTCTTCTACTACAACTCTGACACTATTGAAATAACACTGTCTATGGCTCAAATATTATGAAGATTAATTGGAGCTGCTTTTATTGTGAAATATTACTATCCCTTTAACTTCTATAGATGCTCAGTTGTCCCCTAAGCAATGCCAGCCTTACGGATTGTTAGCTCTTTTACCCATTCAGAATGGTTAAAGTGGAGGTAAAATCTACCTATATGTTTTACAGGTAATTTTTCTGTAAAATTGTTCTTTGAGATATTAACCCTTATGTTTTCTTGTCAGTCTGGCATTTTATGCTAATTCACTGTATGCAAATGAATTAATGTTCCTGTATGCAGATTAGCTCACTGTTCTATTAGAAATGTACCCAGTGGGTGTGAGCTCTGCCTAGATTCTGTCCTAGCAAAGGGTGGGGTATTAATGGCCTGGCTCAGAAACGAATTAGCATACAGTGCCAGACAAATAATGGTTAATATCCCAAAAAACATTTTATTACAAACAACATATTGTCAGTTTTTTACATCTCTTTACATTCAATCTAAATTTATCTTACGGTGCACGTCAACTTTAACCCTTTTGGTGCCAGGCGTTACAAAGCGTTGGATGCACCTCTGGCACTCAATGGGTTAATACTATATCACACTTCCCCCGCGACCCCCATCTTCTCATTTCTTATTTTAGTCCAAGGGCACAACCTTTGGTTCTCCAAACCAAACTACATACGACTGCCATCATCTCCATTCAGTCAATGGCTTTTTAAGAATGATGGTATTTGTAGCCCCTAACAGAGAGAGAGAGAGACAAAGGTTCTACCCTTGTTCTGGCCTTTTACCTCATTGTAGCCCTTAAAAAAACATTAAAAACAATGTAAGTCTTATCTCCCAAACCTTTATGGTTTGGGAGATATTCACAAGCAAAGTTTCCTTTTCCTGGCTGTTTCAACCAAGTCTGCCATCTAGTGGACAGATTTGGAATCTGGTCCTCAGATCAACCGGCAGCTCTTTAGCAGTGCCAAGATCACGATCTTTAAAAAGAACTACTTCATTGGAACTGTGTACAAAGGACGATTGCCGTGCCAGGACCGTCACAGCGGTCCGGCACTTAAGGACCAATGAAGGTCCAGGCATGGCATGGAGTTCAGGGCTCCCGGCGCAACTGCACGCTGCTCCGGAAACCCTGAACTGGAAGAAATTAAAAAAAAAAAAAAAGCCCCGTGGTCCTCAAGTGCCGGACAAGTGAGAGCTAAAACGGTGACGTCACTCAGGGGGAAACTTTGCTTGTGAATATCTCCCAAACCATAAAGGTTTGGGAAATAAGACATATCATTTTTAATGTTTTTTTTTAAGGGCTACAATATAAAATAAAATTATTTTCAAGTATTACTATCCCTTTAAGGCACACCTAAAATGCAGTCTGGCATTTTCGGGGCACCCCTGTTATTTTATGTAATTTGTCAAGGGTGTAATGAAGGTTACAAATACATAAATATAGAGTTAATGTTAGACCTCACAACTATAATCAGCATTTTGTGCATAGTAATATCCTTAAACACACAGTTGGAATCTACATTCACATTTTTGTCAAAGCCTTATAGATAAAATGGGCGACCCTAGGTGGATGTCCTTGGCACACCAAAGTGCCACGGCACCCTGGTTGAGAAACACTGCTATAGAATATACTAATATTGATCCTGTGAAACTCATACCTCCCTAGTGTCCCTCTTTAGGAGGGACAGTCCCTCTTTTAGACCCAAATCCCTCTGTCCCTCTTTCGCACCCTGATGTCCCTCTTTTTAGAAGATCAGACTGTGTGGTGTGTATAGAAGTGTATCACCCTGGTGTCCCTGTGTTTAGGAGATCAGACTGTGTGGTGTGTATAGAAGTGTATCACCCTGGTGTCCCTGTGTTTAGGAGATCAGACTGTGTGGTGTGTATATAAGTGTATCACCCTGGTGTCCCTGTGATTAGGAGATCAGACTGTGTGGTGTGTATATAAGTGTATCACCCTGGTGTCCCTGTGTTTAGGAGATCAGACTGTGTGGTGTGTATAGAAGTGTATCACCCTGGTGTCCCTGTGTTTAGGAGATCAGACTGTGTGGTGTGTATATAAGTGTATCACCCTGGTGTCCCTGTGATTAGGAGATCAGACTGTGTGGTGTGTATATAAGTGTATCACCCTGGTGTCCCTGTGTTTAGGAGATCAGACTGTGTGGTGTGTATAGAAGTGTATCACCCTGGTGTCCCTGTGTTTAGGAGATCAGACTGTGTGGTGTGTATATAAGTGTATCACCCTGGTGTCCTTGTGTTTAGGAGATCAGACTGTGTGGTGTGTATAGAAGTGTATCACCCTGGTGTCCCTGTGTTTAGGAGATCAGACTGTGTGGTGTGTATATAAGTGTATCACATTGCTCTACAGCAATAAAACTCACATTATTGTTTGTTTAAACGTCAGTATATGTGTTTAAATATTAGTCTGTGTAAATAAAACACTTTGGTCTTGTTATAAGTCATTTATTACATTACACAAGGAGATGTCAATAGGTTATGAAATAGCCCGAAAATTGTCAGTAGTGCCCCGCCTACCAGCCACGCCCCCAGCAACACCCCCTAAAACACAAGTGTCTCTCTTTGGAAATTTGAAATGTTGGGAGGTATGGAAACTTGCTGACGTTTTGCGAACTTGGCCTAAATAATATATTTGCTGCAGGCGGATATGGAGGACATGGCGGACTTGGCAGATATGCGTAATTTCCTCATGGAGTGCGTTCAGAATGTGATGACCAAATGCACTGAGTATCGCAACTCGTTTGATCACTACTCCTACCTGTATGTGGATGACCGGAAGGAGTTTATGCGTCAGTTCCTGTTGTACGGTCACGTGCTAACTGCCGAAGAGATCGAGGCTCATGCAGAAGACGGGGTCCCTGAAACCCCGCCGACCTTGCAGCAGTTCAAAGAGCAGATTGATTCCTATGAGAAAATCTACGAAGAAATCAGCCGAGTAGAGCCTATTAATATCTTCTCCGGCTGGATGAAGGTGGATGCCCAGCCCTTTAAATCTGCCCTCCTGAATGTGGTGAAGAGGTGGAGTCTGATGTTCAAACAGCATCTTATTGATCATGTAACAAACAGGTGAAGAACTAATATCTCTCTTCATCCTTGTCTTATAAAACTGTGAGCTTAAAGGAGCAGTAAACTTTTTTTTATGAAAATACATATTTTACAGAGCATTTCCTGCTGAATAAAACAAGGTCACTCCCATCGCTGTCAGATGTTTTATTCAAAATTTATAGCAGTTTAAATAATCAGGAATTGAATTTACTGTGTTTACTTCCTGATAGTTCTAACTGACAGGAAGTGAATTTACTGTGTTTACTTCCTGATAGTTCTGACAGGAAGTGAATTTACTGTGTTTACTTCCTGATAGTTCTGACAGGAAGTGAATTTACTGTACATTTACTTCCTGATGCATCTAACTGACAGGAAGTGAATTTACTGTGTTTACTTCCTGATAGTTCTAACTGACAGGAAGTGACTCAGCAGTTTCTTTCACATTCTATGGAGAACTGTATGTCACTGACTTTTCTGACTTTCCACTCCATTAGAATCTAACAGGACATCTAATTAGAACTTGACCACTAGAGGGCACTGCTAATGTAAAAAAACATGGGTTTAAACTGTAATAACTCTCTCGGCAGTGGGAGTACCCTTATTTTACTCAATAGGAAAATCCCTACAATATATATTTTTTCATAAAAAAAGTTTACTGCTCCTTTAAGGAATTGCTGGAGACTGGTGTAAAAGGGATACCTTTATTGGATAACTAAGTTAGCCAATAAAGGTATCACTTTCACTCCACCAGTCATCTGATTTTTCTACAGCTAACATGATAACACCTTTTAAAATCATTGCCTAGTTATTGGAAAGTATTTAATCCTTTGAGTGTAAGAGAAGTATCCATCCCATTGCGTTGCAATAATTTGCATACCGCCCGCCACTTTGCCTTAATCTGGGTAGAAAATCCTAATGGCCAGCAGAATTGGTTTCCGATAATTAATCTTTAATTAATACCGAATATCATGTCCATGGAGTCGGACATAATTCTGCTTTTCCAGACTTAGGAAGGAACATTTCAGTGAAGCATATTTAAGGTCTTGGAGTTCTTCATCAATGAATCAGGTCCTCATCTGGGGAGATGATATTCAGCAGGGGTTTTGCTGGGTTTACAAAAGACAAAGAGCTTGGTCCATCCTAATGTATTTTTATTGCACCATTATTAATAGTGAGATTAGGACCATTGCAAACCATGAGCTAGCATCAAAGTCTTTAAAGAGATAGTAATGTTTCACAGAAAGAGCAGCAATTAATCTTCATAGTTTTTGTCAGCTTCTGACAACTGTAGGTTCTCAACACTTTCAGGAACGCGTAATAAAACAGCATTTCTAATACGCATCATGAATAGGCAAAAGCTTAAAGGGATAGCTCCGATTAATCTTCATAGTATTTGGGCCATGGAGAGCGTTATTTCAATACAGTCCAAGTTGTAGTTCAAGAGTAATTGAATGATAAAGTATCCTCCTTTTACCTCGTGTAAGCCGCCTCCCCTCAGATGTGGACTCTGGTCTTTTGACCGGACGGCTCGCAGCGAGGGACAATTTTCTTACTGTGATCATAAGGAAAACCCTGCCCCCTTGACAGGTTTTTCAGGTTTTCCCTTATGCTCACTGAAGATTGTCCCTTTCTGCGATCCATCCAGACAGTCTTTCTGGTCTGAGGTGAGCAGTGTTACATCAGTAAAAGGGGCGGGAGGGGGATACTTTATCATTCAGTTACTATTGAATTACAACTCTGACAGTATTGAAATAACACTCTCCATGGCCCAAATACTATGAAGATTAATTGGAGATGCTTTTATTGTGAAACATTACTATCCCTTTAACGATTTACACCCCTGGTATCCAGTAATAATTGTCAATGTAATTTTTGGGAACCAGTCTACCCTGAATTAATCATAGTGACCATTATGGTTTTCTGCCCAGACTACTTTAAGTGGTGGTTTATCATTAGGAAGCATTAGTATTTCTCTAACAGGAGCTTCTGTGGGACTTTTCCCATTTAAAACAATTCCAACATTACCTTTCCCCCCTCAGTTTGGCGGATCTAGAGGCATTTATAAAAGTGGCGGACCGTGGTCTGAGCATGCAGCTGAAAGAAGGTGATTACAACGGTTTGGTGGAGATAATGGGTCATTTAATGTCCATCAAAGAACGGCAGAGCAGCACCGACGAGTTGTTCGAACCTCTGAAACAAACCATTGAACTGCTGAAGATTTATGAACAGGAGCTGCCTGATGAGGTCTATAAACAGTTGGAGGTTAGTCATAAGATATCCAAATAACTTTTGTAATAAAAAGAGGGACACATTTTGGCTTTTGGAAAGATAAATCACAAACACTTCTCCCACCAGCTGGCCTCAAGGACTCTACAGTGTCAGAGCCGGATCATGGGCAAGGCATCCTAGGTGCCTGCCTAGGGCCCAGTCAAACTGGAGGGCCCTCAAAGCTGAATCAGCCCCACAATGAAAAACTTGGTCTGTGGGAATATCAGACTGATCTCCTCACGGGCAAGCTGAGGTCTGTGCCTCCTTCGGCACAGACCTTTTAAATTCATCTCCTCCTATGTCTCCAGCACTCTAGTAATGCAGAACGCCAGGATATGACATCATCTCCCAGTGCTCTGCTTTATTGGAGAGAGGACCACGCAGCGCACAGGCGCTGCTAATAGAGGTCTGTGCCAAAGAAGGCCCAGACCTCTTCTTCCACACCGCATGCCACGGGACCACCAAGGATGAGGCCCTCTCTGTGCCAGCAAAGGCAGGCAACTAAGAGAGGGCAGCAAGAAAGGGGTATTGGGAGGAAAAACTGGGGGGAAACTGACTGGAGGGGCAGAGAAACTGGGAAACTGACTATTGGGGCATAGAAACAGTGGGGGGAGCTGGCAGGGGGTCCTCAATTTGTGATCCTGCCTAGGGCCCTTTTGAGGCTTAATCTGGCCCTGTACAGTGTGACACATTTACTATGTGGAGGTCTGAATTTACATTTCAAGGGCCTGTACAAAAGACACCTCCTTTGACCACACCCCCATTGATCACATGGACCTATGTAACAGAGTGGATCAATTCTGAGGGGAGTACCAGAAAGTCTCGCTGATTGATTGAAATTGGGCTTCTAACCACATTATGTTCTAGATCAGGGTAATCAACTGTTGGACCTTCCCCTATTTGGGCCCAAAACTCCCATCATCCCCACCAATTGCTAGGTGTTAGGGAATGATGGGAGTTGTAAATCATAACTGCAGGAGGTCCAGCAATTGTCTACCCCTGCTTTAGATTGTAAGATCTCGTGAGCAGGGCCCTCGCTACCATTTGTTTTGATCAGTTTCTGTATCTCGTCATGCGTTTCTCTCTCCTGATTTTGTACAGCGCTGTGGAATATGTTGTTGCTTAATAAGGAATAAAAAATATAGGATAATAATGCCAGTGCACCAACTGAGTATACTAGTGTACACTAAAAGCAGGGACGTGCACAGACATTTTGGGGGGAAGGGGCTCAAATGAAAAAAAGGGCATTTCTCATAATTATGTATTCAAAATATATATTTAAAAAACTAATAATTTACATCTCAGGAGACTGTAGGCACAGAAATCTGAAGCGCCCCCGCCCCTTATTGGCCATCTCCACTGAACACCTCCACAATGCTCCAAATCTCCACATTACCTCCCATCATCTTCATATTGCCCTTACATTGTCCCCTGTCAGCTCCATATTGCACCATCAGTTCCACATTGTCCCCATCATCTCCATATTGCCCTTACATTGTCCCCTGTTAGCTCCATATTGCCCCCATCAGCTCCAACTTACCCTCACATTGCCCTCTTCACCTCCATATTGCCCCCCCATCAGCTCCATATTGCCATCAGCTCCAACTTACCCTCATATACATAGCCCCATCATCTCTACATTGCCATCATCTCCATCTTGCCCCCCATCAGATCCATATTGCCCCATCATTTCCACATTGCCCCCCAGTGTCCGTTTCCTACCTCTTCCCTGGTGGTCCAGCGGCAGGAGAGGTCTGTATGTGCCTCCTTTGGCACAGACCTGTAGCTGCTGGAGCTCCCGCACGGTCTTCTCTTCATGCAGAGCGCTGGGAGATGATGTCATCTCCCAGCGCACTGTAATACTAAAGAGCCGACGAGGGAGCGCAGCATCTACAGGTCTGTCCTGATGGAGGCACAGACCTGACTGGGTGGTGGGGGGGGTTAGTGCGGGCGGCGAGGCAAAAAGGGCAGGTGCTCAAGCCCCCCTTAGTGTCTATGTGTGCACGTGCCTGACTAAAAGGGAGAGTACATGTTGACCCCCGCCCCCCATTTTACTGTAATAAAACTCATGAGTGTCTGACCTTGCAGGAGTTACCAGAGAAATGGAACAACATTAAGAAAATGGCCATTACCGTGAAGCAACAGGTGGCTCCCCTGCAGGCTAATGAAGTTACGCTCCTGCGCAGGAACTGTGCATCATTTGACGTTGAACAATACAACTTCAGAGAGAAGTTCCGCAAGGAAGCTCCGTTTAGGTAAAATATTGTAATGCCATGTTCCTTTAACCCTTTGAGTGCCAGAGTAGTATGGAACACATTGCAAAGCAATGCATTCCGTACCAATCTGGCACTCACAGGGTTAAAGTTCTCCATGTTCTGTAAAATAGTTTTCTACTGCAGTGTTCAAAAATCTCAAACAGGGCAAACTTAACCCATAAAAGACCAGAGGGGTTAGCACTGCATTGCTCACCTCTCTGGTCTTAAAGGGGTTAAGGACTGAGCCACTGATTTGGCTGTTTGCTCAGTAGCGATAGCCAGAATTATCTTGAGAGCTGGAATAAGCAATCGTGATGAGTCGCCTATAATCTGATAAATAGACAAAATAAAAAAAAAAACATAGGAGCAGTTCTGGAATAAAGCAACTTTGCCGTAAAAATAATACAAACACCCTTTGATTCAAATGGGGCTTGAATATGTTACAATGCAATGAGACAAAAAAGTAACTGTTACTTCTATCCCTTTAAATTAATAGTAATGTTTCAAAATAAAAGCAGCTCCAATTAATCTTCATAGTATTTAGTCCATGGAGAGTGTTGTATCAATACTGTCAGAGTTGTAGTACAAGAGTAATTGAATGATAAAGTATCCCCCTCCCGCCCCTTTTACCTAGTGTAAGCCGCCTCTCCTCAGATGTGGAATCTGGTCTCTTGACCGGACGGGTCACAGCAAGGGACAATCTTCTTACTGTGATCATAAGGAAAACCCTGCCCCTCTTGACAGGTTTTTCAGGTTTTTTTCCTTATGATCACTGAAGATTGTCCCTCTCTATGATCCATCCAGTCAGTCTTGCTGCTCTGAGGTGAACAGTGTTACATCAGTAAAAGGAGTGGGAGGGGGATATTTTATCATTCAATTACTCTTGAACTACAACTCTGACAGTATTGAAATAACACTCTGCATGGCCCAAATACTATGAAGAATAATTGGAGCTGCTTTATTTTGAAACATTACTATCCTTTTAAGAACACGGCAAACTTTCAGTGATACATTGAAACATATGCCCACTAATTTATAATGAACTTCTTGTGCTTGCCAGATATGATATCAATGCTCCATATCTCATGCTCGATGTAAAGCACATGGAGATTAAGAAAATGGAGTCCACGATGGCTTCGATTTATGAATCCGCTGCTCTGTTTGAAGTTAACGTTCCAGATTACAAACAATTAAAACAGTGCAGAAAAGAAGTTTGTCTTCTCAAGGAACTTTGGGACATGATCTCTTTGGTTACATCCAGCATGAATGACTGGCAGACCACCAGGTGGAGAGAGATTAATGTGGAGAACATGGATTTAGAGTGTAAGAAGTTTGCAAAGGACATACGGAATTTGGACAAAGAGATGAGGGCATGGGATGCCTTCACAGGACTTGACAACCAAGTGAAAAACATATTGACTTCTTTAAGAGCTGTGGCTGAGCTTCAGAATCCTGCCATCCGTGAAAGACATTGGAGCCAACTCATGCAAGCGACTGGTGTTAGATTCACCATGGATGAGGACACTACTCTTGCTGATCTTCTCAAACTTAACCTCCATAATTTTGAAGATGAAGTCCGTGGAATAGTGGACAAAGCTGTGAAAGAAATGGGCATGGAAAAAGTATTGAAGGAACTTGACACGACCTGGAGCAGCATGAACTTCCAATATGAGCCTCACCCCCGGACCAGTGTGCCCTTGATCAAATCAGATGAAGAGCTTATTGAGACTTTGGAGGATAACCAGGTGCAGCTTCAGAATTTGATGACTTCAAAGTACATAGCATTCTTTTTGGAAGAAGTGTCGGGTTGGCAGAAGAAATTATCTACCGCAGACTCTGTCATTTCTATCTGGTTCGAGGTCCAGCGCACGTGGTCACATTTAGAAAGCATCTTCATTGGATCAGATGACATTCGAGCCCAGCTTCCAGAGGTATGAATTCTATAGAGTAAACGTATAAAGATGAAAGTGCAGAGATTCCGGGGCAAGCCAACTTCACCATGGGTTACAACAACAACAAAAAATTCCCCATTAACAAACCTAAAAAATCACCTATATGTTATGTTAGTTATTCTTTATTCCAAACAAAAGTTTAGGAGATATTTGGCTTTTAATGTATTTGCCAGTTCATGCAAACTAGCCATTGCTGTCTAGCACAGGCTGGTGAATCAGATACTAACATTTCACCACACCTCCCAACATTTGAAATTACCAACTTTTGTTTTAGGTGGTGTTTTTGGGAGTGTGGCTGGTGGGCGAGCATTGGCAAGAATATTTAGGTCATTTCATGACCTATCTATACCTCTTTGTGTAACTGAATAAATTATTTAGCTCAAGACTCAAGTATTTTATGTACACAGACTGATTTGTTAACACGTTTATTGAAATTTAAAAACACATTAATATGAGTTTTACTGCTGTGGAGCAATATGATACACTTATATACACACGAAACAGTCTGATCTCCTAAACACAGGGACACTAGGGTGATACACTTCTATACACACCACACAGTCTGATCTCCTAAACACAGGGACACTAGGGTGATACACTTATATATACACAGCACAGTCTGATCTCCTACACACAGGGACCCCAGGATGATACACTTATATACACACCTCACAGTCTGATCTCCTAAACACAGGGACACTAGGGTGATACACTTATATACATTCGAAACAGTCTGATCTCCTAAACATAGGGACACCAGGGTGATACACTTCTATACACACCACACAGTCTG
This sequence comes from Rhinophrynus dorsalis, assembly GCA_037306005.1. Lineage (NCBI taxonomy): Eukaryota > Metazoa > Chordata > Amphibia > Anura > Rhinophrynidae > Rhinophrynus > Rhinophrynus dorsalis. Next base: position 11,526,901 of record CM074727.1, on the reverse strand, counting down.
ATCTCCTAAACATAGGGACACCAGGGTGATACACTTATATACATTCGAAACAGTCTGATCTCCTAAACATAGGGACACCAGGGTGATACAGTTTTATATACACACACCACACAGTCTGATCTCCTAAACACAGGGACACCAGGGTGATACACTTATATACACACACCACACAGTCTGATCTCCTAAACACAGGGACACCAGGGTGATACACTTATATACACACCACACAGTCTGATCTCCTAAACACAGGGACACCAGGGTGATACACTTATATACACACCACACAGTCTGATCTCCTAAACACAGGGACACCAGGGTGATACACTGATATATACACCACACAGTCTGATCTCCTAAACACAGGGACACCAGGGTGATACACTTCTATACACACCACACAGTCTGATCTCCTAAACACAGGGACACCAGGGTGATACACTTCTATACACACCACACAGTCTGATCTCCTATACACAGGGACACCAGGGTGATACACTTATATACACACCACACAATCTGATCTCCTAAACACAGGGACACCAGGGTGATACACTTCTATACACACCACACAGTCTGATCTCCTAAACACAGGGACACCAGAGTGATACACTTCTATACACACCACACACTCTGATCTCCTAAACACAGGGACACCAGGGTGATACACTTCTATACACACCATACAGTCTGATCTCCTAAACACAGGGGCACCTGGGTGATACACTTCTATACACACCACACAATCTGATCTCCTAAACACAGGGACACCAGGGTGATACACTTCTATATACACCACACAGTCTGATCTCCTAAACACAGGGACACCAGGGTGATACACTTATATACACACCACACAGTCTGATCTCCTAAACACAGGGACACCAGGGTGATACACTTATATACACACCACACAGTCTGATCTCCTAAACACAGGGACACCGGGGTGATACACTTATATACACACCACACAGAGCCTCTGCCGGTCCCAAGACCGGATTCCCCTGCAGTCCGCTAGAGCACTGATGTCAGGGAAAGGGGAGGGAGGGGGGAACTTTCACAGTGAATATCTCTCAAACCATAAAGGATTGAGAGATGGAACTTTGGGCATTTAGTTTTATTTTTTAATAGCTACTACAGTCACTTTTTAATATTTTGACAATACTGTCCCTTTAAATATTTTGCATGCAATGACAAGTGCCGTATTTTCCTTGATGTAGAGATGTCACTGTGACCTGTATTTTCTTTTGAGACGAACTGAATGCCATCATTTTGTCTTTTTCTAAATGAACAGCCTGAAGCCTTGTAAGACACCATTGAGTGTTGTACCGCAACACTATAATCTTTCGGTAATAAATGCCGGGGAGATGGGAAATCTGTTTCTGCTCCACCGCCTAGTTCTCATCTTGTAAATAACAGTAAAATCTAAACATTGGAAAATCACAAAAAATATTGTCAGAGGTACTGGCTGAGACTAAAACTCTAGGTCACATGTTAAAGGGATAGTAATACTTCGTTTTATCTTTATTTTATTTTGTAGGTATTAAAAAAACATGAAGAACGATATAAGTCTTATCTCTCAAACCTTTATGGTTTGAGAGATATTCACAAGCAAAGTTTCCCCTCCCGCCCCTTTTACCTAGTGTAAGCCATCTCTTCTCAGATGTGGAATCCAGTCCATAGACCAGACAGATAACAGCAGGGGACAATCTTCTTCCTATGAGAACAATGAAAGCCCTTCCCACCTTGACAAGTTTTTCAGGTTTTTCCCTTATCTTAATTGAAGATTGTCCCTCTCTGCAATCTACCTGGGCACCTCTCTTCTGATCTGGTTGAACAGGCGGGGGATACTTTGTTTGTGAATATCTCTTAAATCATAAAGGTTTGAGAGATAAGACTTATATCGTTCTTCATATTTTTTTAATGCCTACAAAATAAAATAAAGTTAAAACGAAGTATTACTATCCCTTTAACGTGGCCCTGTCACATTTTGATAAGTATTGTAATTGTAAAGAGATTTAAAAACTTACTTTATCAGTGGTTCTCATTCAGGGTGCATTGGTTTTTGGGACGAAGTGTTCAAAAAGTTGCAGTAACTGAAATTGACTGTAATCAGAATATGTATATATGTATGTGTGTATCTTTATTTATATAGTGTCATACATTAGGTTAAAGTGTAATCATTGCATTATTTGTGAGGGAAAAGTGCAACAAAGGGAATCATACACTGGGAAAGGGACCCTGCCCCAAGGAGATTACAATCTAATTATAAATCATGACGACATACAGTATGCTTGAAAATTTTTCATTTTAAAGACAAAAGTCTTTTGTTTCTTTGAAAATTTTCATATTAATGGGATGGTAATATTTCACAAAAACAGCAGTTCCAATTAATCTTCATGGTATTTGTGCCATGGAGAGTGTTATTTCAGTACTGTCAGAGTTGTAGTACAAGAGTAATTGAATGATAAAGTATCCCCCTCCCGCTCCTTTTACTGATGTAACACTGCTCACCTCAGATCAGCAAGACTGTCCGGATGGATCGCAGAGAGGGACAATCTTCAGTGATCATAAGTAAAAACCTGTCAAGGGGGACAGGGTTTTCCTTATGATCACAGTAAGAAGATTGTCCCTTGCTGTGATCTGTCCGGTCAAGAGACCAGATTCCACATCTGAGGGGAGGTGTCTTACACTAGGTAAAAGGGGCGGGAGGGGGATATTTTATCATTCAGTTACTCTTGTACTACAACTCTGACAGTATTGAAATAACACTCTCCAAAGTCCAAATACTATGAAGATTAACAGGAGATGCTCTTTTTGTGTAATATTAATATCTCTTTAATATGAATTGTATCTTACGGGTGCCTTGATCCAAAACGTTTGCGAGCCACTGGGATATATGTTGTACTCTCCATTTAAAATTCAAGGGATAGTAACGTTTCACAAAAACAGCAGCCCCAATTAATCTTCATAGTATTTGAGCCACAGAGGGTGTTATTTCATTACTGTGAGCGTTGTAGTTCAGTAATTGAATGATAACTTTTCCCCCTACCGCCCCTTTTACCTAGTGTAAGCCCCCACTCCTCAGATGTGGAATCCAGTCCGTAGACCAGACAGCTCACATCAAGGGTCAATATTCTTACTGTGAGAACAATGAAAGCCCTGCCCCCCTTGACAGGTTGTTCAGCTTTTTCCCTTATATTAATTGAAGATTGTCCCTCTCTGTGATCCATCCGGACAGTCTTGCTGCTCTGAGGTGAGCAGTGTTACACCAGTAAAAGGGGTAGGAGGGGGATACTTTATCATTCAATTACTCTTGAACTACAACTCTGACAATATTGAAATAACACTCTCCAAAGCCCAAATACTATGAAGATTAATTAGAGCTGCTTTATTATGTAACATTACTATCCCTTTAACCGTTACTTGTTGATTCTTTTCAGTGCTGGGCCAATATTACCACACACTGAGGGTAATGCACAAAGTTGGAGACATTTTGGTGCAGAAACTTCATAGAGTAACACATAAACGAGAGAAGTGATATCAATGGAGAAGTCATCTCTGCTTTATCACACCTTAGTGCATGTCCTCCATTGTGCTATGAATGGGGGGCATTTGTAATAGCACAGTGAGGGGTAAGTTTGGCTTGAAACAAAACGAATTACATAATGTGCATATTATTATCATAAAGTGTCGTACTGTTCCACCAACATATAAACATTTGTTTATCAAAAATTATGTATTTGACATAAAATAGCAAATACAGCATATCAACAGATTTTACTTCTCTGTTAAAGCGGAACTACCACCCAACATAATCTTTACCTTCACTAAATCCCCATCTGGCGTCTAGCTGCTTAGTAGCGCTAGTCGGCAGAATAATTACCTTATTTAATAGGTTTCTGCTCTCTTCCCCGGCTGACAGGCAGGACGGAGCGCGAACATCTTGCCATTGTGACGTCCGCACGCCTGCGCTGTCAGTCCCAGCCGGGTCTAGGAGGTGTTGCTAGGAGCCATTTGGCTCCGGCTGCGACTGACAGCTCAGGCGTGTGGACGTCACAATGGCGAGATGTCCGCGCTTCGTCCTGCCTGTCAGCTGGGGAAGAGAGCAGAAATCTATTAAATAAGTTAATTATTCTGGCGACTAGCGCTACTAAGCAGCTAGTCGCCAGACGGGGACTTAATGAAGCTAAGGATTGTGTCGGGTGGTAGTTCCCCTTTAAACAAACTATACCTATCTTGGCATGACAGGTGCGCTTTAAGAAAGCAAACAGCTCATAGAAATTGTCTGAATAAAACTAACTTGCTCAGTTGGACGTCTCTGTTGAGATCAGATTTACTCAAAATTGGTGTTTATTGCAATATCAAAACCCAAGAGACCCAGCTGAGCTCTGAATAAGAATCACTTCAAGGTTTATCTATTTTTCATCTCTTTGAACAAAGCAGAAATATTCCGACCATTTCAATGTCTTGCAGGACTCCAAACGCTTTGAAGGCATTGACATGGACTTCAAAGAGCTGGCCAACGATGCCAATAAGACGCCAAATGTCGTAGAAGCTACAAATAAACCTGGACTTTATGAAAAGCTGGAAGATATTCAGGAAAGGTAAGTCTTGAGATTCTCAAGGATCAAACTTCAAAGTTACTCTGACTCGCAAAATTGCACAGTTTTTTTTTACAATTTTGTTTTAACCCACTGAATGCCAAAGACGTATCCAACGCATTGTATACCTCTCTGCTACTCAAAGGGTTTTAAATGTTCTAATATACACACAATTAAAGGAAAACTAGCACCTCCAAAGACTTATCCTCCGCTTACCTTAAAGGGATAGTAATGTTTCACAATAAAAGCAGTTCTGATTAATCTTTATAGTATTGGGGCCATGGAGAGCGTTATTTCAATACTGTCAGAGTTGTGGTTAAAGAGTAATTGAATAATAATCCCCCTCCCATCTCTTTTACTGATGTAACACTGCTCACCTCAGAGCAGCAAGACTGTCCGGATGGATCACAGAGAGGGACAATCTTCAGTAATCATAAGGACAAACCTGTCAAGGGGGGTAGAAGACTGAGGAAGATGTATAAAACTGGAGTTAGAAAGAAAGTGTCTGTAAAAGTGTCTAAAAGCAACATAAGTGTATGTATAAACATCTAACGACATTTTGCTAAGTGCTAACTCCAGTTAGTTGACTTTTTTGAAAAGTGGAATAGAAATGGTCTTGGCCAAATAAGAATTGTGTCCCAGTGTATTTATAAAGAAATTTGCTAATTGCGCCAAAAATAAAGCCCGTTTTAGGGATTAAATCATAATGCCAGGTAAAACCTGTTCTTATTGGAAGTATAGAATACCGCTATATGTGTGAATATTCTCAGATAGACATATTTATAAACGTGACTGTATTTCTTTAAAAATATAACAAGGCGTTGTGAATTTTAGCGACAATTCTTAAGATTACACTAAGAAAGCTTTTTATACATCACCCCCATTGTCCGTTGCTGCAACCTGTCAGGTTAAGAGACCAGATTCCACATCTAAGGGGAGGCGGCTTACACTAGGTAAAAGGGGCGGGAGGGGGATACTTTATCATTCAATTACTCTTGAATTACAACTCTGACAGTGTTGTAATAACACTCTCTATTGCTCACATACTATGAAGATTAATTGGAGCTGCTTTTAGTTTGAAACATTACTATCAATCTAACCCCTTGAATGCCAGAGGGGTACGGAATGCATTGCTTTGAAATACGTTCCATACCCCTCTGGCACTCAAAGGGTTAAGGGGATAGACGTAACAGTTACTTTTTTGTCTCATTCCATTGCAACGTATTCAAGCCCCATTTGAATCAAAGGGTGTTTGTATAATAATAGTGCAGACAGGAATCCCTGATACCGTACCCCATCCCATCGTTACCCCCTATAGTTATCAACCTGCTCCCCAAAGATATAACTAGAATTGTAATGCATGCAAATCTGTAACTTAGCTGTAAAAACTGAGTCATTCGTTTTAGAAACAATACTGAGGTTGTTAAAAATAACAAAGATAACGTTTCTGACTTTGTTCATCTCCCAAATTCGTGGGTCCCTATAAAGTGAAGGACAATCCCACACCAGCCAAAAAAGTTTCCCCACAAACATCCCACAGTATGAAGATAAACAACATGTCAGATGTCCCTGGATTAGCACAGGTGTAACCCTGCATTAGATTATGGTATATTTAAAGGAGCAGTAAACTTCTATTTATGAAAACACATATTTTACAGAGCATTTCCTGCTGAATAAAACAAGGTCACTCCCATCGCTGTCAGATGTTTTATTCAAAATTTATAGCAGTTTAAATAATCAGGAAGTGAATTTACTGTGTTTACTTCTTGATAGTTCTAACTGACAGGAAGTGAATTTACTGTGTTTACTTCTTGATAGTTCTGACAGGAAGTGAATTTACTGTGTTTACTTCCTGAACATTCTGACAGGAAGTGAATTTACTGTGTCTGTGATTACTTCCTGATAGTTCTAACTGACAGGAAGTGAATTTACTGTGTTTACTTCCTGATAGATCTAACTGACAGGAAGTGACTCAGCAGTTTCTATCACATTCTATGGAGAACTGTATTTCTCTGACTTTTCTGACTTTCCTCTCTGTTAGAATCTACCAGGAAATCTAATTAGAATTTGACCACTAGAGGGCACTGCTAATGTAAAAAAAAACATGGGTTTAAACTTTAATAACTCTGGAAATATATATATTTTACTCAATAGGAAAATCCCTACAATATATATTTTTTCATATACTGCTCCTTTAATGATTCAACACACCCTTCTTCTTGTTTCTCAGGTTATCGTTATGTGAAAAAGCTTTGGCCGAATACCTGGATACTAAGAGACTTGCCTTTCCTAGATTCTACTTCATCTCCTCTGCTGATTTGCTAGATATTCTCTCGAATGGCACCAATCCCCAACTTGTAAGTTTATTTTTTCTTACATCCTATTGTAGAGATGGGCAAGATACTGCCTGCAGGCTCATTATATCTGGATGTACAAATACGGCAGTCCTGCTATACAGTTCAAATATTACTTCTGGCTTTCCCCGCAAAGGTAGAGTGATACATTCATTACAAAGTATGTCTGATACAAATATATGCAGAGTATTGATACTTTCCCTTTGTTAGTAGCACAGCTTTATTCAGAAGCACCATTAAAGGGATAATAATACTTTGTTTTAACTTTATTTTATTTTGTAGGCATTAAAAAAACATGAAGAATGATATAAGTCTTATTTCTCAAACCTTTATGGTTTGAGAGATATTCACAAGCAAAGTTTCCCCTCCCGCCTCTTTTACCTAGTGTAAGCCATCTCTTCTCAGATGTGGAATCCAGTCCACAGGTGCCCAATTGCCTATTGACCCAGTGGCCACTATTAAAAGTGTAAATTACACTCATGAAATTGATGGTGGAAAGAGGACATATGCGCACTTACACCAATAAGAGCTTGCAGAGATATTAACCTGTCTCTGCTCAGGTTACTTGACTGGGAGGAAAAGAAGATCCAACGAGGTGCTGCTTCATTCCCCAATTCAAGAATTTAACCCTTTGAGTGCCAGAGGGGTACGCAACGCATTGCAGAGCAATGCGTTGCGTACCCCTCTGGCACTCAAAGGGTTATTAACAGACTTTTCACTTACAAATCACAGGATAAAAATCCAAATTGGCATAAATATATTAATATAAAAACAAAGCTAGCTTGACTTCCTTAGAATCAGGTAAGCCACATACAAAGAGACGTACACCATGTTAGGCTGAACATGTCTATTGGAAAGATGTGGTCTGGTTCTGCTGAGATACATAGAGGTGGGGTGACACAGAATTAGGCAGTCAGATGAAGGAGAGACAGAAATCCTGATGTACTACACAAAAGTGGTATAATTATCAAACCAGCTATACCATATCAAAAAAATTCCCCAAAGTTCCAACTGATTTAACTCGAGTCTATAACCTCTTGAATAGTAGATTTTGCCAATGCCCTGCTTCGTTGGACACCACTTTAGCAATCAATGGGATGAAAATACAATTTTAACCAATATGGATTCATACTCGTTCCAGAGGATGTGATTGTTTTGATACATCAGCCGCAGAGAAGGAAGATGGGAGATTGGCATAAACAGTGCTGGGAGATATAGTTGACAACGAGGCTGAAAAAAAGACATGCGTCCATCAAGTCCAGCCCATGCCTAAAACACCCCTGTTCATCCAGAGGAAGGCAAACAAAAAAACATTGAAGACATTTCCAATTTAGCCCCAAGTGGGTAAAAAAAAATACCTTCCTGACTCCGAGTAGCAGTCAGATAGTTCCCTGTATCAACAGCCTATCTGCATTGAAGCCATCTGTCATCATTTTCAGTATTGTTCTGTGCTAGATAGGCATCATTTGCTTTTTTTTTTTTTTAAAGCAGGTACAACATCTTGAGAGAATTCCACAGCTTTAACACCCTTACTGTAAAAAAATCCCTGCCTTTGTTTTAGTCAAAAGCATCTTTCCTCTAGTCTTAATGGATGCCATCTCGTTCTTATCTCATAATTCATTGGTGAGTTCTTTGTATTGACCTTGAATATATGTATAAATAGTTTAAAGCCCGTCATTTGACAGGGTGTAGGTCTTACGCATGACGGGGGGCAGGACAGCAGCGGTATTGCTGTGATCCCCGGAGCGTGCCGCGCTACCGCTGCTTTTCCCTCCAAAGCCTCTGAAGGCATCGCTCTCTGTGTCCATGCGGTTACGCATACAGGGAGTGACGCATCCTAGCAAATTACTATATATATATATATATATATATATATATATATATATATATATATATATATATATATATATATATAAAAGAAGACTTTGTGCCTGGCAAAACACACCCAGGGGCGGCAGTAAAAAGGATTACTGCTGCCATTGGGTGATTCTGTGGGAGTGTGATTTTTGGCCTGCCCCCACTATCCAGCCCGCCCACCACTATCTAAGGCTGAAAAAAAAAATGGCTGCCACACACTCCTACACCACAGACACATGCACATGCCCTCCCACACACACACTAGCAGACACATACACACATATACACACACACGCACGCTGAGGATGATGGGAATAATGTTCAAGCTACAGCTGGAAGGCCATGGTCCAATCTGTATTATGCAGCTTCTTCATTCCCTGTCTTTGAGCCTACACAGCTCTGCTAATTACTACAAGTGAGCTGATTTCTAAACAATCAGCAGGAGGATACTGGCTTGCTGAGAAAGTGGAAACAACGGCAGAGAGGTGATCAGGCAGTGCAGAGCAAGGCTTCAGCTGAGCTGGTAAATGGCAGAGACATGGATGTGACTGTATTTATATATTGCACAAAGAGAGAGAAAGAGAGCAGGTTGTTTGTCAGTCTGTCTGTAAGTAGAGGTGCCAGTTCCTGCAATCATCTCCATGCTGTACATAGCTCACTGTATAGCATGTATGACAAACTATTTATATATGGTCTGGCATTGTATAGTATACAGTCTGTGTATAAGGACTGGCACTATACAGTATAGGAGGGACAGTCCCTGTTTGACACCCAAATCCCTCTGCTCCTCTATTTAGGAGATCACACGGTGTGGTGTATATACAGTAGGCTGACCAGACCTCACCTTTATCCGGGGACACATAGGAAATAAGCATATTTCAGGAGTGCACCAAAATCAAAGCAGCCCTGCAGTATGCATTTTTCATATGTGTCACTGGTTAAAGGTGAGGTCTGGTCAGCCTAATGTACAAGTGTATCAGATTGCTCCACATCAGTAAAACCCACGGTAATGTGGGTATAAACTTCTGTATATATCTGTTAAATTAGTCTGTGTAAAAAAATACTTTCATCTTCTTCTAAATCATTCACATACAGAAAGAGTAACTTAACCATTTCAGTGCCAGAGGAGATGCAATGCATTGCTTACCCCCTGGCACGCAAAGGGTTAAAAATTCTCTACAATGGTCTGGCACTGTATAGCAGTGGTTCTCAATCTGTGCCCTCAGTGGCTATTAACAGGCCAGGATTTTAGAATTTCCTTTTAAGAGCACAGGTGAGTTAATCAATATGACTGAGCCTCTGATCAACACACTTGTGTTCTAGCAGTGAAATTCCTAAGTCCTGGCCTGTTAGTGGCCACTGACGGCGTGGGCTGAGAACCTCTGCTGTATAGTATACAGTCTGCATGTGTCTGTGTATAAGGACTGGCACTATACAGTATAGGAGGGACAGTTCCTGTTTGACACCCAAATCCCTCTGCTCCTCTATTTAGGAGATCACATTGTGTGGTGTATATACCAGTGCATCAGATTGCTCCACATCAATAAAACCCACAGTAATGTGGGTATAAACTTCTGTATATATCTGTTAAATTAGTATGTGTAAAAAATAATTTCATCATCTTCTAAATCATTCACTTACAGAAAGAGTAACTTAACCATTTCAATGCTAGAGGGGATGCAATGCATTGCTTACCCCCTGGCACTCAAAGGGTTAAAAATTCTCTAAAATACACCACCAGCCACGCCCCCAGTAACACCACCGAAAACACAAGTGTCCCTCTTTGGCCATATGAAATGTTGGGAGGTATGTTACTTACACTGCTCACACTGTATGTATTTATGTTCTGATTTGCAGCTGTGTGTCACTGTTTGTGTTGTCAGTGCATGTGTGTGTATATGTGTGTGTTGCATGTGTCTCTGTCTATCACTGTGTGTACCTTTCTGACACGTACACCCTACGCTATAATTCACTATCATAACATTTATTTAAAAAAAAGAAACATTTCCTGCATAATATGACGGGCAACGCCGTCCCAAACTGCTAGTATAATATATAATCATATGACCCCTTAGATGTTCCTTCTGTAATGTAAACAAACCCAGTTTGGCTAAACAAGAGTGATATAGGGAGGAAGAGATATCGAGAGGAATATGATCTTTGATGGGTTGAAATGTTGGGATCTGGCCCCAGAAGCAACTGCCTCCTACTACTAGGAACCTAATTTTTTTGGCTACCTAGTCTGCATTGCCGAATATAATAAATTAAAAAAATGTTTTCCATCAGGTTCACTATTCCGTGTGTCTCTTAACAGGTCATGCGTCATCTCTCCAAGCTGTTTGACAACATGGCAAAGATGAAGTTTCAAGGGGATTCGGATGAAAGTCAGTCTAAGACCGGGCTGGGGATGTTCAGCAAAGAGGATGAATATGTCCCGTTCAATGAGCCTTGTGACTGCAGTGGACAAGTGAGTCCCTTGGACATCTCATTGTAGATCTGCCTGAAATAGTTACATAGTAACATCCATCGGTTCTCATGCTGTAAAGTCAGGGGAGGGCTGGCAACTTGTGTCCCAGGGGGGTAAATACAATCAAGTGGCCCGTTTCTACTGTTATTCGAGCACACTCTCCCAGCCCACCCCCCTTTTCTAAGCTTTAAATTTGACCTTAATGTTCCAAAGTAACGTGAGTGATACCACAGAGCTTACAGTTAAAATGGAACTACACTACTGATAATACAGAGCATATAATTTAACCGTTTGAGTGCCAGGGAGGTATCCAGCGCATTGCAATGCGTAGATACCTCTCTGGCACTCAAACGGTTAAGTAAAGCAACATTAGTGATACTATAGAGCTTACAAGGAAAATGGGTTCTGCTACAGTGTATCTCCGTTTGGATTGTAGCTCTGTGGTATCACTGGTGTAGTTCCATTTACAGCAGCGTGTGGGAGATTGAGGCAGTGGCCCAACAGCACAGACATGTGACCAGCCCAGGGGGCAATTGCCCCTCTGCCCCCCAGGCCAGCCCTCCTCTGTGTAAATTGGTGAAGAACAATTCTGGGAAGAAGAACTGAGCCGATAGAGAGAGAGAGAGAGAGAGAGAGAGAGAGAGAGAGAGAGAGAGAGAGTGAGTGTGTGTGTCCAACATATTGCTTCTCAATTAAAAGTGCTACATCACAATTAAATCAATGGAAAAAATGGGTGTTCTAGTACAGTAGTAGACAAAGATCAGATGTTACAATGTGTTGGGTTTTTTTTCTCCAGGTTGAGACGTGGCTGAACCGTGTCCTTGACTCAATGAGGGCCACTGTTAGACATGAAATGACAGAAGCAGTCACTGCTTATGAGGAGAAACCCAGAGAACAATGGCTGTTTGACTATCCAGCACAGGTACTTCCACCTAGAGTGACCACGTGTCCCTGATTGCCCAGGGCAGTCCCTGATTTTGAATGTGTGTCCCATGTCCCGGGCATCCCCCTTCTGGCACAATACAAAGTCCTGGAATAAAGACTGTAGTTCTAGAATGACAACTGTCCATTGTCTACTGTGACAGGAAGTGATGCCTCTGCTGGGCTACAACAAAATGGCTTCCAGACCGAGCTCAGAACACTAGAGAGAGAACTGAACCTTTATCCTGACATCAAACAGGAGCTGCAGTGCAGTATTGTTGTAGTGTAATGCTAGTCTACGGCTTTGGGAGTGATGTACATTATCTTGTAGTCCACCACAGTCATCTCTTTCTGTCACAGCAGTCAAAGGGCAATTCTCCCTCTAGTGTTTAGAATTCTGTGGTGCACCAGAGAAAGAGCGGGCTGTGTATTGATGTCCAGTGATGCATAGTGACTTCTTCCGGATGGTGCACTAGAGCTGAGGACCAGTACTCCGCTGCTCTTGACTCTGCAGTGTCCCTGAATGGCAGGTTAGAAATGTGGTCACCCTACTGCCACCTGGTGGATTCTGGCTGCCCAACAAGAGGCATGTTCTAGCACAGTGGTTCTCAACCTTTCTAGTCCCGCGACCCTTTGATAAAATTTCCCAAGTTGTGGCGACCCCTAACAGTAAAATTATTTTCGTTGCTCCTTCATTGCTACTGTTATGAATCGAAATATAAATATCTGATGGTTTTAGGTGACCCCTGGCAAATCGTCATTCGACCCCCGAAGGGGTCCCGACCCACAGGTTGAGAACTACTGTTCTAGCAGTTCATGTATGGATTGTGTTCATGACTGGATACAAGAGAGCGACTCATTCATTCACTGCACTGGGTGTACCTGTCAACGGCTGTACTTGTACATATTATATTATCATTCCTAACAATGCCTAAAACATTTTCCTTCTTATGCATCATTGTCTTAACCCTTTGAGTGCCAGAGGGGTATGCAACGCATTGCTTTGTGCACCCCTCTGACACTCAAAGGGTTAATCAAATTTCTCCATTGTCTACAAATTACTCTGGTCTATCCTCCAAGTCCTCTTCTGCCATCGTCCATCCTAGATTTTGTCTTACACTTGGTCTTCTCCATCGTCCTCTTTTTGATCCTATTCTTAAAGGGATAGTAATGTTTCAAAATAAAAGCAGCTCTAATTAATCTTCATAGTATTTGGGCCATGGAGAGTGTTATTTCAATACTGTCAGAGTTGTAGTACAAGAGTAATTGAATGATAAAGTATCCCTCTCCCGCCCCTTTTACTCATGTAACACTGCTCACCTCAGAGCAGCAAGACTGTCCGGATGGCTTGCAGAGAGGGACAATCTTCAATTAGCATAAGGGAAAAACCTGTCAAGAGGGGCAGGGTTTTGCTTGTGATCACAGTAAGAAGATTGTCCCTTGTTGTGACCTGTCCGGTCAAGAGACCAGATTCCACATCTGAGGGGAGGTGACTTACACTAGGTAAAAGAGGCGGGAGGGGGATACTTACTTTTATCTAGTGTAAGTCACCTCACCTCAGATGTGGAATCTGGTCTCTTGACCGGACAGGTCACAACAAGGGACAATCTTCTTACTGTGATCATAAGGAAAACCCTGCCCCCCTTGAAAGGTTTTTCAGGTTTTTCTTAAGCTCCACAAGACCACAACTTTTCCCCTCTTCTCCGTGCCATATTTTTCACCCAATAGCCATCATGTTGAGTTTTTTTTATTTGCTTAAAGGAGAGACCTCATCCCCTATTAATAGCCCCTCACTTTCCATACTATGATCAGAAAATCTTAAAGGGATAGTAACACTTAAAATATATTAAAAAATATTGTAGAGTTTATCCCCCTTGAGTAAAACAAGGGAACTCCCACTGCTGAAAAAAGTCTGTTAAACAGTTATTACAGTTCAAACTTGAATTTTTTTTAGGTGCAGTATCACAATAGCCTCAAATTCTACAGTGGCGCTGTTTATACGCCAACCTATGAACAGCTCTGGTCAGTTGACCATAAATCCCATAGGATGGTATAGCAACAGCGCCACTGTACAATTTCAGGACAAATGTGATACTGCCCTTAAAACATTCAAGTTTGAGCTGCAATAACTTTAAAGTGGAACTACCACCCCTTCTAAACTTTCCCCCAAATAATTAGCCATCTGGCGACTAGCTGCTCAATAGTGCTAGTCGCCAGAATTATTACCGGGTTATTGATATTGATGGGTAATTATTTGGGGACAAGTTTAGAAGGGGTGGTAGTTCCGCTAAAAATACAAAAAACACCTCTCAGCAGTGAGCGCTCCCTTGTCCAACTCAGGGGGATAAACTCTACAACGTGTGTGTGTGTATGTATGTATATATGTATATAATATATATATATATATATATATATATATATATATATATATATATATATATAGCCAATGGCGAGTGAAAATTTAGCCCTGGTTGGTATGTTATGGCTTACAGTGGCGAGTAACTTTTCAGGTCTGGCTAGTAGCAAAGGACTTCATATTTTAAGCTATATATATATATATATATATATATATATATATATATATATATATATATAATATAATTTTTTTTTACATTTTAAATATTACTGTCCCTTTAATGGCTCTTATAAATTTTGCTCTTGCGTCTTTTTTCAAGACAAAACATATTCAGTTATTTCTGAATGTCGCGTCCACGGAGGCGGACATGACGTCTCTTAGCAGGACCAGAGGACCTCAGACTCTGTTTGCTGCACGTGTTAATCATCCCCTTTAAAGGGATAGTAATACTTCGTTTTATCTTTATTTTATTTTGTAGGCATTAAAAAAACATGAAGAACGATATAAGTCTTATCTCTCAAACCTTTATGGTTTGAGAGATATTCACAAGCAAAGTTTCCCCTCCCGCCCCTTTTACATAGTGTAAGCCATCTCTTCTCAGATGTGGAATCCAGTCCATAGACCAGACAGATAACAGAAGGGAACAATCTTCTTCCTATGAGAACAATGAAAGTCCTGTCCCCCTTGACAAGTTTTTCAGGTTTTTCCCTTATCTTAATTGAAGATTGTCCCTCTCTGCAGTCTACCTGGGCACCTCCCTTCTGATCTGGCTGAGCAGTGTTACATCAGTAAAAGGGGCGGGAGGGGGATACTTTATCATTGAATTACTCTTGAACTACAACTCTGACAGTATTGATATAACACTCTCCAAAGTCCAAATACTATGATGATTAATTAGAGCTGCTTTTATTATGAAACATTACTATCCCTTTAACCCTTTGAATGCCAGAAAGATAGCGCTGGATACCTCTCTGGCACTCAAAGGGTTAAGGGCTAGAAGGATGGGCACTGCAAATGCCTTGCACACCCCCTCGGGTCCTTAAAGGGTTAATCCCTTAAGTACCCAGGACGTGCTATAACCCTCATGGGTACACTTGCATTATGGACCCATGATGGTCATGCAACTTCATGAGATTCAGCACTGAATGCAGAGGTCGACTCTGGAACAAAGCGACCGAGGAAAACTTCACAAGGATTTTCGTCCCATTGTAAGGCAAGTCGGGGGTTAATTATAGGTGGTGCTACTTCTCCTTTAATTGCTGAACGACCGTAGCAATGACAGGCGCTGGGTGCCTTTGTCTGAAAGGTCTAAGCCCTCCCCCCTCTCTTCCCCAGGTGGCACTAACTTGCACACAGATTTGGTGGACTACGGAGGTTGGCATCTCCTTTGCCAGGCTGGAGGAAGGTTATGAGAATGCCATGAAGGAGTATTATAAGAAGCAGGTCAACCAATTGAACACGCTCATCACCATGCTGATAGGACAGTTGTCCAAGGGGGACAGACAGAAGATCATGACCATCTGCACCATTGACGTGCACGCCAGGGACGTGGTCTCCAAGATGATCGCTCAAAAGGTTAGTCAAGTCTCCTTGGTGACGTTTCCTTCTATGCTCCTGTAAGGGCCATAGGTGCAAAGAAGTAGCGAAATGGCTCTTGTCGTTGGTAACGGCTTTTCAAAGCACAGTGTCGTTGGGATCATTAAAGCGGAACTTTCAGCTTCATATAACTATACCTATTGTGGAAAATATGCCCAACATGATACTCTTTCTGTGTATATAACATCCCTGCTATCCCCAGGGCCGGATTTGCCATAAGGCAGAGTAGGCATCTGCCTTCAGGCGCACCCCACAGAGGGGCGCCTGTCACTGAAATCATTTTTTTTTAAAAAATATTTTTATTCACAGCGCTCGCGCTGCGCACAGTGGCAGCAGTAACCAGCCGCATAGTAAGATCTGTGCCTTCTTCGGCACAGATCTGTATACTGTTGCTCCCTCGTCGGCTCTTTAGTAATGCAGAGCGCTGGGAGATGACATCATCTCCATGACATCATCTCCCAGCCCTCTGCATTAATGAAGAGAAGACCACACGGGAGCAAAAGCATACAGTCTGTGCAGAAGGAGGCACAGACTTTTCCTGCCGCTGGACCACCAGGGAGGTAGGAAACGGATACAGGGGGGCAATGTGAAGATGATGGGGCAGTGTGGAGATGATGGGGGCAATATGAGGGCAAGTTGGAGCTGATGGGGGCAAGTTGGAGATGATGGGATAATGTGGAGATGATGGAGGCAATGTCAGGGCAAGTTGGAGCTGATGGGGGCAATGGAGCTGATGGGGGCAATGTAGATGATGGGGCAATGGAGATGATGGGGCAATGGAGCTGATGGGGGCAAGTAGGAGATGATGGAGGCAAGTTGGAGCTGATGGGGGCAATGTGAGGGCAATATGGAGCTGATGGGGGCAATATGGAGCTGATGGGGGCCAATGTGAGGGCAATATGGTTATGTGGGGGGTTATGTGGAGATTTGGAGCATTGTATAGGTGTCCGGTGGAGATGGCCAATGGTGGGGGGCGCTTCAGATTTCTGTGCCTACAGGCTCCTGAGATTTAAATCCGGCCCTGGCTATCCCACTATGTTATGCAACTGTACCTTGTAAGTTCGTTGTAAGACCAGGGAGAGCGGCGCCATCTTGCCAAAAAAGTAACAGAGCACATGCGCCAGTTCTTCCTGTGTCTTGTCAATCACAGAGGAAAAGACGGCCCCTAATTTTTTTTTTTTTTGTTCTGCGTGACGTAGAGATGAATAATCCTCTAGTGCGATCACAGGGGACACTGGCAGCATCTTGGCAACAAAATAACACTGCATAGGCTACAATTGGCTGCTTATTCAAACAGTAGGAGCGCTGTACATGAAAGCGCTCGCATCTCACAGACATGACCTGGATGCGCAGGATTCAAGGTGCGCTCCAGGTCACATGGTTTTACAAGGGCTTGACGTAGGATTCAGGGGCTGGATGGCGGATTCAGTGAGAAGCCCTGTGGGAGTGTCTTCTGCACCATAAGGTGCACAGCGGGAGAGCTCTAAGTGACCGTTGCGTCATCAGGCACTATTTTCATGTTTCTACTGCTTAACTTAGATTAATTTTTCTGCGAAAAAACACATATCACTACAAACAGGAGACACAAAGGAATGGAAGAGGCCAGAATCATTCAGAGGTGAAAGTTCCCCTTTAATATTTTTTGAGAGTGTCAGTTGCGATCGGAAATATGTCGTTTGTCCTGACTGAAATTGTCATACGTAACGACAAAAAGACAAAGACTTTTTTTGGCATTCGTTACGACAAATTTTCTTTTCCTCTGTACGACACAGGAGAATAGTTTAGCCACGCCCTTGCCCCTCCCCTTTGCCAGGAAATTCTGGGGTTATATCGTACACAACGGACATTACTACTTTCTCGTCGGATATTCTATAGAAAGTATGTCTTTCATGCACACAATTACTAATTTTTGTCTTTCATAAGACATTTTTTGTCGTTAACCCTTTGAACATACGGCCCTTACAGTCTACAGTTTCTGAGATAGTCTTTACTTTTGTATTTATCTGGTCTCTCTACCTCAGTGGATCTCCACTCGGGTGTCATAACACCTCGGTGTGCCATGGGCACCAGTTTAAGGTGTCACTTTTTTCTAGAAAGACTTTTGACAAGAATGTGACTGTTGAGTTTCAGATGTATATTTTATAGCCTTGTTTTGTGCAATATATTCAAGTGCTAGTAATGTCCTCAAGAAAGGTTTTTGCATTTAGAAGAGCTTAAAAAGCTGAGCTAAATGCAAAAAAACGTACCTCTCAAACCGCTATGGTATAAGAGATACAGGTGTTTGACGTTTGATCGGAAGCTGCTCCCAGACGGAGGGAAGCAAAGGCATGACACTACTACTATGTAACTATAGAGTCTACGCAGTAAGATCTCCAGAGTTGGAGATATCGTATGGCATTGGCTCCAGAGAATAATATAGGAACCGGAGAGGTGATATCACTAGAGAAGCCATCTCTACATTATCACTTCTTTATCACGCCTTAGTGCATCTCTCCCTAGCGTCTCAAAAGCTTGCATCATACGGCCACACAGCCAATAAAGGAATCATTTTTACTCTCTTCGTGTTATTGTCATACTGTTTGTGGGACCTAAGAATAACGGTGTTCAATCATTTCTACCTTTCACAACATATATAATAATTGACTCAGAACTGTGCGTAGGATTATGCTAATGTACTTATACAACTACTGATCTTCTTATTAACCCTATGAGCGCCTTCCTTTGTTTTCTTTTTATGTTTCAGGTGGATAACGCTCAGGCGTTCGTGTGGCTGTCTCAGCTCAGACATCGCTGGGATGATGATAAGAAACATTGCTTTGCCAACATATGCGATGCCCAGTTCCTCTACTCTTACGAATATCTGGGCAACACGCCCCGTCTGGTCATCACTCCTCTAACAGACAGGTGTGTGACGGAATGCCAGGGGTGTAGGATGGAATCTGGGGTCTGTTCCTGTCACAGGCAGAAAACCCTAATGTCCGCTATGAATTAATTCTGCGTGGCCTGGTTCCACAAAATTAGACTTTAATACATATGGGATATGGTGTCTGTAGAAGGACATGGGCAGTGCTGGATTTACATCCCAGGCTTCCTTAGACAAGGCACTCTAGGTGCTCCTAGCTCCGCCTGTGACCACACCCCACTCCTCACATGACCCCGCCCCAGTCCCATCCACTGTTTCCTGCCATAGAAAATACCCTTGGGCTGTCAAGCAGAAACAAAAAATGGTTAGTAGGACACACACGGAATTAATTATTCTTTAGATTCATCTGAACGTATCTTAACCCTTTGCGTTTAGTACCCCTCTAGCACTCAAAGGATTAAGGCGGCAGCTCCGATTTCATGTTACTGCTGATTACACTGTGTGTTTCATTGGTCACCACACACACACACACACACACACACACACACACACATAACATAGACATACATACACACATATAAACATACATATGCATGCATACATACATACACACAGACATAAGTATATATATATATATATATATATATATATATATATATATATATATATATATATATATACACTTATCCTATATAATTATTCGCTAGGATGTTTGTCAGAAGCCGTCATGCGCAATACAGAGTGCCCAAATGCGCTGCGGCTGATACTAAGCTGGGCGCTTTGAATTAGAACCAGAGTCCTCTCTGGGAACCTTCCTGGGACCGCTTGGTCCCAGGATGGTGCGCAGAGAGGACTACAGTCCAAATTCGGAGTGCCCTGCTCCGTATCATCCGCAGTGCATTCAGGCGCTCTGTACTGTGTATGACTAAAGCGTGGGCAGTGAGCAGAGAGGCTCTGGGCACCAGCCGAGGTTGCTTAGTGGCACTGTGGCCCACGTAAGTGGGCTTTTAAACCAGTGTGTGTGTGTGTGTATATATATCTATATGTATATGTGTGTGTGTAATATATATATATATGTATATATATATATATATATATATATATATATATATATATATATATATATATATATATATACTAGTTGAACAGCCTGTTACACGGGCCACAGTGCCACTGCCACCCGGTTGCGGGGCAGTCACGTGCAGTAGAGACTGCCCACTCCACGGTGGATACAGAGCAGGACGCTTCTTCGGAGCGCCCAGCTCTGTATCAGCCGCGGCGCGGGCAGTCTCTACTGCGCATGACTGCAGCACGCGCAGCAGTGTCTACTGCGCATGTCTGGCGTTACACACGATTTAGCAAATTATTATATAGGAGATAAATAGATAGAGATATATATATATATATATATATATATATATATATATATATACATACATACATACACATTTATAATATAAACATACATGTATGCACATTTACATACACGCACATTTACATATATAAACGCACACATACACATGCAAACACACACACATACATACACAGGGCTCAAAATTTCCACTAGCCAATGGCGAGTGAAAATTTAGCCCTGGCGAGTAGAAATTCAACCCTGGTGGGTATGTTATGGATTGCAGTGGTGAGTAACTTTTCAGGTCTGGCTAGTAGCAAAGGACTTCCAATTTTAAGCCCTGCGTACATACACATGTATAAACACACACATATACACACATACACACACACACACACACACACACCTATTGTTACTTCACTCCTTACCTAGTCTTGCTTCCCTGGCAGATGTTACATCACTCTGACACAGTCGCTGCATCTCACTATGAGCGGGGCTCCTGCTGGCCCTGCGGGTACCGGCAAGACTGAAACTACCAAGGACCTGGGGCGAGCGCTTGGCATCATGGTCTATGTGTTTAACTGCTCCGAGCAGATGGATTACAAGGTAAGTGACACGGTCCTAGTGTGTGGGCGTCCAGCGTGCGGCACATATGAATTAGTAGGCCAGTAAGTAGGGTGTCTGGTGCTCCTCCACAAAAACATATGGGCAGGTGTGAAGGTCATATTATGGCTTTACCTCTACCCCTCCTGATCCATTTTTGTGGATGCCCATGCCAGTAAACTCTAATCCCCTGCTTGCCAGTACAGTACAGTTCAAGAACATAATAGTGTTTGTACATTTCATACATTTACCATAAATATTTCACTATTTCTAGGCGCACATTATTATTGGGTTTTTTTGGTTTTTTTTTTTTTTTAATAAAAATGTCAGTTTATAAAGACAACATATCCCACAGTTCCATACAAACATTTCATATGGATCAACGTTTTGATCCGAACTGGGGATCCGTAATTTACATTTTTTGTAACCATTTTTGAAGTCCTTTGAGTTCTGATCTTGAGATTTATACAATTTTTTGATATCCGGCACCCAGGCAATAATCTAGTTAGTGCGCCCCATACATTGTGTGTTTGTGTGTATATATACAGCGTATGTATGTGCATCTATCTATTTATGTCGATATAAAGATATAAATAGGTAGCAAACGATCTATAGTCCTTCTTCAAGGCCCTGGTGAGGGTTGAAACGTCGATGAGATGATTTAATAAAAATATTATTTCTCTGTTTTATTAAGTCCCTGGAGTGCTTCTTCCAGATAGTCTTTGGACTATAGATCGTTTGCTATTAAATTGTTGGGAAGCACCTGGGCAATTTGGAATTTTTCATATTAATCGGAGTGCCCACCTTCACTTGTTGGATATAAATAGGTAGATATTTTTTTATTTTTATTTATTTATTTTTTTAGGGCAGCAAGCCAACTGCACCATCGGGGACAAATAGACAAACCCATCGATTTAAAGGAACGGAGAGACTTCCTAACAACCCCCCACTTACCTTAATCTGGGTGGAAAAATCCTAAAGCCTACTATGAATCCATTTTGTGTTGATTTGTTCTTCAGAATGAATGTGTAACTGGTACTGGATGTCATGTGCATGGGGGCAGACATGATTGCATGTTCCCAGACTCTGGTCTCCGGCTCCGCCCACTTCAGAGACAGGAGTTTGGCTTCAAAGAGTCCCTCAACAAAGATTCAGGACAGGATAACCAGTGCCAGTTAACCCTTTCAGTGCCAGAGGTGTGTGCAGTGACCCCTTCCGACACAGAAATGGGTTAAAGAACAGTTTTGGAGAACCTATCTACATAATTCGCTCAAAGTGGCCGTAAGGATTTTCTGCCCTGATTGAGATAAGTGGGTGGTCATTATTTGGAGGTGTTTATTGGCTCTAAAATGGGCCTTTTAACACAAAGAGATATTCGGCTCCATACTAACACTTTCCCTGTTTCTGATCCTCTCTCAGTCCTGTGGGAACATCTACAAGGGTCTGTCTCAGACTGGAGCCTGGGGCTGCTTCGATGAGTTTAACAGAATATCCGTGGAAGTTCTGTCCGTAGTGGCCGTGCAGGTAAGTGAGCATTTTCCTTGTATGTAGATCAGTGAACCCTCAGGGTACACAGACAGGTCAGGTTTTTAAAGGGATAGTAATGGTGAGATATTAAGTCGAGGCCGATTCTTCAACATACTTTTTTATAACGAAGCGTATCTTCCTAACAGTCTATAACGTAGTCGTCTTAATTTTATTTTATATTAACCCTTTGAGTGTCAGAGTTCCGTACCCCTCTGGCACTGAAAGGGTTAAGTGTCCTCCCCCCCCCCCTTTTACATACTTTACGCTGCCTCCCCTCCGCGCAGCAGGCCGCTCCGGATGGATCACGATGAGAGAAAATCGTCTGTCGGTATACAGAAAAACATGCGTTCCTTCTTCAAAGGGGGCAGGCTTTTCCTTATACCAATAGACACAAGATTGTCCCTCATTGTGATCCGTCCGGTCAAGTGACCGGATTCAGGATCTGTGGGGCGACCACATGACATATGGAAAAGAGGCGTGAGGGGGACACTTTAATATGAATTAAAAGATGACAAAGTTATGGACTTTTAGAAAGGTACACTTTGTTATAAAAAGTATGGTGAAGATCAACCTTGCCTTAATATTTAACCATTACTATCCCTTTAAAGCGATAGTAATGTTTCAAAATAAAAGCAGCTCCAATTAATCTTCATAGTATTTGGGCCATGGAGAGTGTTATTTCAGTACTGTCAGAGTTGTAGTTCAAGAGTAATTGAACGATAAAGTATCCCCCTCCCACCCCTTTTACCTAGTGTAACACTGCTCACTTCAGACCAGACAGATAACAGCAGCAGACAATCTTCTTACTGTGAGAACAATGAAAACCCTGCCCCCCTTGACAGGTTTTTCAGCTTTTTCCCTTATCTCAATTGAAGATTGTCCCTCTCTGCGATCCATCTGGACAGTCTTGCTGCTCTGAGGTGAGCAGTGTTACATCATTAAAAGAGGAGGGAGGGGGATATCATTCAATTACTCTTGTACTACAACTCTGAGAGTATTGAAATAACACTCTCCATGGCCCAAATACTATGAAGATTTACCGGAGCTGCTTTTATTTTAAAACATTACTATCCCTTTAAGCTTTTGCCTATTCATGATGCGTGTTAGAAACGCTGTTTTATTACGTGTGCCTGAAAGTGTTGAGAACCTACAGTTGTCAGAAGCTGACTTTTTTCTGACCGATGTGAAATCCTTTGAGACCTCACGCCGGTGTTGGGTCCTGAGTACTGTCAATAAGTGATATGAGTGGGTCAGAGGCCAGAGGCATTATGGGAATTTCTTAGACTTTAAATGGCAAGTTTTACAAATACGAAACCTTTAAGCAAAGAGATGGCGGAGTCCTCAGAGGGACTCACAAGGTTCTGTAAAGGTTATTATTTTTTTTTTAAACCTGAGTGTTGATTATTGAATCTGCTCCCTTTGAGACAAGTCTTATTAACCCCTTCGTACCCTAGAAGCCTGCACTTCAAGAAAAGAGAGCATCTATTTTCAAATGGATGCTCTGAAATACCTGATAGAGTTTCACAGGAAAGGGGACTGGTGGGGTAGAGGGGCGAGAAATTTGGGGAGGGGGAGGGGTAGTTAAAAGAAATATGGTTGATGGAGCCAGAGAAAAAACTTTTTTGGGGGGGTTGAAAAGAGAATAGTCATGGGAAAAAAGGGGACACACTGAGGAGACAGGGATATTGAAAGCTGGATTAACACCTAATATATTTTGGGGTTATATATAAACATAACCATTTAATGACCAGAGCAGTGTGAAGCACGTTGAGAAGCAATGTGTTGTATTCTCCTCTAAAGAGTTAAATACCCAGAACTCTTAGCGTCTGTAAAAATCATCTATTGTTTTCTGAGGCCTTAAATCTAGTCTTACGTATGCGACCTGGGAGCAGCCATTCCAGCCTTTTCTCTCTGGCACTCAAAGGGTGTCCTTCATATCAGGATGCACAGGGATGTGTAGTGTGTCCTACAGATCAGGATGCACAGGGATGTGTAGTGTGTCCTACAGATCAGGATGCACAGGGATGTGTAGTGTGTCCTACAGATCAGGATGCACAGGGATGTGTAGTGTGTCCTACAGATCAGGATGCACAGGGATGTGTAGTGTGTCCTACAGATCAGGATGCACAGGGATGTGTAGTGTGTCCTACAGATCAGGATGCACAGGGATGTGTAGTGTGTCCTACAGATCAGGATGCACAGAGCTGTGTAGTGTGTCCTACAGATTAGGATTCACAGGGCTGTGTAGCGTGTCCTTCATATCACGATGCACAGGGCTGTGTAGCGTGTCCTTCATATCATGATGCACAGGGCTGTGTAGCATGTCCTTCATATCACGATGCACAGGGCTGTGTAGTGAGTCCTTCATATCACGATGCACAGGGATGTGTAGTGAGTCCTTCATATCATGATGCACAGGGCTAGGTAATGATGCAGGTTTGTGATGCACATTTGGTACTAAGGTAAAAGTGTTATTTTTTCCTCAGGTGAAAAGTATACAAGATGCCATCAGAGACAAGAAAAAAATATTCAACTTCCTGGGTGAAGAGATCAACTTGATCTCGTCCGTCGGGATCTTTATAACCATGAATCCGGGGTACGCCGGTCGAACAGAACTGCCAGAGAATCTTAAGGCGCTTTTCCGGTAAGAGTTCATCTCGTTGTAGTCTGAATTTCAGTACAGTATCACCAAATGCACTGGA
Organism: Rhinophrynus dorsalis; assembly: GCA_037306005.1. Lineage (NCBI taxonomy): Eukaryota > Metazoa > Chordata > Amphibia > Anura > Rhinophrynidae > Rhinophrynus > Rhinophrynus dorsalis. The sequence continues at coordinate 11,501,703 of CM074727.1, read as the reverse complement.
TTTTAATGTAGGTTATAACTTTAACGCTTTAAAACTCTGAGTTGCGTTGCACTCACCTCTGGCAGTTAAGGGGTTAAAGACTGAGGAGGTGGGGTTTCAGCCATTGTGAAGCAATACGTTGAACACCCCTTTGATCCCTAAATCAGTGGGGGAACTACCATTGGACAAGTAGGTGCAAAGCACTGGGGTCCAACCTACTTTTCGGGGCCAATTTTATGCAAAAAAAAATAGAAAATGTTTAGGGTTTTCAGTAATTTACAGTGAAGGGGGGGGGCGAAATTAATTATGCACCTGGCCCTCGTTCAATAGACCCACCACTGCCCTAAAGGGTTTAATTATCAATGACTGTAGAAAGAAAACAGAAGAGACTCCTACCGTAATAACCTTTAGTTCATACACAATCCCTCCCTTCACCACTTTAAAGGGATAGTAATACTTTATCATTACTATTCCCTATATTGTAGATATTAGTCAAATACTTTAATAGCCCCCAGGTTCATCTCTCAAACCTTTATGGTTTGAGAGATAACCGAAGGCAAAGTTCCCCCTCCCTCCCCCTTCCCTGAAGTCAGCTTTGCGCTGACTGCAGGGATATCCGGTCTGACTTTCATCAGGCGGCTCTGCAGCAGAGCCGAGATCGCGTTGGTGACAAAGAATTATTTCACTGAAACGGTCTTCTACATGTGCTTGCAAACCAAGTACAAACCAAGCACATGTAGGAGACAGTTCCAGTGAAATAATTCTTTTTCACTAACGGGATCTCGGCTCAGCTGCAGAGCCACAAGCCTGTCATACGACAGACTCCCCCTGCAGTCAGCACAACACTGACTTCAGGGAAGGGGGAGGGAGGGGGGAACTTTGCCTTTGGTTATCTCTCAAACCATAAAGGACTGAGAGATGAACCTGGGGGTATTAAATTATTTTACAAATATCTACAATATGGGGGATAGTAATAATAAAGTATTACTATCCCTTTAAGAAATTCACTCACAATGAAGATGTTCAGTGTAACACTTTTATGTTCACTGAAATATGCGCCAGAGGTGTCCCTCAAACAGTAACACGTCTCCAGGTTGTCCTAGATTTTTCTTTTGGGCCGCTCCTTATACAACCACTCGGTAATAGTACATACACAAAAAACAGAAAAGAAAAGGGCGCCCAATAGCGCCTATTATCGTTATTGACACTTATTTCTTAAAATGATAATTATAATACAAGAGTGGTGTGAATGGACTTCTGTACAGTCACAACAAATCAGGCAGGCAAGGAATTTACACCTGTTCCTGCTCAGGTCCTTGGAATAGGGATGGTGCTTCAATCCAATAATCTCAGCATTCAGACTACAAATTCTTGTAAGGATCTCAAAAAAGCTGCTATAGTCTCAAAAAATATATATTTAATTAATAAAAATAGGGTCATACCCTTTTAAAATTACCTTAAAACAATATACAGGCAAGTAAATTTTACCAGCGTTTCAAAGTTATCAAACTGCTTTCTCAAGAGCTAGCCTAAAGACAAAGACCCGTGTGTGGGTTGAAAGGTTGACAGTACTTTGTTGTTTTGATTAACCCCTTAAGGACCGGCACGCACCACCAGCACTTGAGGACCACGGGGCTTTTTTTTTTTTTTCGCTTCCGGTTCAGGTCTTCCGGAGTGGTGTGCAGCCGCGCTGGGAGCCCTGAACTGCATGTCATGCCAGTACCGTCACTGGTCCTTAAGTGCCGGACCGCCGTGACCGTCCTGGCATGGCAATGGTCCTTAAGGTGTTAAATACATTTTCTTTTATATATAAAGACCGAAGTGTGCCTAGAAATGATTTCATAGGACTTTATGATGCAACATTCTTTTATCTAGCTATATATATATATATATATATATATATATATATATATATATATATATATATATATATATATATACTAGCAACATGGGACGGCGTTGCCCGTCATGTTATGACCATTGGGCGCACGTGTGTGAAATGCAGACACACTGATAAACACAGACATATGCAGCATACAGGCAGACACATACCATACATCCCAAGTGTCCCTCTTTAGGAGGGACAGTCCCTCTTTGAGGGCCAAATCCCTCTGTCCCTCTTTCCCACCCTGTTGTCCCTCTTTTTAGGAGGGTCAGACTGTGTGCAGGGCCGGCTCCACCTATAGGCGAGGTAGGCGCCGGCCTAGGGCGCACACGTACTGGGGGCGCGGGCATGCAGCGGAGAAGAGGTGCGCCCACACACACCATGCCAGGAACCACAACACAGTCAGGTCTATGTTGCTACAGCGCTCCCTCATCTGGTCGGATCTTTAGTAATGCAGAGCGCGCTGGGAGTCATGATCTCCCGCCGCGCTCTCCATTACTGAAGAGAAGAGTGCGCGGGAGATACAGGTATGTGATGGGGGGCAAGTTGGAGCTGAGGGGGCATAGTGGAGCTGAGGGGGCAAGTTGGAGCAGATGTGGGGCAAAGTGGAGATGATGGGGGCAAGTTGGAGCTGTTAGGGGAAAGCTGGAGCTGAGGGGGCATAGTGGAGCTGGTGGGGGCAAGTTGGAGATGATAGGGGCAAGTTGGAGCTGATGAGGGTCAAAGTGGAGCTGATGAGGGTCAAAGTGGAGCTGAGGGGGGGCAAGTGGAGCTGAGGGGGGGCAAAGTGGAGCTGGTGGGGCAAGTTGGAGCGGATGGGGGGGCAAGTTGGAGCGGATGGGGGCAAGTTGGAGCTGCTGGGGGCATAGTGGAGCTGATAGTGGAAAGTTGGAGCTGAGAGGGCATAGTGGAGCTGGTGGGGGCAAGTTGGAGCGGATGGGGGGCAAAGTGGAGCTGATGGGGTTAAGTTGGAGAGGATGGGGGGCAAAGTGGAGCTGATGGGGGTAAGTTGGAGCTGAGGGGGCAAAGTGGAGCTGAGGGGGCAAAGTGAAGCTGAGGGGGCAAAATGGAGCTGGTGGGGGCACGTTGGAGCTGATGGGGGCAAGTTGGAGTTGATAGGGGCAAAGTGGAACTGGTGGGCCAAAGTGAAGCTGATAAGGGGCAAGTTGGAGCTGGTGGGGGGCATCTCTTACAGGCATCTCCAGAACAGGGGCAGAGTGGCTCAGGGGGCAGAGAGAGGACAATCATGAAAAGAGGTTGGGTAGAAGTAGGCAGGGTATAAAGGGGTGGGACACAAGGGGCGGAGCGAAATGGGCGGCAAAATTAGGTTTTGCCTAGGGTGGCAAAAATCCTTGCACCAGCCCTGACTGTGTGGTGTGTATTACTTTGCTCTACAGCAATAAAGCAATAAACTTCAGTATATGTGTTTATACATTAGTCTGTGCAAATAAAATACTTTGGTCTTGAACTAAATCATTTATTCAGTTACATAAATAGCCAGTAATAGGTCATGAAATAACCTAAAAATTCTTACTAATGCCCCGCCCACCAGCCAGACCCCCAGTAATATCACCTAAAACTAACGTGTCCCTCTTTGGCCCTGTGAAATGTTGGGAGGTATGCACATACACACAGTGAGCGGCAGAAACATGCAAAAGACATGTACACACAGACACACTGGAGATGCACACATGGACACACATATGTAACAGAGATGTACACACACAGACACGCAACATATATGAGCAGAAACACATGTGCTCATGAGTTGTGTACCCCTCTGGCACTCAAAGGGTTAAGGTATAGAGAGGCATGTCAGAGTTAAATAGCAGTGGGAAGTGTGTTCATACCTGGGAACACTGACTTGTGAAGTCCCTAGAGGGGACTGATGTGGTGCTGATGTGGAGAGACAAATGGGGCAATCTGGGTTAAAAGTGGGTGGGGCTTAATCGTGAGTAGGGGGCGGGGCTTAACATAAATGTGAAAAAGTGTTAGTAATAGGCTGGGGAAGGAGGAGAAGTGGGAGGGGAATGCAAGTTTACAGTGTGAGGGGTTTTAACACACTCCATGAGGGGTAAAACTTGATACAGAACCCTGTGGCAGTCAGTGGGTTAAGTGTGAATCTGATGGCTGTCTGTCCTGTGTCTTGCATGGCAAATGGTGACAGTGAAGAAGTAATTCAGCAATGAGGGCCTACCTTAACCCTTTGAGTGCCATTTTGTTCCCCTGGTGATGCAGCACCGTTCAGTGGCTTTACTACAGGTCCTGCTGAGGCCACTGGGAGTCAAGGTGAGTGACTGTGTGTCAGCCATCTTTCTTTCTGGCTTTGTGTGTGTGTATGGGTGTTTGGTGCTGTGTGAGTGGGGCATGAGTGTGGAATACCTGTGAACTTTTACTTGTGGAGTCCCTCATGTGGTGCTGATGTGGAGAGAGCAATGGGACAAGCTGGGTTAAAAGGGGGCGGGGCTTAATTGCGAGTAGGGGGCGGGGCTTAACATAAATATGGAAAAGTGTTAGTAATAGGCTGGGGAAGGAGGAGAAGTGGGAGAGAAATGCAAGTTTACAGTGTGAGGGGTTTGAACACACTCCCTAAGGGGTAAAACTTGATACACAACCCTGTGGCAGTCAGTGGGTTAAGTGTGAATCTGATGGCTGTCTGTCCTGTGTCTTGCATGGCAAATGATGACAGTGAAGAAATAATTGAGCAATGAGGACCTACCTTAACCCTTTGAGTGCAATTTTGTTCCTCTGGTGCTGCAGTACAGGTCCTGCTGAGGCCTCTGGGAGTCAGGGTGAGTGACTGTGTGTGTGTGTCAGCCATATGTATTTCTGGCTTTGTGTGTGTATGTGGTGCTGTGTGTGTGAGTGGGGGCATGTCTGTGTGGTGCTGTGTAAGTGGGGCATGTGTGTGTGTGTGGTGCTGTGTGAGTGGGGCATGTGTGTGTGTTTGTGTGGTGCTGTGTGAGTGGGGCATGTGTGTGTGGTGGTCTGTGTGTGTGAGTGGGGCATGTGTGAGTGGGGCATGTGTGTTTGTCTGTGGTGTAGGAGCAAGTGGCGGCCATATTGTTTTTTTCTGACTTTGATAGTGGTGGGCGGGCTGCATAGTGGGGGCGGGCCAACTCCCTGCATGATTGAATCACCCAATAGGAGTAGTAACTCCTGCTTTATGCCTCCCCTGGGTGTGTTTTGGCAGGCACAAAGTCTTCTTTTATATATATAGATAATATATATATATACTAGCAACATGGGACGGCGTTGCCCGTCATGTTATGACCATTGGGCGCACGTGTGTGAAATGCAGACACACTGATAAACACAGACATATGCAGCATACAGGCAGACACATACCATACATCCCAAGTGTCCCTCTTTAGGAGGGACAGTCCCTCTTTGAGGGCCAAATCCCTCTGTCCCTCTTTCCCACCCTGTTGTCCCTCTTTTTAGGAGGGTCAGACTGTGTGCAGGGCCGGCTCCACCTATAGGCGAGGTAGGCGCCGGCCTAGGGCGCACACGTACTGGGGGCGCGGGCATGCAGCGGAGAAGAGGTGCGCCCACACACACCATGCCAGGAACCACAACACAGTCAGGTCTATGTTGCTACAGCGCTCCCTCATCTGGTCGGATCTTTAGTAATGCAGAGCGCGCTGGGAGTCATGATCTCCCGCCGCGCTCTCCATTACTGAAGAGAAGAGTGCGCGGGAGATACAGGTATGTGATGGGGGGCAAGTTGGAGCTGAGGGGGCATAGTGGAGCTGAGGGGGCAAGTTGGAGCAGATGTGGGGCAAAGTGGAGATGATGGGGGCAAGTTGGAGCTGTTAGGGGAAAGCTGGAGCTGAGGGGGCATAGTGGAGCTGGTGGGGGCAAGTTGGAGATGATAGGGGCAAGTTGGAGCTGATGAGGGTCAAAGTGGAGCTGATGAGGGTCAAAGTGGAGCTGAGGGGGGGCAAGCTGGAGCTGAGGGGGGGCAAGTGGAGCTGAGGGGGGGCAAAGTGGAGCTGGTGGGGCAAGTTGGAGCGGATGGGGGGGCAAGTTGGAGCGGATGGGGGCAAGTTGGAGCTGCTGGGGGCATAGTGGAGCTGATAGTGGAAAGTTGGAGCTGAGAGGGCATAGTGGAGCTGGTGGGGGCAAGTTGGAGCGGATGGGGGGCAAAGTGGAGCTGATGGGGTTAAGTTGGAGAGGATGGGGGGCAAAGTGGAGCTGATGGGGGTAAGTTGGAGCTGAGGGGGCAAAGTGGAGCTGAGGGGGCAAAGTGAAGCTGAGGGGGCAAAATGGAGCTGGTGGGGGCACGTTGGAGCTGATGGGGGCAAGTTGGAGTTGATAGGGGCAAAGTGGAACTGGTGGGCCAAAGTGAAGCTGATAAGGGGCAAGTTGGAGCTGGTGGGGGGCATCTCTTACAGGCATCTCCAGAACAGGGGCAGAGTGGCTCAGGGGGCAGAGAGAGGACAATCATGAAAAGAGGTTGGGTAGAAGTAGGCAGGGTATAAAGGGGTGGGACACAAGGGGCGGAGCGAAATGGGCGGCAAAATTAGGTTTTGCCTAGGGTGGCAAAAATCCTTGCACCAGCCCTGACTGTGTGGTGTGTATTACTTTGCTCTACAGCAATAAAGCAATAAACTTCAGTATATGTGTTTATACATTAGTCTGTGCAAATAAAATACTTTGGTCTTGAACTAAATCATTTATTCAGTTACATAAATAGCCAGTAATAGGTCATGAAATAACCTAAAAATTCTTACTAATGCCCCGCCCACCAGCCAGACCCCCAGTAATATCACCTAAAACTAACGTGTCCCTCTTTGGCCCTGTGAAATGTTGGGAGGTATGCACATACACACAGTGAGCGGCAGAAACATGCAAAAGACATGTACACACAGACACACTGGAGATGCACACATGGACACACATATGTAACAGAGATGTACACACACAGACACGCAACATATATGAGCAGAAACACATGTGCTCATGAGTTGTGTACCCCTCTGGCACTCAAAGGGTTAAGGTATAGAGAGGCATGTCAGAGTTAAATAGCAGTGGGAAGTGTGTTCATACCTGGGAACACTGACTTGTGAAGTCCCTAGAGGGGACTGATGTGGTGCTGATGTGGAGAGACAAATGGGGCAATCTGGGTTAAAAGTGGGTGGGGCTTAATCGTGAGTAGGGGGCGGGGCTTAACATAAATGTGAAAAAGTGTTAGTAATAGGCTGGGGAAGGAGGAGAAGTGGGAGGGGAATGCAAGTTTACAGTGTGAGGGGTTTTAACACACTCCATGAGGGGTAAAACTTGATACAGAACCCTGTGGCAGTCAGTGGGTTAAGTGTGAATCTGATGGCTGTCTGTCCTGTGTCTTGCATGGCAAATGGTGACAGTGAAGAAGTAATTCAGCAATGAGGGCCTACCTTAACCCTTTGAGTGCCATTTTGTTCCCCTGGTGATGCAGCACCGTTCAGTGGCTTTACTACAGGTCCTGCTGAGGCCACTGGGAGTCAAGGTGAGTGACTGTGTGTCAGCCATCTTTCTTTCTGGCTTTGTGTGTGTGTATGGGTGTTTGGTGCTGTGTGAGTGGGGCATTAGTGTGGAATACCTGTGAACTTTTACTTGTGGAGTCCCTCATGTGGTGCTGATGTGGAGAGAGCAATGGGACAATCTGGGTTAAAAGGGGGCGGGGCTTAATTGCGAGTAGGGGGCGGGGCTTAACATAAATATGGAAAAGTGTTAGTAATAGGCTGGGGAAGGAGGAGAAGTGGGAGAGAAATGCAAGTTTACAGTGTGAGGGGTTTGAACACACTCCTAAGGGGTAAAACTTGATACACAACCCTGTGGCAGTCAGTGGGTTAAGTGTGAATCTGATGGCTGTCTGTCCTGTGTCTTGCATGGCAAATGATGACAGTGAAGAAATAATTGAGCAATGAGGACCTACCTTAACCCTTTGAGTGCAATTTTGTTCCTCTGGTGCTGCAGTACAGGTCCTGCTGAGGCCTCTGGGAGTCAGGGTGAGTGACTGTGTGTGTGTGTCAGCCATATGTATTTCTGGCTTTGTGTGTGTATGTGGTGCTGTGTGTGTGAGTGGGGGCATGTCTGTGTGGTGCTGTGTAAGTGGGGCATGTGTGTGTGTGTGGTGCTGTGTGAGTGGGGCATGTGTGTGTGTTTGTGTGGTGCTGTGTGAGTGGGGCATGTGTGTGTGGTGGTCTGTGTGTGTGAGTGGGGCATGTGTGAGTGGGGCATGTGTGTTTGTCTGTGGTGTAGGAGCAAGTGGCGGCCATATTGTTTTTTTCTGACTTTGATAGTGGTGGGCGGGCTGCATAGTGGGGGCGGGCCAACTCCCTGCATGATTGAATCACCCAATAGGAGTAGTAACTCCTGCTTTATGCCTCCCCTGGGTGTGTTTTGGCAGGCACAAAGTCTTCTTTTATATATATAGATATATATATATATATATATAATATATGAAATAATATAATAAAAGTTTATTGCTAAATTAACCCCTTCGCGACAAAGGACGTACATGTACGTCCTCTGTGGGTGTCACTTAGTGACAGAGGACGTACATGTACGTCCAGGAGATCCGGATCCCCGCGCGGCTGCACGCCGTTCGGGGACTCCGGATTCTTTAAAAAAAAAAAAATAAATAAAAATGTTAGACTGGCGTTAAGTCACTAAGGGGTTAAAGGAATTCTAACCTCTCCCAATAATATCATAATCCCCCCTCGACTTGTCTTACTATGGCTAAAAATCATAATGGCCCTCGTGAATTTTGCTCTTGCTCATTAATTTAAGAATAACCTTTTCAGTCCATCACAGATATCTTGTCTGCTGAGGTTTATCTAATTATTGCCTGAACTCCTAGACCTCAAACTCCACCCACTGCAGTACTGATGCCATTTAGACGCTTATGCACTCTGCCTTCTTTATTATGAAAACAAAAAAAATAAAGGTGACTTTTTTGGAGGGTAAGATTTTGACCCCTTGAATACTGGCGGTTTCCAACTCTTTGCAGTGCATTGGAGACCCCTCTGGTATTAAAATGGTTAAAATTTCTATTTACATCAAATGGAAGTTTTAATTTTTCCGCTATAGAGCAGTTGGGTGATCCCAAGATTACCTTATTTTTTTTTTTTTGGCATGTTGTCCTTAATGGGAACGAGTGCCCCTTTAACCAATGTGTTGGATACCCATTCGGCACCCAAAGGGTTAAATGCAAGATGCTTATGATAGTATCTTGGGGAAGACTGGATTCAGTGCGACCCTGCAGTGCGTGGTTTTCATAAGCTTCTTGCATTTAAAGGGATATCTCCAAGTTTCCCTACAGGAATTTGTGAGCTGAAACCTAGTGATAAATATATGTCTTGCAATACAATTCGGCTTTTTATTTGATATTTTTAGAGGGTTGCAAGCATCCTTTGGCTTTCCAGCTGTTTTAAAATTCGTCCTCAACAGCTGCGGCAACAGCATTTTCCTGATCCTGTAGAAGAAATCAAACTCATTAATTCTACTTTCCTTGCAATTTTGCCTTTCGATCTTTCTTATAGACCCTGTGCCATGGTGGTGCCTGACTTTGAGCTGATTTGCGAGATTATGCTGGTGGCAGAAGGCTTTATTGAAGCCAGGCTTTTGGCAAGAAAGTTTATTACCCTCTACCAGCTGTGCAAGGAGCTTCTGTCTAAACAGGTAAGTGGCTCGTAATATCGCCCACGTATGCCGCTGGAAGGTACAGTCGTCTCCACTCTTGGGGAGGTGCATACCTCCCAATTGTCCCTCTTTAGAAGATATTAGGGCTCCGTATCTCCCAAGTGTCCCTCTTTAGGAGATATTAGGCATACAAGCTGCTTGCCGCACAGAGGCTGTTCCCGTCCCACTACCCAGCATCTTCCGATGACGGAGGATGTCTGTCTCTAAGCTGGAGCGATCTTATTGGCTAGATATCGATCTCTGCAAATGAGATTGCTCCAGCTTAGCAAAAGAAAGCCTCCGTCATTGGAGGATGCTTGGTAGTGGAACGGGAGCAGAGGCAGTACTGCAAGACGGAAGTATGCTGCTGGGCAGGTTTTAAACTTGAATTTTTGTGCCGATAACGTTTTTTTTTTTTTTTAAAAATGAGTAACATATTAAACTTTTTCGCTAAATGCTCTATCTAATGAGCATTAGATATCTATATGTGGTAGATCCACTTTAAGGACCACAGAACATTTGTTTTTCTTGGATCAGATTCAAAGCTCCCCGAAAGAAGTGCAGCCACATGGAGAAGCCCTGAATTCGATGACATGCCAGGACCGTCATCGGCCCTTATGGGAAGTTTACCTATGATGGTCCTGCCACATCATGGGTCCTTAAGGGGTTAATATGACCAGGCGCTGAGAATTTTAGCGACAATTCTTAAAGGGATAGTAATACTTCAGTATTACAAATCCCTATATTAAAACCCTTGTAAAAAGAAACGTTTTTCCCCCAGTGTCATCTCTCAGACCTTTATGGTTTGAGAGATGATCGCTTCTAAAGTTGCCCTCCCCCTCCCCCGTAGTCAGCATTTTAGCTGACTGCAGGTAAGAGAGTTGTACGACTTTCAGGCGGCTCTCCAGCACAGCCTGATCGCGTTAACTAAAAAAAAAACTTTCACTGAAATGGTCTTCTACGTGTGCTTGGCTTGTGATTGGTTTGCAAGCACACGTAGAAGACCATTTTAGTTAAAGATTTTTTTTTTTAGTTAATGAGATCGCGGCTCCGATGATCTCTGACCGGATTTCCCTTCAGTCAGCTAGAATGCCGACTATGGGGAAGGGGGAGGGAGAGGGTAACTTTAGGAGCGATTATCTCTCAAACCATAAAGGTTTGAGAGATGACACTGGGGGCAATACATTTCTTTTTATAAGGGCTTTAATAAAGGGATTTGTAATATTGAAGTATTACTATCCCTTTAAGTATACACTAAGTAGCCTTTTTATACTTCCACCCCCCAAAAAAATTAATGTTTACTTACAGTTCAAAAAAGAGATACACAGGGCACTTTAAAAGAGAACCCATTTATCTTTCTATAGCAGAAATCCTATTGGCCCTTATGGATCCCCCCCTTGTGCCTTTGTTTAAGAGATATAACCTCTTCAGTTAGTCCTACAAATCATATCCATGCAGGCGACCATGACAGTTGTTGTCCAGTTTCCCTTAAAGGGTTGCCCTTAACCCTTTCAGTGCCAGAGTTGTACAGAATGCATTGCAAAGCACTCTGGCACTCAAAGGGTTTAAGGGGCCGTGGGCAGAGTCTGTGTTCCATGGCTCTACTAGCAACTGTCATGTCCGCTTCAACGAAATGGTTGAAGATGTTATGTGTTGAAAAATGGATCAGAAGGGGCCATGAGGATTTTGTGTCCTTAGTATAGTAGGTGTGTAAGTGGGATTTATTATGTGGTGGTCTTTCTCCTATAACTTTTTAATAATTCCCTGTAAGGAGTCACGGCAGAGCTTCACGCTTGGGCAGACAGTCAATGGGTAGAAATCTTTAGCTCGACTCTTCTCACCCAGAGAATAAAGGTGACAGTATCAAACCCAATGTTCCTGGGGCTGCTGTGTGACATTGTAATTTAGCACTGGAGCGGAACAATGTATCATCCTTCTTCCAAGGCTCGCTGAAGCCATCCGTTCACCACTGCACATACAATACTGAGTGTGACAATGGGCCCTGTGATTTAAAGAAGGCACTTGGACTGAGATAGATGCTCCAAATGCTTAGAGGTTGTTTGAAGTTTAAAGTGTTTTTATACTGGAAGTTGAACTGAAGTTGAATATTTAATAGTGAATTATACTTTTGCAATAAGTGGCTCTTAATGTGTTTAACTTTTTGAGTGCCAAAGTGTGTGTTCCCAGTGGGAATATGCACCCCTGTGACCAGATGGGCTCCCCTTTTGGCCTGCGTAGAAAGGGAGAAAAAAAATGACACACGTGCACACGTGCATACATACAAACACATGAACATATACACACATACACACACAGACTCGCATACTCTTCCACACACACACAGATATACACATGCACACATATACAGTTACATACATACACGGTCTCTCTCACACACACATGCACGCATATACAGTTACATACATACACGGGCTCTCTCACACACACATG